>JAPXVT010000025.1:23412934-23423182 GCA_029823135.1 Acanthurus reversus
TAGCAGGTGAACAAATTGGAAACTAAAAGCTTAAAAGAAAGATATTTTTTGAAAAGCAGAGTGAATATTTGTGGACAGAAACATTTGAGAGACCCAGTGATGCATCTTCATAGAAACCAAATATCCAGGTTTACTAATATTTCAATTCTACCAAACTTTTAAGTTAATATTCAGGATTGACTTTTTCCCCATTATTGTTTTATTGTTTTCATTTGGCCAAGTAATTAAAAAAATAAATAAATAAAAAAAAATTAACACACATTGAAAATGGTGGATACTTGATGGTCTTGCAGGACTAGATTGAGTGGCTTTTAAAACAGTCATCTCGACTGGAATTAATGTTACATACAAGTAACTAAGAGTTTGATCAACTAATTTATGAGCAAGTAAAAAAATGTGCACCAACATAAAATACCAGGTAGCAGCAAAGTGCAAGACAAAGAACAGGAAGCTGGAGTGACAAAATAAGCCAATTTAACTTTCGTTTCCAAAAGACACGCTGATCTTCAGTGCACAGAAGAAAAAAACAGTAAGTGCAGCAATCTTAAAGCACTCGTGACTAAATCTGACAATTTTCTGACAGCAGTTTGGTTGAATATACACAAGACAAACAACAACAACAACAACAACAACAACAGAAATTACAGAGTCTTTTGTTGTTTTTGCTTCCTGCAGTGCAGAATGACTCTTTATTTCCATCAAGCTCTTATCCTAATTGCTTTCTTTATATGCTTTTGCTATGAGCTGCCTCAATTTGAAATTCTGTTGTCCTTTCCCTGTCTCATAGTCTGTTGATTCTTCTTTCAGGTGGAGACGTCACTTCATCAGTGAACTAAGATGGTGATGATCTACAATCCAAGAAAATGTCAGCTTCATAGATCAGGGTCGGTTTTAGCCAAACAATTTTCCACATGTGCCAAAACTATGATCTATGAGTGCAAATGCTCCTCACACATACATTCACTTTGAGTTACTTTCCTCTTATTAAACTTCTTCTTCGGTATGTCTTTGGGTGTGCTACTAGTTCCACAGCATTGCCAGCATATAGTCTACAGAAAAAATATGTCAAAATGTGCACCTTGATCAGGAGAAGTGAACTGTGCAAAAAAAATGCAATATTTCCATTACAGTACGTTTGAATTCCACGTCCACAGGGCTCAAACCAACCTCTGTTTGAAGCCATGTAACTTTGCCGTACTTTAGCTTACAAAGGCGGCTAAAACTTTGAACAGGCCACAAGAATTTGGACTTTTCTGAGCAAAATGGCCTTTTTTTAACAGCTTGTACACTTTTCAATGAATTTTGAGTCCGTTTCAGACTTCATAATGGCTTTTTATGTGAGCCAGCTGGAGTGTGTGACATCATCGCTATAGTGGAGAAGGGCTGAAAAACTCTTGAGAAATCTTGTGATTAGCTGGCGCAATCTCCCGCAATTGACAGTCCAGATACATGATTTATATCAAAACGTAGGTAAATGAATGCTGGTAGCTCTCACGCAACTATGAAAAACAGTGTTTCACAGTGTCACAGTGTTTATTCAACAGGTTGTCCTGATTGTTGGAATATCTATATTTAGACAACAGGTTTTACCACCTGGGAGGCAGGAGTTTGGGAGGTCCACCCCAGCTAAAATCACTGTGAACTGAACTTTATCTGAACAACTTCAAGACTCAATATGTGGTGTAAAATGTAGTTATAAGTGTGTTCAATAAATATTCCAATTGACTCACCAAGATTCCATGCTTCTGTGACAAAGGGAAGGTGTGTGAATTTTTTCTCCACTTGCACTTGAATTGGGCCTACAAATATCATGAACGCACAATGCACTACTCCTGTCGCCTAGCAACCACGACACAGCAGTTAACTTATGTGCATGTAAAGAAGGTGCAAGAAATTTTTATTGTTATTTTCATACTAACACATAAAAACATATTCCTCTAACCTCTGCTGCTGCTTCGTCCGTCATGTTCGCTAAAAAAAATATAAAAGATCGTCGTGTACAATGAATCTTGGATCATGTTGGACCGTGAGGGATCCACCTGTTGGATCTTTCACAACGGGAATTTATCTTCGGCATTTGTCGGCCTCATTTGTAGGAACCAACGAAATGGGACAGCCTTTGACAGCGTGTCCCAGTGCGAATACACCCCTCAGGTTATGTGGCCCCTGAATTGGAACACAGCTACTTACAGACTTGTTCTCACAGTCTTTTTTGAGACATTTTCAACTCTATTTCGAAAATTCATAGTATCAGATTGAAACTTCATTCAAACCTTCAAATGTTCCATTTATTTAATATACTGAGAATTATTTGACTTTACAGTCTCGGTCCTAGTTATTAGACTGTTTTCTATTTTTTATAATAATAATAATAATAATAATAATAATAATAATAATAATAATCCTGTAACTATTTTTCATAGAATTTAAAGCAAACAATTAATTTAAGCTCCCAGCCATTATTTATTTATCAAGTGATGTCAGCAGGGCTCAGACCCAGCGTCATACAGCTCAAATGCATACAGCAGGGATACACATTGGATCAGGCACACTAACAAAATTCCATCACAAATTTTCTGGTTTATAGAAATCGTGCTGAATTTTTTTTACGTTTCTTATAGCAAAATTGAAAAGGCCTGATGGGAAAGAGTTTGAAGTAATAACAATTTTTTAACATAGGACTCCATCCCTTTCTTGCAGCCTAAACTACCCACATCCCTGCATTATGATGATTTGTTCTCCGAGCGCCAGATGGACGTTCAGGCCATTAGACATCGGCAAATGCATACACTCATTTTTCTGTGTTTAGCTAAAGAAAGTGCAATCCTCACCTCCATTTAAGTGTAACCTCCCTCACATTATTAGCTGCCTGCTGCACAGCATTAAAGCAAAGTGACACAAAATGAGCCGGAAAGGTCCAACCGTACCAGACCACTTTTAACTGACTTTGCTTTTGTTTGAAATTACAGGGTTGAAATCACATTTACTCTCAAATTAATTGACTGAACCTTTTGTTGCAGCACAAGGACAATTTTAAAGAGATATTTTTTGGAAGCCTTGAAGTTAAATAGGGCTGAAGTGTTTTCATAAATACAACTGTTTATGGGAGCAGGAAGGAAATTTATTTACAATCTAAAGTACAAACCAAATTTTCAGAGTCAGATAATGTTGATCCAATGTTTTAACATTTTGACTGAGATTTGAATCAGTATAATTTTGACCAATTAATTGGTCCAATCTACCATTTATAATCCATCCTGTTCATGAAAAATGAAGAAAGTCAGTAATGACTTCTGAGTCACCATGGGAATGCCTACAGGGAGCCATCAATCATCATCAGGGGTGCATCTCTGAGAATGCATCTTTCTGTGGCCTTAGCATAAAACCTACACACACACACACACACACACCTTCTGTTTACCTTTTTACCTTCTTTTACTGTTAATACGTCATCAATTTGCGATGTGCCTCGCGACTTTTACAGTAGCTTATGCTTTTTTAAAATATTTTCTTCCATGAACAGCATGGAGAAATTGCCATAAACTTGTGTGAGGTTGCTTTATTCAACAGGCAAAAAGTGAAGGTAAAAGGTCAAAAATCCTCAATTATAACAGTAAAAGCAAGAGAGTACTTCAGCTTTTAAGCTGAGCACGACTTGGGTCTGTGATTCAAAAAGCATGATGTTATGTGGATCCATTGCATTCCAGTTTATTGATGGGCTACAAAAGAATTTGATCGGCCTGCCTCCTTTACAATGGATTTCTTTTCTGTAGAAATGTTGAAAGTCAAAGAGAGCAGACAGAGAGAGTTCAATACCTTTTAACTCAACTCCTGACTCAGACACGAACATCTATCACTGGCTGTTTATCCATGGTTGAACACATTCTCTTACCAAACTGTATTTGATCTTAAGTATCTGTCTGCTGGCTCAGTGGGTCAAGCATTCAGCGAGTGACGTAAACAAAGACGCCGCAGAGCCGAGATTAGAGATCAGATTCTCTTTGGTGTCAAGTTCAACCTAATTACTAAAAAAAACCCCATCTCTCTGCTTGTATCCTTTTCATGCTGAGCAGGTTTTCAGGTTTCAGTAACAATCCAAAGCTCTGAGCATTTGTTCCCTTATCAAAAGCATTTGTGGGCAAATTGAAATTTTGCTCTCCTTTCATCAGCTTCCAGGGTAATGAAAATGATCCGTGTAAGAGATTAATTTCATTTTGATATAATATTTTGTGCCAATTAGTCACCATGGAAATTTCATCCCCATATTTACTCTGTTATTAATCATTACACATTACAACGTTTTACAATTTTACACCACAGAACTCAAAAGATCTTTTTTATGTCCACCATGAAAACTTAACTCTAAGCTATTAATGTTTGTTGAAAGGGACCATGTGTAAGATAAAGGCTGGCATGTCAAGAGAGCAACTGCTAAATGCGCCTCAGTATGCTTTTTGCTGTAGCTATTTTTGGATGTAGCTAGTAGTTGCTGTTCGCTTGTTAGTTGATCAGTTTGTTGGATCTAGAGAATTGGGCAAGTGTTGGTGTTCACCCTGTAAGCAATGTGGTATTCATGACATCATGAGTAAGTCGAATGAAAGCTTTGATTTCAGGATTTGTTACCTGTTTGCTGATGTTTTCAAATATGTGGGCAAATTTAAGTGGGCAAATTCGGGCGGAGCCCATACTGGCCTGTACAGAACCAAAAGTAGCCATGGCAAGCATAGACACGTTTTTGATGTAGATGTAAATCGTCACCTTTGTTGTTTCGTCTTTTGTTCCACCATTTGGCGTTTAAACACAAAGCAAGAAAGCCAGGAGGAGAACAAGCAATTTTTTTGGTGTCCACATGGTGCTCTCTTGCAGTTACCGCTTGAACACAAAGACGTTACTGTACACAAAGTCAAAACACCTCTTCACAAAATCAATTTGAAGGCTGCATAATTCTGGGGGGAACGAGAGGATCCGCTGGCATCACTGACTGTGAGTTTATTTCAACAAATCAGAGTTTCTGATTGTTGGAACAGAGGAAAGACAAAACAAAATGGTTTTGGTATATTTACATTTTAAAACTTAATTTTTTCGGGGCGCCCGGTGGCTCAGTCGGTAGAGCAGGCGCCCCATATACAGAGGCTATGTCCTCACGCAGCGGACCCGGGTTCGATTCCACCTGTGGCCCTTTGCTGCATGTCATTCCCCCTCTCTCTCCCCTGTTTCCTGTCCACTCTTCAACTGTCCTGTCCTAATAAAGGCACAAAAAGCCCAAAAAAATCTTAAAAAAAAAAAAAGAATTTATGTAATAAAATATTGATACTTAGTTTCTATCACAAAAAATATCGCAATATTACACCATATCGATTTTTTCTCCGACCTCTACTTTTATGTGGCAGATTTAAAGGAGTTCACTGAGGTTAAAAAAAAACAAAACAACAACATCAGAAACACTGTACCAGATTTGTGGGTCCCGTGGTGCTACTAATATACCAGTTTTCCAAATCTTTCCATTGTCTTAACAGTGCAGACTTTAGGCGCAGTTGCAGGGGGTTGGGACCCTATCCCAGCATGCATTGGGGTGTTTTGTTTCATATATCAGCTCCTCTGTTTTCTATACCTCCTTGCCTGATTTTAATTCAAAGCCTGCATGGTATTTTCAGTTAAAACTACAAAGATGAAGCTAACACAGAACTTATTAACTTCTGTTATGAGAGTCATAACAAAGATGTAGCAGAAGGAACATTAACAAACAGCTGTAATAAGCATAATTATAAATATGCCAAACATGCAAGAGGTTTCAGTCAGCTGTCCTCAAGATGCCCAAAAATTTCAAATGTTGCTGTTGGGGATCCCTTACCTGACTGTAGGAAACCACCTTGAACCAGCTCCTGAGCAACAGGTCCCAGATCACTGCTTATCTCTTCGTAATCCAGTTTATTCACTTGGAGCCACTTTAGTTTCCTCTGAAAAAGTCTCACGTAGAGCTTCTGCCCCATGACTTTGAGAGGAACAAAACATGTGAGTCATAAGGCCTTACTCAGATTAAATAGCAATAACTGTGTGATTATTTCAGAATACCTGAAAGCTTCTCAAACGCTTGTATCTGCGACATATCATGCTGGTCGAACAATGCCCTGTCATCGTCATTCTCCAGCACAGCCTGCAGCACAGTCTGGAAGTTACGGAGGTAGTAAGGACTCCGTGGGGAGGGGGAGCTCTCCTCAGCTGGGTCATTAACAGCACTTTCAGCTCCAGACTCTGGCAGTGAGTCACTGCTGATCCCTGCAGCACTCTTCTCGTTCTTCCCCTCTGAAATCAGAGGGGGGTCACATGTCGTAGTTGCAGGTACGTCAGTTTTAAGCTGATCTGAATCAGTTGTCTTTGCTGCACTTTCTCTGGGCAGCACTTCCTCTGGCTCTCTGCTGCTCCTCTCATATTTTGCTTTCTTTTTGAAAACAGACCCCTTGAAAGTGGAGGTTGTTTCATTTTTTCTCTTTGCTGGTTTGGAGGAAGAAAAGTGCAGCTTTGGCGTAACCAGTTTTCGGACAACATCTGATTTAGATTCTTTGTGTTTGAAGTTTTGTCCTTTGTCTGAACAGGATAAATCTTCCACTGATCGGAGGGTGTCTGCACCTGTTGTCAGATCAATGACTGACACAGAATCTTTGTTTTCTTCTGCATTTGGTATTAAAAGATTTTCTTTCTGTGAGCTGCTGAGTGTCTCTGGATAAATTTCTTTTTCAGGAAGTTTTGCTGCATATTTGTCCTCTGTCTCTGTCCTTTCAGGTGCTTTATGATATCTCCGAGATAACTTAGAAGAGAGACTTCCCAGGTCAAGTGTCCTGACCACTCGTTTACAGGTGATCTCCCGGGGTGCGTGCTGTGACTTATTCTTTTTGAAATAAGGGCTGGTCTGACTCTCTTTGACTTCCTCCTCCTTGTTTGGATCCGGTTCTGGGGACTTTGGGGGTTTCCCTCTGGGTGACAGCTGGATGTTTGGCACAACACTTTTACTTGCTGAGGCGGCACTGCTGTCTCCTCTCTCAAAGTTCTGACACTGCAGATCAATGTGCTCATTGATCTTGAATCTCGGTACCATCTGGCCACACAGGGGGCAGGCCAGCTTAGGAGGAGGCTGGCTGCTGAAGAACGACGTGATTGGAGTTGTGCTGGTGGCAGCAACGCTGGCAGAAATCGCAGCTTTGTCATCGCTTTTCTTCCTGCTCTTGGATAACGACAAACTTCGCCTCAGTTTGCCTTTATTCCCTCTTTCGGTCATGATGTAGACGGAAGTGCCTTTTCAGAAGCTTTTCTTTGCTGCATAACGTTACTGTTGTCACGCAATAGCTGACCTACGTGTCTCTTTAGCTAACTTAAATGCTATCTTAGCTCGGGAAAAATAACTATTTATAAATGCTCATATATTTACAACATTTGGTGCGTCACATACATATTAGAAAAACGTCCAAAAACATTCATATTAAGACTGTAAATAGGTCAGAGCATACATACGGCAGTTATCTCATTTGGCAGCAGAGGACAACCAGCAGATAATAACAATCCCGCTTCCCAGGCTGAACCAGCGGAGCGCAGATTGAGTTTCAGGCTGTGGTAATCGATCGCAATTTCATCGATATTTTCTCTCCTGCCTTGTATTAAATGCATAAAATCGGGCTAAAATTTAAAAATACCTTGTTCTAGATGCTGAAGATGTATGTGCAGACCCAAATACATTTTTCATAGATCTAGTCAGCGGTTATACAACACAACACATATCCTCTTAATCATCGTTGTCACTTTTATAATGACACCGTGGTAAAATGTTAAATACCATGAATAAATATTATTTCTGTGCTTTAGACTAAAATTATATTTTGTATAAATTCTTTAGGCGCATGTTTGACCGTAGACGTACTCACTGTGCCTTTCTTTCACTGTGTGATTTGTTGGGAAACAGAGGAGCACATGATGGGAGGTGTATTTTCTACACAGGTTCCTGGGCTGCTGTGCGGCTTTTATTCAAAAATCACCATTCCGGAGAGCAACTGATCTGATCAGCACACGGGCATTACAAGGAAGGCCGTCGGCAGGACCGATGTTGGTAAGTACCGCAGGGAATTATCTACCGTCAAATGAAAAAAAGAAATCATGTGGAGATGCATGAGGGCCTGTTTGGCTCACGATAACAGGGCTGAAGACAATGCTGCTTCCTCTGCCACTACATCAGCCCATAAGCTGGATGTCAGCATGGTGCAGTCTCCATGCTCCAAATCAAGGTCGATGTGAATCGCAGCCGCAGGGTAATGTTGTTTCCAGATGGTGAAACTTAACCATCAGCGTGTGTGTGTGTGTGGAGGAAGTGGTCTCATCGCCTTTATGCGCAGAAAAACCACATATCCGATTATCTTATCGATGCTGAGGCAGATGGGAATGCGACGTCCACTTGTGGGGAGACCGAAGCGACCACAACAACCACTCCTGCAGCTGCGGCACAAGTTCAGCCTAATGTGTTCATGAAATACCAACAGAAATACGTCAAGGGCAGGGCGGCGCGTGCATCCTGGACACTGGACTTTAATGAGGCGTTTTGTTTTAATTAGCACTTCAGCACCATGGACAGGTCATGATTAGGTGCGCGTGCTTTGCGTACTGGGGGGGGGTATGTTTTTGTAGGCCTGCTGCTCGTAATGCCATAATCTCAGCTGCTTTATCATCTGATCAGCACTGTGAGCGCCGGGATGTTTGCTGCTAAAATGTGTTAAACCACCGAATTCATAGCAGAGAGCTCGAGCCTGAGAAGAATCGAGCTTTTCCTGTTGAGCCTCAGTGATGGTTGATGTTCAGACTGGGCGGGTGTCACAGCAGTGTGTTCAGTGTGATGGCTATCATACATTCAGAAATGACATTATTGCCACACCGAGGACACCGTCAGGCCTTTCACATTTCAGCTTTCATTTTGTGTGAAGTCCTAACAGAGATCAGTTAGATAACAGTCTGTGTACATCACAGTAATGCTCCTAACTGTGTTACAACGTAGACCTATGGCAAATGGATAGGATTTTTAATTTGTTGAATGGATTCATTCACTTTTTGAATATCCTTTGTTGTCATATGTTATTGTTTCTGTTCTCAGTATTAGTGTGCCAGGTGTTTTCCTGATGACTCAGTAGGCTACATAGAATGACTGAAAAAACCAAAAAAAATGCCTTGAGCTGCAACGATTAATCGAATAGATCGACTGAAAATTAATCGCCAGCTATTATGATAATCAATTAATCATTTCAGTCATTTTTTAAAACAAGGTACAGATACTTGCTGATCTAGCCTCTTAAATGTGATGATTTGCTGCTTTTCTGTGTCACTCATGACAATAAAGGAGGAGTCTTTGTGTGCTGGGCTGTTGTTTGGACAAAAGATGCACTTTGAAGACGTCACATTGGGCTCTGGCACATTAAGATGAACATCTTCCCCACTTTTTTGACCTGTGACGGAAGAAATGATTAATCGGAAAAATAATCGTCAGATTAATCGAAAATGAAAATAATCGTTAGCTGCAGCCCTATTTAACATTATTGCAGGGTCACAGCAGCTAGACTGTAACTTGCACAAACCTCAGTCAGATTAAGGATTAATGAGTCATGCAGACTAGACTACCATATTCAACTGAAGAAGCTATGTACCCATTAACTCTCTCTGTGTGTAGGGGACGGAAAGAGGGCGGGGATGACAGGCAAATGGTTTCAGTAGTATATCTGCTGTAAGCAGGAAGTTTTTAGGCAGATGGTTTGATTGTACAAACTTTTTGGTCCATGTATTAATTGATCATGCATTGTACTTCTGATCAAGAAGATTACAGTACCTGTACCTGTAGATATGTACTGTAGGCTCAATGTTTACTTTTATTGATGATTTTATAAATAATGTGGAAGGTGACTGCAAGTAAACATCTCACTCAGAATTGCGCTCCTTAAATATTCTTGCAAACCTGGCACTCGTCTCTATATATGTATGTATGTATACATGTATGTATGTATGTATGTATGTATGTATGTACAGTATGTATGTATGTATACATGTATGTATGTATGTATGTATGTATGTACAGTATGTATGTATGTATGGTGCATGTACAGAATGTATGTATGTATACATGTATGTATGTATGTATGTATGTACAGTATGTATGTATGTATGTATGTATGTATGTACAGTATGTATGTATGTATACATGTATGTATGTATGTATGTATGTAT
>JAPXVT010000025.1:23520079-23532053 GCA_029823135.1 Acanthurus reversus
ATGGTGGCCGTGGTGGGGAAGTCAGGCATTAACAATGAAGCACAGGAAGGTTGTCCTAAGACAACTTAATCAATCACAGGGTTTGATGCTCACAGTTGTGGACGCTCTGTAGATTACATTGTCCTTTGATTGATGATCATGAGATGAACACACAGCCACATTTTGTACGTGTATAATACAACTACAAAGAGATTTTTCAAACAGCAAACATGAGATTTACTGCGTTTATCCGTCGCTGTCTAACACCTTTTCTCTTAATCTTGATAAAACATAATATCCAGTAATGGACACATCTTAGTGCTCTAAGAATTGTTGTTGTCATGTGTTTTTCAGTAAAAATGAATTCATATTTAGAGCAGCAGTTAATTATTTTATTATCTATTAATCTTGTGAATCTGGTGATTACTTACTGTTATTAAATTTTGAAATAAAATGCACATTATTGATTGATGAATTACAGAAGCGTAGTGCTGCCACGCCATTAAAATAAAAATGGATCCGTATTATGTTTTAATGTGATAAGTTTATTGTTATAACAATAAAAGTTTTACGTTGTTCTGTGATGTTTTTACATTATAACATGACATTTTCGTTATTTCAACATACAAACGAATGTCATAACATGAAACTCAGTGTTAAAACATGACACTTAATATATTTTTACGTGATAAGTTTATCATTATAACAATGAATTTTCACATTATAATGTGATCATTCATAGTTATAACAATTAATTATCATGTTGTAACAATAAATTATCATGTTACAACAAAAGATTTTCAAATTATAACTGGATAAGTTTACTGTTATAACAATTAATTATCATGTTATAATTATATTTTATGTTTTGACAATAAAAATAGTATATTGTTATAACAATAAAAGTTTCACGTTATAATGTGCTACTTATTCATTTTCATTTTTATGGTGTGGTGTTTCATAACAAATAGTTTAAAATCCAAAGTAATTTAAACTACATAGTGCAGTACAGTACCAGAAGCTGGGACCAAAAATTATTTTTCTTTCTTGCTTGAAAACAATAAATTATGTGCTGATTAATTCTCTGTTGATTTACTGATGGATTGATTGACTTATTAAGCTTTCTTATTGTAATTGGCAATAATAATGCCTTAATTTAGTAATGGTCTATCCTGGGGATACACAATAATTTTTTTTCAGTTGATAACCATGAATTAATGCCACATTTTTGCATTTAAAAAGATGATAACTTGTATTTATGCACACCTGAGGGTATGAAATGCAAAGGATAAAGTAATATTCCATAGCTCTGGCCAAATAACTGACATTACTGTTTGCACAACAACAAGCAACACATCTGAAATTGTGAAAAATGTCCACACCACAACATGGTGTTTTTCTCTACTGGGACTGCGTGGCTCTACAGGCGCAGAGGTTTTGTGTGCTGAGCTGTCAATAAATGTCCATGAAAGCCAAGTCAATTTAAGCCATTTTGGCTTGGTATTACTGGCTCAATTTATTGGCTAAAATGTCATTATCTGTACAGTAAGAATGACGTTATATTTTGCAATATTGGGCTGATAACTATGGCACATCCGTGGTCAATCCATCATTCACTCGTATGGTTGAATTCAGGAAATATCCACTGTCATGTATAAAAGCCTTTATTAAGGGTTGAATCACAAAACACTGGTTCAAATCATGCGAGACCTGACACTTCACACAACACAGCAGAGCAACACTGGTCAAAAAAATGGTCAAAGAAAAATACCTACAGACGTGTCAGATTAAAAAAAAAAGGTTTATTCCAAATTTCCTACATAAAACCCAAAATGTCTAAGCTGTTTTTTAAATGAATGAATGAAAACAGGAAGTCTTGGCCTACATGTTGTGTAATTATAGTGTGTATCTGCTGTGTCAGTGGTGTGTGCGTGTGTGTGTGTGTGTGTGTGTGTGTGTGTGTGTGTGTGTGTCACGCAGCCTGCTGTGTTGCTGGACATGTAGGATGTGTGTTGATGCCCTGGGAGGCACCATATGCTGTTTAGACTCGGGAGCATCCCATCACGGCAGACCCGTGGGTGAACAATTCTAACTCACTCTTGTGTCTCCCTTCATCAGCACACGCGTGCATCATTAGCCAGCAGGGGTTGAAATCACGCATATCCACTCTCCTCACGCTTTTTTTTCACGCCACCATGAATAATAACCTTCACATACATTTCCTCTCGCAGGGCTCAAGACGTTCATGCTCGACACAGGAAAAGTGTTCAGCTGAAGTCCTGCAGAGGGCAGAGTTCCACTACCTAAATGTGCAGGAAGACAGTCAACATCCATGTTTGCAGTATTAGACAGAGAAAAGATGGATGTGCAGTTGGGATGCTGTTTTTTATGAATTTTGAATTAAATAAGAAATTATTTTAATGGTTGTCAAGATACATTTTAGCATTCAAAAGGATGAGCAGTGCATGAGAAGAGCTGTTAACATGACTGTTAATCTTCACCAACCACCATTAATGTGGTTGGACAAACACACAGTTTAACCTCACGCTCATCTGATGTGCTGCACATGGGGAAACCTGACGCATTTTTATCTGTTGGAAGAAAATAACTTGATTTTTTCCCTGCTGGATTTATAAATGACTCAACCTGTAGTTGGGAATAAATTTAATTTCCAGTTGAATTGGGAAGCAGTGAAGATCCATAGCAATGCGAGGCTTGCTCCTGCAGTGCGGTAAATTACCCCCGGGTGATTTGTCTCCCTTTTTCTTTCCTCTCTCTGTTACCCCCATCACCTGCCCTCCACAATACCCCTTCGGTCTAGTCCGAAGGGAGCACTTGATCCCATACCGCCAAGGCTTCTAATTGCTTTACTCTCATCCTGAGCGAGGTTGCTCTCTTGGGAAAAAGCCTTGAATAGACAACCTCTTATGAATCCAAAACAAATTTCAAGGCCTGACTGATGGAAAATTTAAAAAACAGCCACTTCATTAATAATTTAACTGGTAGCAACATCAGGGGTCACCCTCAGTAATTGTATTTTATATGATGCGTTTTTAAACAACGTAGGTTTTTTCATACAGATGAGTCTCCCTAGGCGTACATTAGCATTTCTAGTTAATTAACATAGATAATTAATCTGCCGTAGCCATTTCCAGCTGTCTGCAGTACCACCACTGGATTGATCAGGATCCTGCTGCTTTAAACGCTTGAGTTTATCCAAGCAGTTCAGCTTCATGCGTAACACTGCAATCTATGATCTGGTGTTCAAAAGCAAAAATAATTCTTCAATACACCATTTTGGTATTATTTCACCTCTCTGTCGCACACGCATCCGCATTAACTGATTGGAATTGTTCATCTTTATTAGCATTAGTGCTCCCGTCCTGAGATAAACATACTTAGGTGATTGCTTCTTTGCAACTGTACATGATGCTGTAGTTTGATCCAGAGAGGATTTGGATGTCGCTGGCCTGTTGTCACATGATCCGCAGGGCCGAGGATGTGAGGTCATTTCATGTCACCCGATATGTCTGAGCTCTCAGCTGTTGGTGGGAAAAAATGACACAGAGATTAAAGGTTCATTCAGAGAATCCTGAAAAATATGTATTTCCTCCCTCACATGGGTTCTGATTTTAGGGTTGAAATGCATGAATCAGTAAATCCAGATTTGTGCTTTGTCAATCACATCTCGTGTGTTCACCGTGTCAGATGGTGTTCATCTCTTTTTTAAATGCATGTAGCTCAACGCTATTATGTCATGTTTCTTATTACTTCCTGGAATACTGACATTTAAACTGAGTGTGTTCAAAAAATATAAGGCAGGGAAAACATTAAGATAGCAGTAATATGCACCAACACAAGGGCATTTTTTTTCCAAAGATGTATTGCGTGCAAACTTATGAGACTGAGATTAGTACACTGATATTTCTGGTCATCTATACTGATTCAGTTACTCACTGCAGCATCTCCACTGCAGCTAGTGCAACACAAAAATGGTCAGACATGCATTTCATTGGTACTTAGTTAATATTACAATTGTTATTAAAATATAGAAGCTATTCAATCTATTTTTACTTTAAGGAGAAGAAGACAAATCTCAAAGAAACGAAGTGAGTCTTCTGCAAAATCTGTAGTTTAATTGCTCACATTAAAGGGCCATACCAGTGTATTTTTGACTTGTCTACATTAGCAGAGATTGTCTCTGTCTTCTACAAATGTTGCTGTTCAAATGTGACCATGTGTTACTTTAGCAGATGTCAGACTGCATTTTTAAACCCCATTTACTGCCATTCAATATAAAACAGGGTATAGAAACACTAAAGGACATGTGGAAGTTGCTAGGTATAAGCAATTCAACCTTCTAAAGAGAACGTCTGATTTTATTTGGTCAAAAATCGCTGAAAGAGAAAGAGAGAGAGAGAGAGAGAGAGAGAGGAGCTGTGGAGCTATTAGTTATTACGTGGAGTTATTACGCCTGGAAAAATAGTTCCTTACAAGTGCTGCTAGAATATTAGCATGAGGAAGGATTTTGACACAGACCTTCTTTTTAGCTGACATTAGGGCTAAGCAATAAATCAATTTTAAATTGAAACTGGAATTATTTTGTTTGGATAATGTCAAAAAATTAAAACTGTAAAAAATCAGTTTTCCCTTTAACTAGGGTAAATATGGTAGCCTATGGCTCTCTAAGCTCAGAGCTCTTATTTTTTGTAAGTGAAGTTTGGCGAAAGTTAGGCTGGCACTTTATTAATCTTTATTAAAAAAAAAAAAGGTTTAGTTTGGTTAAGTTAGGTTTACACTTTGTTCCCAATAGGGAAATTTATGTTTGTTTGAAATAAATAACGTATTTGAAATAATTTCTTTGTCTTATGTAGTTTAAAAAAAATCAATCAAAATCGAAAATTGAATGTGAAATTGGGGATTTTATTTTTAGGCCAATTCGCCCAGCCCTAACTGATGTTAATGTAACCTATGTGGCTGATGTTGTCGATGACACGTAGTAACACTGGCATGGTTCTCAACAGAGGAGTACACAAAAGCACATAGAGCAAATTAGGCTACATCAGTATCATCAAAGCTGACATCTGTTTTCCAATGCAGAATCTAAATGGTACACTCCAGATTACAGATGAGATGTTTTTTCTTTTGTGAGATGGGTGTTACAGTCACATATTGTACAACAGGGGTTCCCAAATTTTTCAAACTTTCCAAAATAACGGTGCCAGAGACTGGGGACCCTCGTCAGCCACGCACATGCGCTATTAGGCCTATGCAAACACAAAAGACAGCTTAACAGCCACAGTATTGTTTTAAAGTAATTTAAGGAAGAATGTAAGCAGAATTTTCACAATAATGGATTAAATATTCAATTTCAAATTATTTTAAAAATGTATGTGTTTTTTGGAAGGCATCTCACGACCCCCTGGGGGTCCCGACCCCCCACTTTGGGAACCACTGCTGTACAATCAGCTGATATAAAAGCTGCACAGAGTTCAAGGGGCTGCAGCTGGACTCGCTCCTGCATGTCTCAGCTGCATTTTACTGCTGTGCAAACTCAACTCTGCTTCACCGAGGTCACACTTTATTTTTCTCTACAGCACCTTTTGATAAGTGCTTTGATAACTGCTGACTTTTCAAGATATCTCTTATTCTCTGTGGATCGTGGAGCCTTGTCTCTCTCTTCAGCTGTGAATGTGCTGCACCACATAAGGCATTATGACACCCTGTGTGAAGAATTTCTGTCCCAAACTAATGGGCTCACTGTCAAGTTGGTGTGCAACTTTCTCACACTTGAGGTCGGCGATACTTACAGATTACAACACAGAGACTCCAATTTGTAAAAGCAAAGAAGAGATAACGGGTTTAAAAGCATAAAGTTTTGAGTATCATCTCGCAGCCTTGGCAGCACAGTGTCACATCCTATCATCTTTTCTCTCACGCTTGTTGTACACAGATGCATTTATTTTGCCTCTGCTGCAGCTCTATGTTTAACGTCTGTCATGTCATTGGATAGCTGCAGTCATTAAAGCTCACAGATAGCCACGGCAACCTTTGCTTCGTAGGCTGTTTTCCTGACCTGTACGGCTGAAAGGTGACTCACTTGCTGTCAGGCCCGCTGCACTCTAAAAGCCAACCTGCTGTGAATTTCTAATTTGCTTTTCCACTCGTGTGATTTGTTCCTGCAGCCATACTCTGGTTTGGATCCCATCTCTGTGTCTGAATGTGCTGATGGGAGAGAAGGCCCGCATGATTCTTTTGTACAGCTTGCGAAACTCCCTCTGTGCTGTTGGAGTCATTGATGCAAACCCTGTTGTAGCATTAACAGAGGGTATTTCAAGGGCTTTCACACAATGATACATTAAGCAGCATAAGCTAACATCAAATCCAATTTAATCAGATGCAGAGTGTAGGAAAAGTTTGCATTCATGCATTTCCAGAGGGGTTTCACAGCTTGATTTGCATTTTTCTGCTTCAGTACTTCAGTTAATACTGCAATGCATGATGATGACTAAAGATGACAACGACCATCATTCATGCAACGTAGCATATGCTATCTAACACATATGACATGTGACCAGAGGTTTGCCTGTTATTGCAATCATGGACACTTGACAAAACTGCCAAGGTGCAAGTTTCCTTATTCCTCTTTTTATGAGTGCTCTTCATCATATTTTGTTTCCCCACAGGAGAAACATGTCTGCCCTTGTTTATTTAATTCTTATGACCTTGGCCAACTCGCATTCTTCCATTCAAGATGCTCCCAACTCCACCCCCCCCACCTCCCTCCGATCCTCCAATGGAATCTGCGGCAAGTCTCCTTACGTCAGCAACATTGCCGGACCTCTGCGCTCCTCCAGCATTATATTCCGTCCCTATCTTCTCCTGCACTCATTAATGCCAGAGGTAGAGGTGACAAGAACGGTCACACAGTCTCAAAGTGATAAAATGCACAGCAGAAGGTGCTGCGAGGAAATTTGGTACTTCTGGAAAAGCTAAAGCTCACACAATAGAGTCTTAAGAGTTAGATTTGGTGCAGTGCACAATTTACATTCTACTGTATATTGATTATATCTGTATACCCCATGGGAAGGAGTATTGAGCTTCGTGACTGTAGGGTGGATTTTAGTTCTGTCCTCTGCATTTTAAATGGCTTTATGCAGCATGACATTACTACTTAAGTAGCCTACCTCAGCTTTCCTTGTAAAGACTTTGTTTGCTGTATTTAAAAGTAATGTCCTAATAGATTTATTTACACAATCATTTGCATTTAAAACAAAACATCAGTGTAAAACATCTTCCACATTCAGGGCCCCTGATCGCAGGCTTACACATAGATACTCAGACGCACAGACAGACATGAGGGATGGACCATCCTGTCCTTGTCCAGCCCTTTGTTTCAATGAATGACTGATCAATAAAACCACTCATTTTTCAAAAAGAATTGATTTGTCAAATCAATAAAAAGGCTGAAGAAAGAGAGAGACCTTGTCTCATATTCTGTCTTTTACACTGTAGATAACATGCATCAGGATGTTGAGTTCTATAATAAAACCAAATATTTTTTGTATATTACATGACAGGTGTAAATTAAATGTATTGCGGTGGCTTTGCAAAAGTGATTTAAAAGTATCTTGGTTGGAAAGTCTTGAGTGCTATAAAACAAATCCTGCTCAGCACTTGACTGAAATGCACAAACAATCAATCTGTCTACATAAAAAAGCTAACGTTATTATATTTAAAAGAACTATTGTAAAAACCTCTCTCTTTAGATTTATGAGGGCATACCTTCCCTTCACTGTAGCTCTACAAAAGCTCATTCATCCTCACACCGATTTATTAGCTCTCTGTTTGATCAGGACACTTGTTAAAAGCTCTTTAAAGATCAAATGGAGCCTAATGTTACATCACATGCAGCAAAGGCAAAGCTACACAATGCTTTGAGTGCACAAAGGTCTGTTCACCTACAGTCTACCTGTAGAGGTGCAACAGGGAAAAGGAAGTGGGTTTTTTGTAGGTCATACAAAGTGCAAACAGAGATAATAACTGTTTTATTTGGTGGCAGTGTGTTTGAGTTTCACCACACTACCTTTCTGCGGTACCAGGTTAGTGAGGCCCTGATTGAGACGCTTTTCTGTATGGAAACTGTTAGACCTATAAGTAAGCTTAAAATCTACGTTTTGAATTCCAGCTGTCAACCAACTAGCCTAACACTAATACAAAATCTGTTGTGCCAGTAGAACCTGACAACCAAATTCACTTCAAGCCTTAAAAATAATTTGGTCTAATTGTTTTCTTAAAACGTATACAAATAGCCTAATAACCTTGCAATATTGATATAGGCTAATAATTGAAAATTATGAGAATGGCATGAATGTGAAAAAAAATTCTTGTGTTGACTGTGACAGCAATGCAGCTGACCTCTGGATTTTTTTTAATTTTTTTATTCTAATTTTTTAGGATTATCTCAATAAGAACGTTTATTTTTGCCTTTTTATTGTGTAAAATAGATGATGGGTTGAAAACAGTGGCATCCATTTCGTTAATGCATAACGGCCAGAGCTGCGTTCACCGGCAACTGATCCGGTTTTGTCGGTGTATTTTCAACCTCATCGACGACCGTTTGTTCTCACGCTGGAATGGCGCTTGATGCTGCTGGATAGATGCTGCTGCTGCTGCGGCTGCTGCTGTGGAGAGGCTCTCCGCATCCCTACCCCCGCCCACCCCCCTCTCCCCCGCGGACAAACCGGAATGGTTTCTTCCAGGCGAACCTGTCACTGTCACCGCGGCGGTGACGGCAGCCGAAGTGTGAGAGCAGAGGGGGGAGAAGGAAGGCTTCATCCACTGCCTGCCATTGCAGTGCGGCGGCTGCTGCTCTGGAGCCTCACCAGGAAGACCTTTCCGTTCCTTTTCTGTAAGATTTTCACGAGCAAGCCGTGTGGAGCTCTGTGTTTGTGAAGGTGAATGGGTTTTCTCGATGTATCCGTGAGTACGTTGTCTGTGGGAGTGTATTTCGCTGTAGCCGCAGGAGCTGACGGGATGTGGGTCCCCCTGCGGATACAAGCGAGTGATAACGGTACAAGCCGAGGTAACTTAGCTGTCTCACTGCTAGCAAAGTGCATCTCCGCGCTATGCTAAGTGATTAGCTAGGTGCCCAGCATGCTAACGTTATCTTTTGATTGAATGTATGAATCACGGTGTCTCTTGCACTGTTTTTGTGGGGCTTACGTAAGCGGTCATTTTGAGTGACAAAATGCCCTGCGGTCGCGCTGTCATCGGGCTGGCTGGATGTTCCCACGTCAAGTGCGCGGAGCGTCCAGGTAACGTTAGCTAGGATGAGTTAGCCTAACGTTAGCCGCTGGAACAAAATGTCGGCCAGCAAGAGGTTGATTTGACCAAGAGGGTTATAACGGGGGCACAAGATTCATAAAGTCCAAGCCTGCAAGAGGCTACGAAGGAATGACATTTTGAGGTCAGCTGATAGAAATATGACGTTGGTTTTTCTGAAAATAAAGGGAAGGTCAAGCGGTGGCTCACCTTGTTTTGATGGTCGCTGGTCAAACCAAAGTGGGTCTTTGGTGAAGCTAGGTAGCAGTTGGCTAATGTTAGCCTGTTAGCTGGCTTACTTTGGTGACAGTGAAATACCCACCTGCCTGTGCTGGTGTCTGTGCTTTTTAATCAGCTGTCAGAACGGTGTGTGTCAGCTGTGTGTGGGGACTTTCCTGCGGGCTGCAGTTGGTGTTTGGCTCAGCTCACCTGTCGTTGGTATAACCATCTCAATATTAACAGATGGACTAACTGACGTTACTGCTTAAAGGCGCCGGTGATCACCTGTTGAACATTGATAATCGTTCTGTAAAGTGCTATGATTTGTTTTGTTTATGTCAGTCCACATATGACATTATAATAAACGACCCATCACTGCAGCCAGTAGCCTTTATGTACAGAGGACGTTTTCTTGTTGGGACTCTATGACAGAGCCTGGAATAAAAACCAAACAAACAAACAGATATAAACAGGGATTACGGGAAACTCTGGCTGTCAAAAAATTGTAATTTGGGGAAAAAAATCTTTTAAAAACACTATATGATAAATAAGAAAATTCTCTCAATGGATTTGACAAATCTCACGACTAGGCCTGGGCATACGTCTGATAAACCTACATCTGATAGTGAAATTTCATATCAGTCGATATCGATAATTATTTATCATGTAGGTTGTGACTGACAGCTTGTTGTACATTCTAAGGGGTGGGAGCAGCTAAGGTGATTAAATGAGTAATTATCACAATATTTTTGGCCAAATACCTCAATATCAAGACAGTCTCATAAGGATGACTGTTAGTGTAACTATTACCCCATTGACATTTTTTGACTAAGAAAAAAAAAACATCAGTAATTTGGATAAGTGGTTAAAAGTAAATTAAAAAAAACAACCAAAACAGTGTGGTAAATTCAGAAAATCACATCACTTTGCTGTAATGAGGCCTTTTCAACCAGGAAAAGACAACACTTATGCCATATCACAATATAAAAATATCCAAAATCTGTCACAATATCTTGTCTCATATCACAATATAATACAATATATACAGTATATATATATATTGCCCAGCCCTACTCACAACTTAGTTTGGATTACAAATTGTATGAAGCATCACAAAAAGTGCTTTGTTATAAAATGAGGTTCCATAGAAATTTGGTTTGTCTTGTTTCTGTTCAGAACACCAGACTTTGAATTTAAACCAGGGCCCCCAAAGATTATTTAAAACATACAGGATATCACATGTCTTTATTTTAACATGTCACATCAATGGAAGTATGATGTTTTACTACACGTGTGTTTGAGCATGAGTCTGTAACATAAATATGTCATTACCAACCTCACAGTAATGTTGCATGAGGTGGCAGCTAAGCAGGGCAGCAAATTAGTCAAATGAAGTGTCGATACAGTTCAGGTGATATTTAAGACAGCCGTCAGATGTTCCCTTTGCAAGAAAATAACAGATTTTTAGAATTCAGATGGAAGTGTTGTCCATTCTTTGTGAGGCGAAGAGAATATCAGCTGCTCAAGGGCAGCTATACATGTTGGCCTGTAAATCATGTTGCTCTAAGCTGTCAAGTGGAACGGCAGTCATCTGAGTCATTGTGGTTTGGAAGGAAAAATAAACCTGATATTTTGCTGACTCAAGTTGAGCTTGAACTGTGTAGAATAAGTTGTAGGTTTTAACTTACATGACAACATGACATACTAATGACAGCAATACTGTGTGAAATTCATCTGATATGTTGACACATGGCCCACCTTGGAGAACTTAATTTTCTATATTTTTAGGATTTCATATATTGTTATTCCTATTTTGTTTAGATACAAGAGATCAAAGTATATGGCTGCAGGTACTGCTCTGGAAAACATTGATTTAAGAACTTGAATGCTTCAGTATTACATATCAGCTCATACCATGCATTACTTGTATGGTCTGATATATTTTCATCCTCTGAGAGGTGTAGAGATTGACTCCTTGTTTCACCCTTCTTGAACCAGCAGATCTAAACCTTTTATCACTTTAGCAGGGTTTTCTGTTTGGCGTAACAGCTCATAATCCCTGGCTGTATCTCGGCTGTATTAGCACAAGATGAATTATAATGCAAAGAGTTTTTTATTTTGAAATGCTCCATAATACTTACACATTCAGCACGAAAAAAATCATATACTGTAACATATTTTATTTGTTTTTTTATATATATTTAATGCAAATAATTGGCATTTTGATTGATGTGAGCTGTGGACATTGAAAGGTCATTGCCCTGATATTTGGCTAAGCTAAGGCTTCCCAGCCAAAACCCTTTAGACATATGACTTAAGTCCTTGTAGCCATAGCACACGAAGGCCTTGTTCAGACTGCAGACAAATCTGTTTTGTTTCTCAAATCTGATTTTTAATACAGACTGTCCGCACTGTTACTTGCAAGTGATCAGATCGGATTTGTTGCATCCAG
>JAPXVT010000025.1:23572199-23582318 GCA_029823135.1 Acanthurus reversus
GTGAAACATTTGAAGGATCTTGATGTGTATAACAGACCATACTTTGACTAGATTATGGCTTTTATTTACAATAACTTACAGTCAAACCAGAGACCCAGTGTAGTGAAGTTTAGTTTTACCTTTTAATTTAGACTGATTATGGACTTTGGCTGACTTAATCTAACAACACGGTGCACGTTGTACCAGCCTGGAGTCAAGACACATCTGCAGCATCTGAATGGGAACCTAACAAGAAATCTTCCTCTGCTTAATATCATGACTCTAAAAGCAGCAAATGACTTTCTTTAATGAATATCGTTAGTTTATAATGTGAAGAATGTATTATTTCCTTGAGGCTGTTCAGTCAGAAAGTGACGGATCAGAGGTAATAAACTTGGCGTTTCATCCTCACAGCAGATCGAGCTGCAGCTTGCCTCGCACACCCTTCGCCTCTCTCTCTCTCACTCTCTCTCACATGGTACTCTGTTTTCTGTCTAAACTAAAAATGAATTAAATGCATCATATATAATGACCTCATAAGCTTTAATATTAATTGGAACTTTCAAAAGAAAACGCCTGCAGCAGATGCAGCAGGTTTCTGATGTAGGCACGCTGCAGAGGTAGACGCAGGATGTGTGTCCCAGGTGTAAAGCTGTTAATATTTTAATTTGTTAATATTTTTTATTCTTCTGTGCAGCTGGTTTCCTGAGACCTGTGGTGATTTTTGGGCCCATCGCTGATGTTGCTCGAGAAAAACTCTCAAGAGAGGAGCCAGATCTTTTTGAGCTTGCAAGTATGTTTGAGTGCATTAAATTACACACATATTGACGAGAGCTGTCAGTAAACCTTTTTTCTACATAAATCTCTCTAACCTCTTTTCCAGAGAGTGAACCCAGAGATGCAGGAACAGATCAGCGCAGTTCAGGAATCATTCGTCTTCACACCATCAAGCAGATCATCGACAGAGTGAGCAGGCCTCCCTCCATCCTATACAACGCATTGCAGGTTTTTAGATGTATTTTTCATCCTTTCACTTTCCTGTCTTTTTTTCATAAAGGACAAACATGCTGTGCTGGACATCACCCCGAATGCTGTGGACCGGCTGAACTATGCTCAGTGGTACCCAATTGTAGTCTTCCTAAATCCAGATAATAAGCAGGGTGTGAAGAACATGAGGACCAGACTGTGTCCAGAGTCCAGGAAGAGTGCCAGGAAGCTCTATGAGAGAGCCATCAAACTGAGGAAGAATAATCACCACCTGTTCACCAGTGAGTGTGCAGAGAGTGCTTAAATACAGCAAATTTAAAATATATGTCGTCTCTCTTACAGTTTTTATTCTTTATCACTGACTGCTACTCAAAATGATTCTCTCTTAGCCACCATCAACTTGAACAACATGAATGACGGCTGGTATGGAGCTCTGAAGGAAATAATCCAGCAGCAGCAGAACCAGCTGGTGTGGGTGTCAGAGGGCAAGGTGAGAGAGGGGCCTGCTTTTTTCTTCCTTTTTACTGAACATTATTTTTTTAAGGTGTGTCAGTCTCACTGGGCAACACGTGAGATGATTATTTCTCTGCCCTGCTCAGGCGGACGGCACCACAGAGGATGACTTGGATATCCACGATGACCGTCTGTCCTACCTGTCAGCACCTGGCAGTGAATATTCCATGTATAGCACAGACAGCCGCCACACTTCTGATTATGAGGACACAGACACAGAGGGCGGAGCCTACACAGACCAGGAACTGGACGAGACTTTGAACGACGAGGTGGGTCTGCCCACGGAGCCCGCCATCACCCGCTCCTCCGAGCCTGTGCGAGAAGACCCACCCGTAATTCAGGACACCCCTGGTTACCCTGGATACCAGCACCCTGTGCAGCCCGAACCAGCCAGTCGCATAGACCCTGCTGGTTTCAAGATGGCCGCTCCGCAGCAGGTAATGCTCTTGTCTAGTTTGCATGCAGGCTGCTGCAGGCTGAGCCTGTCAGAGAGGGAAGTTTGGTTAAAAGTGTGACTGCAGAGCTGAGGAATAGCTCCTTTGTGTTCAGTGTTGTGTCCTGACCTTTATTTAGATTAAATGCCCTTTGCTAAGTAATGAACATGTTTTTAGAAGCTACTGATATGATATCAAATCTAACCACATTTTTGCAAGTGCATTCTCTGGCTGGTGTAAAAGTGATTCAGTGTGAGGAAGAACATCTTGGTGTTGGGGTGAGCTGTACTTTGTGTGCCCTTGGCAGGCTGTGTGTTATAAATGTCTCTTAACAATACTTCACAGCAAGATGAGGCTGCTCTGCCCATGCCCTCGTTGCCTCCGACGGTGGTAGCGCCCCCTGCTGTTGAGCAGCCTGTACAGCTAGAGGGTATGCACCCAGAGGAGCCGCCTGCTGCAGCCGCAGCTCCTCAGGCTGACTCACTTAGCAGCCCCAGCCCTGCCCCTGAGCTTATTCAGCCCCCACCACCACCACACGAACCCCACCCGTCTGGACCGCCTGGTCCAGAACCAAAGGTACCCGCTGTTTCACCAGCCACTCGGACCGGGCCTGGGCCCCAGCCTGCTGTTTTAACTGCCTGTCTTCTCGCACATGCTTTCCACTCGCTCTCTGCATGACATGCCCACACTGTGTGACTCACTGAGCCCACTGTGTGCCTCTGGCTCCCAGAGAAATGTGCGACACCAGTCCACATGCACCACAGTGGGCTGGGAGACCAGAAGGACTGGTACATCTGAGTCTTTGACCAGGGTGAAGACATCCACAACCAGCCCTAACTGTTGCCTCTTACTTCCTTTGCATGGCTCCTAATGTTTTTGGGTTCCTTTCAGCTTTAACTCTCTTCTGTAGATGAACAGTCGTAGTAGCACTCAAAGTGGCATCGTAGTGGTAGATGTGTCGTCTGTTGTAGTGCCAGTAGTTTGACGTTGCATTAGATGCAAACTGAATGTTGGTTGCATGATGAAAGCTAACCTGCAGACAGTACTCTTGGTAATGATTTCCATCAAGCAATTGTCCCTATGGAAAAACGACCTTGCATCAGCACACTGCATTGTGTCTTCTGTTGAGTAGTTTTGTTCTGAGTAGATGCCAACAAATCCACCTTCTTCCATAGGAATCACTGTAACTCGACCTGCTGTCTACAGGCTACACATCATATGTTTGAAATGAGGCCTTTCAGAAATGTGCAAATTGTTTTTTTTTTTCAATTCACTATTCTATTAAAAACCGAGTCATGCTCTTATGGATTCTAATCATTCTTGAAAGGCGTCTTGTCAAACAGGCATTCAGAACTGTTTTTGAAGAATGGACAAAGGTTTGCTTGTGTAATTGCACTTTGAATTGATGTTTGTTTAATTAAGTGGTAGAAAGATTTATTTTGTAATGACTCAGTAAATGATACACATGTTCACTTCCTCAAGGTTTCAGGTTTGGGTTTTTTTGTTTTGGGGTTTTTTTTTGTTTTGTTTTGTTTTTTTACCAATTTTGAATTTAATCTTGAAGTTATTCTGAATCTTGCATTGGGAAAGCATTTTTTCTCTGACTGCTTTCTGTCCTGAAACATGGTGGTTGTTAAGAATCTCAAAATGATGATGAAGATGTGATGGATGTATTCATTTAGTGTCGCTTCTTCACAGATGTACAAGAAAGATCTGTACAATATGGAGGACCCTGTGCGAATCAACCATGGCCTGAAGCAGTCTATGAGCTACAGTCACCAGCCGCCGTACCAGGACAAACAGCCATACCGCGAATACGACCACCCGCCTTATGGATACGACGGAGGCGGCTACACAGAACCAAAGCCTCACAATGCTGACTCTCACCTGCACTACGACAACCGTGTGCCTCATTTCAACGAACAGTGGCCCCCCTATGACCAGCAGACCTCGTCCTCTCAGCCGGCAGGGTACCCGCCAGGCCACCAGCACTACAATCCCCGCTCCCCCTATGAGGACAGACCAGGGAGGGACTACAGCCCCCCTAACCCCCGCTATGATGAGCCCCCACCGGTGGGCTTCGACGGCAGACCACGCCACAGTAAACCTGGGCCTATTCGTTACGATGAACCGCCACCCCCACCACCAGCTGGCTATGATGCCCGCTCTCCTTATGAGGCAGAACCTCATGGCTTCCCCATTAATTCACCTCGATCGCCGGAGCCCCCAAAGCAGTATTATGGTGACTCGGGTCTGAGGCCCACCTATGTTCCGGGGCCTCCAAACCGGGGCTATAAGCCAGGGATGCATGAGCCAATGATGAACTCTGAACCCATAATTCCCCCTCCTAAACCAGAGACACTGTCCTCTCCAGGTGAGCCAGCGAGCACTTCAGGCTCCAAACCCCTCCCTCCTCCGCCGCGGGAAGACCTGGACGAGGACCCGGCCATGAAACCGCAGTCAGTGCTCAACAGAGTCAAGATGTTTGAGAATAAACGGTCCGTCTCTATGGACAGAGCTAAGGAAGGAGAGACGTCAGCAGTAAGGGTATGTTCCTCACAGAGGTGTGCGGCTGTCACCTGATGGCTCCAACATTTTATGCAGTGCATGTAACTATTCAGATGCTAGGTGAGAGGGCTGCGCAGTTAATCATAAAAAAAAATCATGATATCGATTCAAGCATACATGCAATCTCATTTCTAAATGACGGCGATTCACTTGCTCGTATTTCCCTGCACATTCACGTGTTTACTCTTACTTTACAATAATTGCAGATGCTCTGTCAGTCACACTCACAAACAAAACACGAAAATAATTCAGCAACCAGGTCAGAGATCAGCAAATGATTCAGCCACACAACTCGACCACTTCTCTCATTTCTCTTCCTCATTTACGTCGCTCCGCTGTCACTCAGCGTTGCTACAGTAACCAGACACGGCGTCGGCAGTGTCACATGTAGAGAAGCAGGAAGGAGGCAGAGGTCAGTTTACTTGATAGAGTTGGAGCCACAGTTAACATGCAGAAGGAAAAAAATGAGCATCATTGAGGAATATTGCGATGGCAACAGTGAAAGTAATGATCGATGTAATGTAATGAGCAATGCTTTGACGCCGTCGCAACGCCGCAAGGTAGCACTACGAATAACTAAAACCACCTCCAGCGTCACCGCAAAATTCAGTATGAGTTACAGTGAAGGACAAAGAACCACATCAAAACTCCCAGCCACCAGACAAGAGACTCTAAAATTTAAGTCCAGCACTTTTATTATAGGTTCCGCCTGTTGAAAGCCCTGTGAAGACAGCAAGTTTTTTTTAATTTACTTGTGTGCATAAAATTTTTTGTTCAAAAAATGAACATTGTGCGAAAGAATCATGATCTCCATTCTCAGGGAAAAAAAATTGTGATTCACATTTTAGCAAGAATCATGCAGCCCTTGTAGGTGAAAAAAAAAAAACGCCTCCTTAGGGTGAAAGCTTTTTCTTGTGAAATAAAAACCTGTTTTGTAATCATCTGACCTGTGAGGTGTCAGGGACAGCACACAGTATCTATGTGCATGTAATCTGTCCATGTGAGCTAAAATCTGGATCAGATAAAGAAGCACTAAAGAGACGCCCTCTCTTTGCTTTTCAGCCTGCAGATGTTCCCAAACCTGTGAGTGCACCTGGCCCAGTCCTCAAAGCCAACTCCCTCAGCAACCTGGAGCAGGAGAAGTCCACTTACAGGTGTGTAGTCCTCACCACAGCACCGCAGGCTGAGAGTAGGTGGGTGAAGGACAACTCTGAGATCCTTGCAAAGGCATCTTGGAATTCTTTTGTCTTTGCTTGAGCTCCACCTAGTGGACACTCATCACTCTGCAGCAAGCCAGGCCCTGGTGTGGTGTGCAAAGATAAAAGCTGCATAAAAAACCAAGAGTCATTTCAGCAGTTCTATATGTTTGTAAGGTCATAAGGAACCTCACTGTCCATGATTACCAGATTGTTATCAGACTTCCTGTGTCATTTCATTTCATTGACTTGTTTTACAGTGTTTCTAACATCAAAACACAAAAGACAATCAAGATATTTGAGATTTCCGTATGACAGCTTTTGGCCAAACCACCAATCTGTTGTTTAAAACTCAGCAGCTGCTGTACTTGTTGCCGTCCGCTCTCTGCAGGACTCCCGAGCCACAGAAGCCTCACACAAAACCCCTGGATGACGTAGTGCGATCCAATCACTACGACCCAGATGAGGATGAGGAGTACTACAGGAAGCAGCTGTCTTACTTTGATCGCAGGAGCTTCGACAGCAAGGCCATGGGCCAACCTGGTCCAGGCATCAACCGCTTCCACGATCTGCCCAAACCGGCTCAGCTGTCCTACTCATACAACAGGTACAACCACGCACGCTATGCCAACACCTCGTGTGGCTTGGGTACAACATTCCTGAACACATAGTCAACCAGCTGCTGACTTGTTCATGTCAACTGTACTGTTTGTATCTGTGTGCTGCAGAGTGGAGTCTGTAGAGAAGGTGAGTCCAGTGGAGAAAAGATATGAACCGCTGCCACAAATCAGTCCATCCTCACAGTACGGACCCCCCGCGCCTGTCATCCCACCCAACACACTGCCAAAGCTCAGCCCAAGTGACGGTAGGATCTCCACCAATTCTCTCTGATTTGATCAAACGCTATTGGGGTTTTATTGTGCTTACTGTAGATGGTATGCATGTGATTTCACCGTTGGTGGAAGTTACCATGGATACGCCCACTGAGTGGCAGCGTTTGCGTACAATTTGTGTGCTGCCAAACACACAAAAGCACATCTGAAATGGGAAAGAGCTGTTGTGCGATCGACTGCACGAAAACATTTTTCAGACTGCCGAAAGCTGCAGAAAAAAGAAGCAAATGGATCGCTGCAATTTGCAGAAACAAC
This sequence comes from Acanthurus reversus, assembly GCA_029823135.1. Taxonomy (NCBI): domain Eukaryota; kingdom Metazoa; phylum Chordata; class Actinopteri; order Acanthuriformes; family Acanthuridae; genus Acanthurus; species Acanthurus reversus. The sequence continues at coordinate 23,579,025 of JAPXVT010000025.1, forward strand.
TAACATTAGAGAAAGATGGATTCACAGTAGCAAGTTTGATTTTTAGGTAAAATTATACCTTAGCTCTTATTTTGTGTAACTGTAAAGTTTTTGTCGTCGTTTATTAAAAAGCATTCATAAAGTTGAGCCTTGTGTTGTACAAACAAATGGAGAGTGGTTAGATAGTGTTAGTGTTAGCTAACAGCCGAGACAAACCTAGTTTTCCTTTCTAAGTGGGTAATGCTGCTCCACAAAGCAAGTTCCCACAGTTAACCAGATCACTTTAGAACTTTCTGCAAAGTCTGTTGAAACTGTGCTTATTAATGTCTTTATGGGTGGCTGACGTCCACACTTTTGTTTGCCTTCAGGCTTTGTGCATTTTCCTGGTGTCAAAATCATGTAGCCTAACAAAAAATGTCAGGAAACAAGAATTCTGGCAAACTGTCAATGTCTGTGGACCACTGGTGCTCCAGTCAGTTTTAAGGATAATGTCGAGTCCAACTGCCATTAATTTAAGGAGAAAATCATGCCATGTTGATGGATGTTTTGCCACTCAGTCCGACTGTGGGGGGTGTGTTCTGGAGGGGAAGTGACATCATGGTATACCCTCTTTAAATAAAATGAAAATGTCATCCAGACCCTCAGAGTGTGAGAATATAACAGGATGAGAAACTGAGAAATTATTGTGTAATTAAGTGATTAAAACCTTCCTGATGCGTTTCCAGCGAACCCCGTACCTGAGCCTCTGAGCTCCCCGAATCCTAAACCTGAGCTGGCAGCTCTCAGGCCGACCGGCAGGGACGACCCCACACCAGGTGGCTACCTGCCCCCGAGAGGCCTCCCTGACAAATCCCCGGTCAACGGCACTGATGTAGCACCCCAAAAGACGCTGGCTGCTCCTGCTCCAACCAGCTATAACCGCTACGTCCCCAAGCCGTACACCAGCTCAGCCCGGCCCTTTGAGCGCAAGTTCGAGAGCCCCAAGTTCAACCACAACCTGCTGCCCAACGACACGCAGGTGAAGACGGACGTCCTCAGTAAGCCCAGCATGGTTGGCAACAGCGGTGGGAAGCCTCAGCAGTCACCGCAGCCCCTGGATCATGACAGTGGCCTGGACACCTTCACACGCACGATGGACAACAGGCCCAAATACCAGCACAACAACATCAACGCCATCCCCAAGGCCATCCCTGTCAGGTAGGAAACTCAGCAGGAAGTTCTCTTCAGGTAATTACTGGAGTCAGAGAGAGACTCGTGTGTTCTTTTCTCCTCTGCTGTGCATTATTCTCCATCGTCACTGTTTTTACTGATGATGCTGACTGCTGTGCCTCCGTCCCTCAGCCCCAGCACACTGGACGATGACGACGAGGACGAAGGGCACACGGTGGTGGCCACTGCCCGTGGGATCTTCAACTGTAACGGAGGGGTCTTGAGCTCCATTGAGACGGGCGTCAGCATCATCATTCCCCAGGGTGCCATCCCCGAGAGCGTGGAGCAGGAGATTTACTTCAAGGTGTGCCGAGACAACAGCATCCTGCCCCCCCTCGACAAGGAGAAAGGTTGGCCGCTGAGTTTCTCTCCGTCCTGACTATATCCAGTAACAGTAACAACATCTGAGAATGTAAAACTTTCAGTGCTGATGTACTTTAGATAAAGAGAGGTGACAGTAAAGTTTGTGTGACTAACTACTGTTCTCACTTGACATTAGGGCTGGGCAATAAATCAATTTAAAATTGAAATTCAAACTTATTTGTTCAGATAATGTTAAAAAGTAAAAATCAGTTTTCCCTTTAACTAGGGTAACACGGTAGCTTACGGCTCTCTCTCAGCTCTGGGTTCTTATTTTTTCTAAGTGAAGTTTGGTGAAAGTTAGACTGCTACTTTACTCGTCCCTAATTGGGGGATTCATCTTTGTTTGATCAAACCTTTTTTAAAAAAAAGGTTTAGTTTGGTTAAAATGAAACTAGACAACTTTTTTGGCTTAACTTTGTCATTATGATGTATAACCTGATAAAACAGTGTAATAGTGACTGAAAATTGACACCATTTGCTGCTAAATAAGCTCAGTTTTTACCATGATATTTTCTTTGCCACCAGGATAAGGGTTTTGCGGATAAATGTACTCTCTGTGCTTTCCCTGCAACCATTTGCTCTCAGTTGAAACTGGACTTAAAAGAGAAAGCGACAACAAACGAAATAAAATGCTAGCTGGCGCAAATGGCTGCAGTGGAGTTGTTTCCCTACCAGTCTCATGCTACAGTTATTGTTAGCTTACTAGCTCGTTTGCAGAGGTTATGTACTGCAACTTTAACTACATTAACTACAATTTTACGATAGTACGAATTGGTGTGTTTTTGGCGATGAGAAGAAAGAAGATAAACTTTCTCAGAAATGTAGCACAACTGTTTGCTGGCCGAAATGTTAGAGGACTGTGAAAAATACGACTCACTTTGGGTGCAAATTTAATAGAGATGTCTTGTTCCCTTCAGGTCATCACATCTTGAAACAGGTGTCCTGTATTTGCAGCTAGTCGGAGTTCAAAGGTTGTCTGAGGGTCAGTAGTTAAACTTAAATAAATGATGAACAGAAACAGTCACCTGATCGCTCCAGGCTACGTGGTTTCCAATGAAATACTGGATAACAACCTTGGAGCAAGAGGTAAACAAGATGAACCCACAGTGGAACATGTAAACATTGAAAAAGTGTTTTTGTATGGGGCAGCTCCCAGCCTGCCTGGTGCTGTGTTGGTGACCTGCCTGGGAGTCAGACCTCCAGAGTTTTCTGGGCTGACCCCTGTGCAGTCTCCCACGGCTCAATGTTCTCAAGGACAGTTGATAAAACCCACAAAGGCTTTCTCTCAGGTCTGCAGACATTCAATTACTATCATTTTACAACACAAGATAGTATAACAATATCCTTTGTGCAACTAAAATATATATATTCTTTTATTTGAGAATAAGTTGAGTCAAACAGCCTGAGGCTAAAAGCTGCTCTTTGGTCTGGAGATACAGCAGCAGATACTTTTGTATCTCTTGTTAGATGGCAGCAGGGTCAGCAGGCTGTGGCTTAGATGCGTGTTGTGTTTAATATCATTTTTGTCCTGCATGGGCACTTCACCTCACCGATATCACTGATGCTCGGCTGTCGGTTATCAGTGATAATCTGGATGGTTTTAATCACTTGCTGCTGAGTCTGCCTGCTGCTCTGCTGTTAGTATATTTTGATGTGTTCCCCTTAATTTCATCATATAGATGTTCCATTTCCATTTGCTTCCACTCACTTTTATTTGTGATGGCAGATATAAATATATGCTGC
>JAPXVT010000025.1:23598152-23609473 GCA_029823135.1 Acanthurus reversus
GGTTCCGGTGATCTGGAGTTCCCCACAGCAGATATGTAAGGCCTCTGTTTTTGCTTGATTACGGAGCACAACGCAGCAAAGCAGCACAGAGCAGATCGAGGAAGTCAGGAAGTCAGACATAGATACAACATTAAAACATCCAGTTAATTTCAGAATAAAGCACCGTGTTGACGCCAGATCATATTTCACTTAATGATCGCTGTCTGGCTGTGCTATGAAATGCAGACTTTGGGTGTTAACAGACAGCAGAGCACAGAGCAAACCTGCAGTGGAGCTGTTCCAGAATACACATGCAACCACTGAAATCCCAGGGTTGGACTTCCAAGAGCCATCCCACAGTGCATTGCATGGACACAACACACTCTGCACTTGTCAATTCCGGAAGAATGGTGGCGCCAACACTGGTGACTTCACAAGACACAAACTGTCCAAATGGCACACTGAGTCCATGTTAGTCAAACGGCTAACAGATGTAAAATTATTGATGTGGATGCATGTTTTAGAAGGATTAAATGGCTCTGTGTCATAGAATAGAAGCTAGCCAGCCAACTATCTGAGCTAACTAGATTGAAATGCTAACAGCTGACAGCTGATAGCCCCTAGCAAGATAAAATTAAACTGTGCTGTTGTTAAACATCCAACAACTTGATGTCTCAATATTCTAATAGAAGCTTGACACATGCATCTGCAGTGGAATTAGACATTTTTTAGTCATTGATTATTCAGAAAACTACAGCACAGAGCAATGTACTATTCTGTCAGCTCGTGTTTCTTGAGATATCCATGTGGTTGTCCTTAACAGCACAGGTTTTACAGGCATTGTGTGAACCTCCAGCATGGCTGTCATTACCCAAAAACCCTCTGTGAGAGGAGAGAAACACAGGAGTAAGAGTGTTTTCAAAGTACCTTTTGAAAAGATGAGTTTCCAACTCGTGTGTGCACACTTTTACCACCCTTATTACTCGCACAATAACATGTTTTCAACAACTTTGCTACACCAGAGATTCCTGATTGCAGTCAAAACTGTTACACTTGGACGGACAGCCAAACATTAAGAGCTTCAAGATGCTTTTTCAGTGTGTCACCAAGACCGCCGGTGTCTGAAAGCACTGCAGCAAAGTAAAGCTGTGATTTGGATTGATGTGTTTTCCCCCGACAAGCACTACTTTTTGATCCATCTGTGCCACGTTTTAGGGATAAAAATTGTACCAGCTGCTAGGATAAAGCATTTTCCCATCGGCTCCATTGTAATTTAGAGTTTGAGTAAAATCCAGAAGGAAGGCTGAAGATATAACTCGTGAATCATGACGTTTAAAAAGAGCTATTAACACATAAAAGGTTATAGCTCCTTGTACAAATAACTGCTAAATTACAGCCCAGATGGGGCTTTTAATTTCTTCACAAGGACACATTACATCCCATCGCAGGAGCAATTGGCACAGAGGAAAGTGCAACATAAAAAGTAAATAAACTTTTCTGATTTAATTGCAAGCAGAAATTGATTAAAATTGATTTTTAGGTTTCTTTTGAAGAACCTTTTGTTATTTTCAAAAGGATAAATCCACTGGGACAACTTGTTTCTTTTGATAGCCCACCATTGAGACGTGCTGTCTCTCCCTCTCTGCCTCGCTCCTTATCACTCTCTCCTCCTCCTGCCCTCTTAGTCGTCCTCCCTGCCACTCCTCTCCATCTTCTCATCCATCTTCACAAGAAAACACCTCTCTGTCATCTCTCATTTGCTCTTGTCATTCCCTGCTCTGCCCTTTTCTGATAAGTCAAACATCTCTCAATCTCTATTCTAACATCTCCATTGTATCTTTTATGTCCTTATACCCTCACTTTCATACATTCAAAACCTTTTCTGACATATTTTATGGGTTAATCAGTTGTGTCTTGGACACCCATTCATAGACACTGAAAGCCTCAGACGTGGACTGAAATCTGAAGGTGAAATTATTGAAAAATTTCTTTTCCAAGTAATTGATGGTTTTATGATTTGGGGGCAAAATCTGATTTTGAATGTTTTTCATAATGTGCTCTTTATGTTGCTTTCCATGGATCAGCTGTCAATCAAACAGTGTGACTACAATAGAGACAAATGTTTGGGGGTTTTTTGTTTGTTTGTTTTGTTTTTATGGCACTAATTCCTGTATTTGTTCATACACATGCAAACTATTCTCTTTCTATTTGTTTGATACTCTAGAAGAAGCCTTTAGGTTTGTGTCAGTGTGTAAAAGATGTTATGTTTATTGGTCTCTGCCACTCAAATAATGTGTAGTCCTACCAAGATCACATGAAGAGCACTGGTGCTGCTTTTCACAGCACACTATGCTGCCTACAACCTGAAACATAAACACATAAAACACAAAACTTAAGCATTGAAGGTACTTGCTAAAATGAGACCTTGAACCTTCAACTGCTATTTAAAACTGCATTTTCTTGCAGGTGGAACCATGTTAGCTCTCTGTAATCCTGTGCAATGCTCACTGATGTGAAAAAGCCCTTTCACACTAATCGTTACTTTGGTCCCTATGAAGTACATTATAGGAATGAAGTTGCCCCTCCTCACTCAGATTAGGGAAGGCTACAAAATCAGCTCAGATACTTATTTTTAACTCATAATGCAGCTCTGCAGCCAGTGTTTTCAGTGAATTTAGCTTTTTAGTCCATTATAGTGAGTGTTTTTCATCAGCAATGTCCGTGGTAAAGTTTCTGTTGTCTGTACTCCAAGGCTGCACCAGATGTGATTTTTTTGAAATTCAAAGCTTCTACTTAGGAAGCTTTGAACGTCTGATGGTATATTTTATGAAGACATCACCGGCGTTTGTCTGTGCACTTCTCCCATCCAACCTACACGATACTCAGAGACCCGCTGTTAGGATTTTTTTACGCTAACTTGGACTCCTGATTAATTCACTTGAAGGCTAGCAGGCTCGGAACATAGCACCTTTCCTTATCCATGCAGCATTTAATGTGTTTCCTGTTCTTTTCCTAGATGTGTGCAATAGCCCCTGTCTGGAGGTGTGTGTATTTGAATGACTCACCAGCTTGTCCAGGCCACTGTTTTTCTTCCTCATGAGGAGCAAACCTCTGTTGATCTCTCTCTTTTGCCTCCAACGGTGTCTCGCAGTGTGGCATCCTGCATTTTCAGGCATCCTCTCCAGCTTAAACCCGCAAGTCTTTCATCCTTCCTCTTTCCTTCTGGGAAGCTCACTTACTGCTAAAAGAGTCCAAGCTATAACGCAACAGCTTCCTGTGTGATGTCAATAGGAACCTACTTCTCTTCACCTGAAAATCATGCTCATTTCAAAAACAGACTCTTATCATGACACCTGTGATATGATCAATTGCTTCCACAAAGGAATACTGATTTAGAGTGTCATTTTAATGAAGAAAGCTTCAAAGCTTTAAAGCAACACTATGTAACTTTAACCATGACCCATGGCTTTGAAAACAAAACTTAACAATGCACATTAATACTTTACACCAAACAGCAATTTTAGTAAAACAGGGTCATATTTAATGGATCAACTGCTCTGCCTCATCTCTGTGATTCACGGAGGTTCCTGAAAGCAACATGTAGGCTGCCTGCAGACTGAAGCTGCAGCTGCAGCAGCAGGTCGCCGTTGGGGACAGCTTTGCTAAATGAAAGGCAGCAGACAGACAGAGCAGTCGCAGGACATCAGAAGGAAAACCAGAGGATATTTTCTCTGTAAAATATGACCCGGTTTTACTAAAATTGCCGTTTGAGTGACACATTAACATGCCTTGATTAGTTCCATTTTTCGAGGCCGCGGGTTTTGGTCAGAGTTACATAGTGTTGCTTTAAGCAAACTTTTGAAATCTCACAAAAAGGAAAATGTGAATTACAAGTGTTTCCAACAACTGGTTTGGAGCGAATAAACTGGGCTGCAAAGCGTAGTTTGGTCAGAAGGTGGCAGTATATGTTACACATGGCTGTGATAAATGGTAGAAGTAGAGATTACAGACCAGAAACAAAACATTCTTGCCCTCCGTTGCTGTTTACCATCTAAAATCATATTGTTTGGATGAGATCTAGAAATTCTTTGGTTGCCTCATCGCTCCACACGTACCTAATGTTGTCGTTGTTGTCAGCCATGTTTTCGCACATTGGGGCAATATCAGAATCACTTCTTTTTATACTTTTTTGGGGAAGTGGAAACAGCAGATAAATATTTGCTACGTCACAATTTATTTGACACAGCTGTTTCCCAGCTCTCATTTTGCACATTAACAGTATTTTGATAAAGGCAAAAACCACTTCAAGCGAGGATAAAAACTTAAAAAGTTAAGGACATTTTTTCACATTTTGTCGTTTCCATTTACAACTTCTCATGTAATATTTTAAGAATGTGCCTCAAATACATTAATGGACATATGGCTAATGAATAAATGATCAATATAGTAAATTACATTTATTTCTGGGGACTAATCACGTCACAGTTTGAGCACTAAAGACAACATTATAGATACTGCTGCTCTTGTGTCAAGGAAAGAGAAGGAAGAAGTCACAGGTTTTACACAGGTACGTAAAACTGACTCACCTCTGGCTGCCTCAATGCACAAACCCTCAGCGTTCCTGACGGGCTCCTCCTTCTCAATGTCAAACTTGACCAAAGTGTAGGGGAAGAAAAACTGGAGAGAACAAAGAAAAAGATCCTTTTAAGCCACGCTAGCAGCTCTGTCGTCTCCCATAGGCAGCCACTTCTCCACAGTGCTGGAGACAGTTCTGTTGTAGGGGGGAGAAATGCTCTGATTTGTTTGAAGTTCTTTAACCAATCACAATCTTCTTGGGCGTCTTGATGGTCAGGATGCAGCAATGACGCCCTTGTAAAACAGCTTCAACCAGAGAGAGGAAGGAGAGGAAAAGGCCAAACTGAAACAGTCGCCCAGTGACAGGTTTATAGCCACAGTCCACATCCAGTTTGTGCCTTGAGTTAATGCTAACGTTAGCATGCTAACATATTCAAAAGACAATGATAACATGTAACTATTTAGGAGGTAAATTTACCATGTTGAACAACTTAGTTTAACACAGCATGCTAGTTAACATGAAGTTCAGCTGCGGATGATGGGAGAGTCATCAGTTTTGAGGGTATCTGGGCAACTAAAGTTCATCTTGAGGGGGACATGACTGTCCGCACCACAGTTCATGGTAATTGGTCCAATAGTTGTTGGGGCATTTCGCTGAAAAACCAAAATGTCACCTTCATGGTGGCACAAGAGGAAAAATCAGAAGATCGGCCCCTTGAGGCAAATTGTGTTTGTGAAATTGGGCTATATAAAAAAGAAAAACTGTCTTCATCACCAAAGTCTCCGCGATTCTTACTCTGGGACCCAAGAATGTCTGTGCAAAACTTTGAACTCATTCAGAAATTAGATATGTGGGTACCTTTGGACTTCTGCTCTCATTTGCATTTTTATGGGCAGTTTAAAGAGGTAAGTCAAGTTGCACCAGAGATGAACGACCTCCAATCGATCATCCTTCGCATCTTGAAACTAGAAAAGTGTATGGCGCAAGAATTAACTCACGTCCTTGCAGGAGACCAGCAGGAAAAGTGTCTTCAAAAGTCTGTGTTCAGCTCTCAGTACTTTTGTGGTTTCTAACTGAATCCCTGAGGTTTTTAAGTTTAGTTTTGTCCTGCATCCATGTCTGTACTATCAGGTTTGCTTTTAGCTGTACAAGTACAGGAGTCGTGTTAAGTTACAGCTGATCAAAATCCAGCTTTCCTGCTTCATAATATTCATTTTTTTAAAAAACAATATAACAGGAAACTTTAGAAGTTGAAGTGTGTTTATCACTCGATTTGAAAAGTTTTGATAGGAGCTATTCTCCAATAAAACAAAGTCCACAAATACCAGAGACGAAAGGTTGGCAGAAACAGCCACAGTGAGAAGTTAGATGAAGAAGTCATCATTTAAAGACGCTCTGACATGCTGGTAGCCCTGGTTTAACAGAAATGCAAACTCCTGCCACGCCAAGTCAAACCGGGTCAGACCAGGCCAGCACGTGTGTATGATAAAGGCTTAACTGATATTTCAGTCTGGCTCAGTGCTGCTGTAACTGTGGGGAAAAAAAAGAGCTTTTCTTCCTCTCACCCGGTGAACAAAATTGACTCGCCCCACTGCTCCAATCTTGGACGTGTAGTTGATGAAGCCGATGTTCCCCTCTGTGGCAGCGTACAGCTCTCGGACTTGAATGTCCCCGAAGCGGCTCAGGAACTGTGACCAAATGTCTGTTCGAATCCCGTTGCCGATGGCGACCCTCACTTTGTGGTTCTTCTCGTTGTCTCTCTGCAAAGAGAGACATCACCTCAGATTCAAAAACAGATATACAAAAATTCACATCACACTTCAGGAGTTTAACTTGAGTTGATCAGGAGGATTCTTTTACCTTGGGCGAGTTGCAGAGGTAGCGCATTGTTTCACCAATGTACTGCATCACTGTCACATCATACTTCCTGCAATCGTCCCAGAACTGAGAGGCAGAGAACTTTCTCCTCAGAACAACGGTTGCACCTGCCATTAACAGTACATAACACAGCCTTTATTTTAGTTCTTATACAACAACTTCTAAAGTGCCCAAACCAGGTGTGTAAGCACTTAATGAGAGGGTTATTACCTCTCTCGATGGCTCCGGCCAACCCGATGAGGAAGCCGGAGCTGTGGTAGAGCGGCAGATTGACGTAGAAGACGTCCTCTGATGTGACTCCCACAGCCGCTTGGATGAAGGAGGCGGCCCAAACCCTCTCATGGGTGACAACGGCTGCTTTAGGCAAACCTTTCAAGATCAAAATACATCAGGTACAGTTGGTGTTAAGCTTTATGTTGTAAAGGTAAAAATGTCTTGAGACAGCTGTAAACGTGTCAACTGTCCATTCATAGCATGTTCTAGCAGGTGTTTTTCTTTAAGCTCTGTTTGTTTAACATTTTACACGCGTATGAGCAGTTGATCAAACTGTTGTGTGAAATATTAGGGATGCAAGATACAGATCTTTTCAGCCAACTGATGACTGATCATTTCCTGCCACTTACAGCTGACAGATGACCAAAAAAAGTGTGCAGATGCTGCTCTTTGTAAAGTCAATGAAAGCAAGCTGGCATCATATAATGGGCACTGATAAGTATGTGATCATATAAATAATAATAAATAGCATTTAAATAACAATCAGACTGCGTTACTTTGAGTTAGTTAAACCTAGTAATCTGAAAACTGGCTGTTAGTGCAAACCTTCACTTGTTGGTGCGTGTTTCAGAGCAGCTGTCTGGCTTACCTGTGGTGCCGGATGTGTAGATGTACAGAGAAGTGCTCCTGATGTGGACGTTGGCTCTGAGGTCCCTGGGCAGCGGCTCATCTGAGGCCTTTGAGATCTTGTCAGACAAAGTGTTGATGCCCGGGATGCTGCAGGTGTCAGACAGCAGGAACACACTGATACCCTGCTCTCTCAGAGTTGGTAAAACCTCCTCCACAGCGTCCTGCAGCTCTGCAAACACAGAGAGGCATTCAGCCCTGCACAATGTGTCAGAGTGCTGTGTGTGTTGCGCAACACAGCACGTGGAGGCCTGGCCGTTTCAGCTCAGGTCCCATTGGGAGTCGAGCACATGGTGGAGGCACTTTCTCAGCAGTGAAACTAGAACCACAATGGGACTGTGGAGAAACAGGTTTTCAGATTGCAATGCTCCTTTTGTTTGTTTCCTCAAATGAACTCAGTCATCAGGACTGAATGTAGGACAGACTGACTGAAACTGCAAGAGCAATAAAGGGACTAAATCTTTTTTCTGTTTTGTTTAATCTGCTCAAAGTGAATGACATCATATGACTCCTAGGTTAGAGTGGAAGTCATCAGGAAAAGAGTCATTATTGGCTGTTGTCTTGTTGTCGTACCATACGATCATACTGTGATAGAAGTTTTCATGTCAGCATACAGCGGTTTAGTCTCTTCATCTGAGAATGTTTGAGGAGTTATAAGACACCACGTGTGTACAATTTGAATGTTAGTTGCTCAGAACAAAATCACCTTTTCAACAATGTGATAAACATGTAATTTACTTTTTATCCGCTTTATTTTGCCCATAATTCTCACCTCAAGTGCAGAATACAACAAAGTAATCATTAAAAATCTTTAGGTCAGGTGTTAATAATGGCTGATTAGTATGGAGGACCACGAGGGCCACGGAAATTCTAATAAAGCATTTCTTGAATTAAAAACTAATTGTACAATTAAAAACAGGAACTGATACACTAGTTTACAAATCCATTAATGAATCCATAAATAAGTAGAGGAATTCAAAAAAGAATTTACAACTGAAACTTTAAAACAGTAAATAAGTGCATAACTCAAAATTACATTAATTAAATCTGAAATAAATAATTAAATTTAAAAATCAGTTTGAAATGCAGTAATAAAAACAGAAATAAATGATTGAATCCACAAACTAAAATAAGAACACAGCTATTAATCAGGCATTTACAAGGAAAATTCTTTTTCTTATTTTCTTTTCTATTTCCTAGCTGCTTTTCCTTATCCTGTTCGCTAACTGATTTGCCAAGTCATTTAACTCCCCATTTAGACTTTCCATGACACTCTGGGCCTTGAGCTGGTAAAGCAAGGTAAAACAATTCAAGTTAGCTTGTTACATTGTATGTAACGAGTTCTCCGACTGTTTATTACCTGGCAATAACCAATAAGATAAGGAAAAGCAGCTAGGAAATGTAAATGAAAATCAGAAAAGGAATAGCCATTTTAAATGCCCAACTAAAAGCTGTATACTCAATTCATTTTGTGAATAAAACTGCATTTTCAAATTGATTCCTGTTTTTAATTGTACAATTGGTTTTTAATCAAAGAAATGCTTGATTACGATTTCCGTGACCCTTGTGGTCCTCCATAGTTCAGCGGTGAGGGAACTGTTAAATTACTTGAACAAGTGTCCTGATAATTGAAAACTTGCATCTGTTCATGGGTTTAGTAGCAGCACAGCAGTAGTTCAGCATCAGCATTATGGATCATTTTGAAGACAGTCCTGTGTTTAATCATTGGTGCATTAAGCTGGAAGGTGCATGTTAATATTGCATTTGGTGCAAATGATGCCAAGTCATTACTTTCAATAGTTTTGGGTATTTTAATCTACACCAGGCAAGGCTGGATTACCAAACACGTGAGCAGGCAAGTCTGGCAAAATGTCTGTGGTCATCTGAATAACAAATTTGAGTACTGATGAGAATTTGAAAGCAGAATATAAACTGAGGTCCTGCGTCTCAATCAGGTGTTAAACACTGAAATGATTCAGTTTATTCTGCATTAACAAAATGTTTGTTTTAATGAAATTAAAACACAGATTGCAGAATTGTGTGTAGCACCGGTTAAATTCAGATGCACGAGACAAAATGTACCGAAAGTATCATTAGACTGTTTGCTGTCTGTTTTCTCTGTACCTGAAGGACACTCAAGGGCGAACGGGTACATTAAAGACAAGAGTGACAAAAAATGAGCGTCATCATTTGGGCTAAAGTTCACTTTGAGTTCTTTGAACGGGTCACTCAGCCCTGACAGCGAGGCACCACGTCCTCTGTGTGTAAACTGCATTTTGATACACTCACCTGAGAGGTAAATACAGCCATCAAGATAAATATATTAAAGTGACCAAGGTCTATCCAGCAGTGGAGGAAGTACTCAGATAATTCACTAAAGTAGAAGTATAAATAAAAAAAATAGAAAAATTAGATGCAAGTTCTTCATTTAAAAAGAAAATGATATCATCATTAATGTACATAAAGTATCAAAAGTAAAGGTACTTATTGTTGAAAACTGGCCCCTGTGACTGATCTACTATTACAGGATGCATTTTAATTAAACTGTTAATACAATAAGCAGCATTTAATGTCCAGTTTGGTTGAAGCTTATTGAGTTTTAACAAACAGGCTGTTGGTAGTTTGTGGTTCCCAACCTGGGGGTTGTGTCACTTCCAAAGGTCAAAGGATGAATCTATCACCAGAGAAAACAGCTTCGTACCTGTGGCTATCACTGAAGGAGATTTAGCAATATCTGCACAGATTGCTTAGTTTATGCATTATTTATTAACACTATTTACTCCTGGTTTAACACTTGCCCTTTTACTGAGGTGCAGAAGTTAATGGCTTGTGCATTCAAGTAATTTTTATTCATTTTAATATTGGTATTCTCCCTCTCTTACTGATATTTCTCTCTTGCTCATGTTTTGATTAGTGTAGCTCTGAGTGTTTTTTCTCATGTTTTAGTATGTTTTCATTATGTTGTGTTAAAGCTGCTTTCTAATTGTTTGTAAAACTGAATGTCCTCTTCATCTAGTTGTGAAACAAATCTACCCATGGGTACAAATGAAGTATCCTTGAACCTTGTGAAGATTTCACATGGACAGAAATTCTGCCATATATGAATGTTTGATTTTTGGTGAAATGTTGGAGAGCTTTACCTCTCTGAGCTTTCAACCATGAGCCATTTTAATTTAGGAGGGAATAAATGTGTCTTTGGTTGAGCTAATAATGAAAAATGACAAGGAGCCTCAGCAGGAGGCTGCAGCTTTGTAAGATGCAAAAATCATTGGCTGAATCATTAACTGTGTGTTTTAATCTTACTTTCTCTTTGTGTAAAATCTTCATTTCAACCTGTAAAATATGTAAAATAGATCTTGTGGAGTACAAAGTTTATCTCCTTTTAAACTGCACTGAAGTAGAGGAATGGAACAGCACATATTTGAAATACTCAAGAGCGCAAGTTGTAAGTTTTGACCTTCTGTGCGCAACAAGCGCGCGTCTGGAGCCTCTCTTACCTGCAGAGGCGATGATCACTTTGGCCCCGCAGCAGGAGAAACAGTGCAACAGAGACTTGGATCGGATGTTAAAGTTGAGCAAAGCTGCCGGGCAGCCCAGCTTGGCCAAAGCCAGCCAAGTCCACACGAAACTGGGCTCGTTGGCTGAAAACAGGGCGACCGTGTCCCCCTCCTTGAGCCGCGCTTCAGCCTGCAGAGCTCTGGCCACCCTGTTGCTCTGTTTGTCCACCTCGCCATAAGAATACGCCCGACCTTCGAAGTACAGAAATATCTTACTAGGATGCCTCTTTGCTGCATCCAAGAAGCAGTCCAAGAGGCTGTAAAAAGGTTTGCTTTTCTTGTATTTGACGAGCCTGGCGCCGAGTTTGATGCTGCGCAGGATGTAGATGAAGTCCTCGCCGAAGTACGGGAAAAGTGTCTTAAAGAAGGACAGGAACAGGATCGCCAGTCCGGCTAAAAGCGTGAACCAGATGTACATTTTGCAGAGTGCG
>JAPXVT010000025.1:23926849-23937594 GCA_029823135.1 Acanthurus reversus
TAAAGGAGATGTGTTGACGATAATTGTCGTCACAAAGGTAATTTTTCATATGCTACTTTTCTGGCTTTTCTTATGTCGTTGTGAAGAATTTGATTGTGCGATATGTGAATTTGCCTGCAACTTACTGTCTACAGATCTGCAAAAATTGTATACATTTTGTGTGTTTCAGGATCCAAACTGGTACAAAGCTAAAAATGCTGCAGGTTGTGAGGGAACAATTCCAGCCAACTATGTTCAGAAAAGAGAGGGTGTGAAGTCTGGAGGCAAGCTGAGTCTGATGCCGTGAGTACACAGATTGTCATGGTTTAGTTAGTTCTCTGTGTAATCTTTCACTTTCAAAGTAAACAGGATCAGATTTATGTATCTGTTGTGTGCCACTACAGCAAGAGATGGCCAAAATAGCTTGCGTTTGTCCTATTCCTATGGCCGTGTGGCTGCTTTGGGCAGTTGGCCTGTTTGTTGAGGCACTGACACTGTAGTTATGTGAATGGAGACCACAGCTGGGTTGGGCTGTGTTGTTACTGCAGCGCACTCGTGTCTGTTTCCTGCTCTGCACAGTTTCCTGTTGTGTCTTTTCAATCTCAGACTGAAGTAATCACAAGAATCTCCCTGTTTGTCCACATGACGAGTTTCTGTGTGCATGCATGTGCACATGTGCATGGATGAGAGGTTTATTTATAGAAATCTATGTTTCAAATGACTTCATAGTGACAAACACAGCCACACCAATCTGGTGTCATAAAACAACCAAAGAAAGTTAATAAGAAACGTAATATAACTAAATATATGAATAGGACGACATCATCGGCCTACATGAGCTAACAAGTGGTTCTCAAACTTTCTCTGGTGTTCCCCCCTTCGCAAGCTGCGAAAAGTTCATACCCGAAGCAACATAACAAAAAAAAAATGGAATCCAAGTTGATGTTTAGTGAAGACAAACTCATTTCTGTTTCTTGTCGCTACATAACAGACATATAATGTATTATTTATTTTACTTACACTTTGTTTTCTTGCACAGTGACATTTTATTTATAGTTAAGCAGGACAAAAACAAACACAAGTCGACTAAGTTCATGTCATCTAGAACATCGTGCAAGAACAGACGCATTTGCAAGAAAGGACAGCAGAGAACTAGAAAAGGCAGGACAGTGTCGGAGTCACTGCTGTCCTGTCCTTTTTGTAGGGATGCATAAGAGACAGTTTTATAATGTGAGGCAAAATGTAGTAAAGTGAGCAAAACACAAAGTGTATTATGCCATGAAAACAGAAAAGAAACAAGTGAAAGATTAAAAATTAACCAAACGAGAATAATGAGCTCTCAGTTGCAAGTACCAGTGTAATGATGTAATGTTGTAATGTTAATGAAGCTTTAAACATTAAATCATGGGATGTTTCAGAGGTTTTACTTTGCTGTTGAGCCGAGCTGAGCTGCAGGCGTCACCGTCAGCCGGCTTGAGTCGAGCTGAGACGGACCAATTTACACCGCTGCAACTTTCCCTGCAACCGTTTCGTCTCATCGTGAATCTTTGGATTTAAAAGAGAGAGAGACAACAAACGAAATAAAGTGCGAGCCGGAGCAAAAGCAGGGAGGGGGGGGCAGCGCTACAGCTAGCTTGATTTCCAAATGTTGCCTACAGCCTCATTGAAATGAGATAGAAAATATAAATGAAACACTTGTCTGTAAATGTGGTCGGTGTAACTACTGTAAAAAGCTTTATGCCAAAATGATAATAAAATAGCATGAACATGTAACCCTCCGTCCTTCATGGATTTAGCATTAGTTGCAGGATCTTTGCTGTGTTAGGCCACATTTCAGTGTTTTGTTCTTTAACATTACAAAGATAAGCACGGGTGAAAGTGTTGTGGTGATCTCTCTTCTTTGTGTGCATTGTTACTTCTTCGGTTCTTCCGTTCTCAGGTGGTTTCATGGGAAGATCACGCGGGACCAGGCAGAGCGGTTGCTTCACCCTCCTGAAACAGGCCTGTTCTTGGTGCGAGAGAGCACCAACTTCCCCGGCGACTACACCCTGTGTGTGAGCTGTGAGGGCAAAGTGGAGCACTACCGCATCATCTACCATAACGGCAAGCTGACCATCGATGAGGAGGTGTACTTTGAAAACCTCATGCAGCTGGTTGAGGTGGGGCATAAAATTAGAGTGTTTGTTTTTATAAATAACGGTGATTCGAGGTTTGCTCTGATGCTATAAAGAGCTCTTGTGTACTGTATGCTTGTCGTATTTTCCTGTGTAAGAGTCAGCGCGCGTCTCTGTGCTACCACACAGACCACAAAGAGTTCCTGGAACAAATAATGAACAGGAAGTGTCAAAGAGGAAGAGTGAACAGTGCGCTGAGGTTCAGAGGTCTTGTCTAAAAAAAACAGGCCTTTTACTCTCATAATGTCTCCTTTTCCTGTCTGACATGCTCATATTTATTTTTGACTGAAGCAGTTTTTAGATTAAGATGAATGAGTTTGGTAGAACCTATTAAGAGGACACATATCAACTGTCTTTTATGTCTTTTGCTAATTTGACTGTACAGCCCTCTGTTGGTCATGTAGAAGCACTGCGCTTGTTTTCTTGTCAAGTCTACTTGTATTGAAGCACTGCTAGTGTCCAGATAGTTTAACAGTTTTGTGCCGAAATTTTCCATAAAATAAGATACGAATGACCTGTCAGTTTAGAACTGCCAGTGATTGAAAGAGGACAAGCAACAAGGAAAACAACAGAAAATCAACAGAAAAGGGAAAAAATGAAACCCACAGCCCAACACATCAGCTACTCTAGACAAACCTGAATCTGTCCAGATGGAGCCCACCACACAAATCAGTCAATGATGTAGTAAAAGCAGCTACCTGTGCTCTGTGTAAATCCTCGTAAGTGGTAGGATGTTGATGTTCCACTTTATCTTCATTTTCTTTTGGCTATTTTTTTTTTTGTCTTTGTTTTGTTTGTAGCACTACACCAAAGATGCAGATGGCCTGTGCACCAGACTCATAAAGCCAAAGCTGGAGGAAGGGACTGTGGCCGCTCAGGATGAGTTTTCCAGGAGTAAGTCTCAGTTTGTCACTCGGTTACAATTTGTGCAACTACATCATTGTAGCACCTTTTTGTTTAGGAGCAGTGTGAGTCTGTTATGTTTCAGCTGCATGTTGTCTCCTCTTTCAATCATTAACAGCTGGCTGGTCGATGAACAGGAAGGACCTCAAGCTGCAGCAGGTGATTGGAAAAGGAGAGTTTGGAGGCAAGTAGCTTCAGGTTCCCTCATGGTCGTTACACAGTGTAGTCTAGAGTGCTGCCAGACTCAGAGGGGGTTGGGGCGGTGCCCTAATGTCAGAAAAACCGCTGCGCATGATAAAGTGCCTTCTAGGGTGCCTGTTCAGTGGACAAAACGTGGTAAAGAGCCTTCTAAGTGCCCTTTCAGTGCAGAAAATGCTGGTAAATTCCACGATGACTTTTTCACACTTGGGCCCCACTGCATACAACAAGTGCCCTTTCTACTGCCCGTCAAACATTCTGACTCTGCCAGTGGTCTGGAGGCCCTGTTGTATTGTGCTGCATGTGGCAGAGATCGAAATGTTTTATGCATGTTATCAGGGAATAAAGACAGAAAGTAAGTGGTTTTACTTACCAAGTTAGCTGTAGCATCGGGAAGGAAGGTGAATGACAGTAGACACTTTTGAATGTTAGTTAACAGAACCTTAACAGGACTAGCTGTTATTAACTTCTTTGCAGATACAACAAACAAAGCCATTAATGTGTCATTCCTGCTAAAATAGGAATGATGGTATATTAATTTTCAGCTCTGTGTCTTGTGCAGTGAATGCATTTTCGCTGATATGAGAAGTTTATTGCTCATGTTCTTGATCATTTCAGATGTCAAGGTTGGAGACTACAGAGGGACTAAAGTAGCTGTGAAGTGCATAAAGAATGATGCGACAGCACAGGCCTTTATTGCAGAGGCTTCTGTTATGACGTAAGCAACATGACACAAATGTGTTTTATTAGAAACATGAATAGAATACACAAGTAACATGCATAAGACATATGACATGTCTGTGTGCATCTTACCTTCCTCAGCCAACTACGGCACGATAACCTGGTGCAGCTGCTTGGAGTGATTGTAGAGGAGAATGGGGCCCTGTATATCGTTACTGAGTACATGGCCAAGGTAGGTGCCAGACTGACTGTATGATCATTTGTCAACATTTTGTTGCATGCTGTTTTCAAGATGTCACATGTTTGTTTGTTTGTTTGCATTTTCAGGGATGTTTGGTTGACTACTTGCGTTCCAGAGGACGGACCGTTCTTGGTGGAGAAGCGCTCCTTCATTTTGCATTGTGAGTATGACTTCAGTATTCACATTTATACTGTATTATATTTAGACTGTTTAGTTTTTGGTGCTGTGGAGCAATGTTGTGATGAGCAGGTCCCTGAAATGTCTGAGGGGTGTGATGTGATACTTTGGTTACTGTAAAAGGTGGAAATAAAAAGTGTGTATTGGGGCGAATATTGCAGAATATCACAGAAAGGAACAGGCTGGGGGTGCCCTGGTAGCTCAGTTGGTTCAGCGGGCACCCAGCATGCAGAGGCTGTGTCCTCGCTACAGCAGACACGGGTTCGAGTCCACCCTGTTGCCCTTTGCTGCACCTCCTTCCCTCTCTCTCTCTCCCTCATTTTCTGTCCAAGTCTCCAGTTGGTAACTTCTGCTAACCAGCTAACAAGCTAACGTTAGCTGTAGCATGAGACTCGTTGGGAAGCATATTTGCTGCAGCCGTTTGCTCCGGCTCACATTTTATTTTGTTTGTTGTCTCTCTCTCTTTTAAGTCCAGTTTGAACTGAGACCAAACGGTTGCAGGGAAAGATGCAGCAGAGTAAACTGGTCCGTCTCGACTGATGGTGGCGCTTACAGACTCTCTGTTGTTGTCAGAGTGTAAGACACAAACAACCAATCGGCTCATACCAACGTCACATGTTGCCAAGAAGCACAGCGTAGACCAGCTAATTAGGACAGAGAGTACAGAGAATGTCACTGATTGGGAAAATAGAACGGGAGTGATAGAATTTTTATCAATCCTGAATACAGAGGCATGATGGGAAAATACAGAGATCTCGCCATACTCTCAGACCACATCACTTACTAACAGCTGTCTGTGGGTATTATGACATTTTTTCCAAATAGAACACAAGAACGTTATTGGTGTTTACCTCAAAGTTACCAACTGCAGCTTTAAGTTATTTTCTGCACGCCGCGGTCTGCATGCTCAAGAGCAAGAGACATTATGTCGTACTTTGTGACGTGATTTTTCCAAGTCAACTGCATCTTCAAGGCTAGAGCGACAGTGACAGTGATGCTCATTTGTAGTTTTGAATCAAACAAAGACGGAAATGTTCATCTCAGTTCTTCATTCAGCATGTTGAGCCTCTAATCAGACAGAACACTTGGTGCAGGTTGCAAACCATGAGGCACAGCACACTGCTTTATTCTGTTGAATCCTACAGTTTAAAAAAAGAGCAGTGCTGTTTTTTTCCCCAGTCTGGCTCTTTTTTCTTCTGTAAAGTAAACTCAAAGATTTGTTCTTCATTGATTTGTAATTTATAAATTTTATTTAATTAGTTTAATTCTTGGAAAATTAATGGAAGAGAGACCTCTGTGCTAAAACTGTCTTCTGTCTGATCTGGTTTTGAAGCATTTTATTGCCGTTACTAACTTCAGTTTCAATCACCAATACAGCCTGAAGCAATACTGACTGAAATAAAATGAGTAGAACAAATTCTTGAATATCTTTCATGGACAACAAATTAACAGTTTTTTATTTGTTGTGTGAATCTTGATATTAGAAAAACAAATATTAAACACAGAAAGCTGCTTTTCATGATGACGCCACTACAGCAAAAGAGGTTTTAATCCGTGTTTGTCTGAAGAATTTCATTATGCTGACATTAAACTCCGACTGCAGCGGTTACACTAATTTCTTTCTTCTATGATGGGAGTAATTTTTCTAAAATTTAGTGAAGTCACTCAGCGGCATCCATGTTGTCCATTTGTCATAATGAGGAGGAGCATTTCAGTTTTCTTGTGTTGCCTCTGTGTGATTTGATTATCTATGCACTCATGTTTCGGGGTTGTCAGTTGTGGTGAGAGGTGGATTTTAGTGATCTTTGATTATTATATTTTTGTATCAATGCAGTATTAAAAACATATTTATTGGATTTATATTCCTACAGAGAAAAATCATCGGGCTTCATGTTCTGTTTGATTGTGCCAGCTTTGACTCGGCTCAGTCTGTTTTGTTAAATTCACCCTGAAAGTTTACTTTTGTTCATTTTTTGCCAGAGTTTTGATTTAAACACAGCGTGAAGAAAACAAAGTGTTCAAATCTGAACTTAAACTCGACCGAAGCCTTACGTTCTAATGCCAAGGTGGCGTGTTTGATTTGTGCCTGTGGTACAGAGAAAAGTCATTGTTTCTTAGAGTGCCTGTAACATTCTGCTAACATGAATAAATTAAATACATGTAAATTCATTTGGTTTTGACTTTGTTATTTTTGATGAAACAGATGCTGGAGTGTAGATCTGTATTAATCATGAGACAGATGTGCTTAAAGCAAATAAAATCTTCTGAGAGATTTGTAACCTGTGTCAAACAGATTATATTTTCATTCACTGAGACCCTAAAATGAAAAACAAATCTCCTTCTCTAATCACCATAACCGGTCTTGATAGAGATGTAACATGAGAAAATGGGACAGCAGGAGTGATGAGTTTTACCTCATACTGATATATATACACTTTACAGTTTACATTCTCATTGTCTGCTAAAATTAGAACATGATCGTGACATTTAACTCTACTTCCTCTAGACAGGTTTGAAGATGCGACTGCAGCTGTTTGTTTCTGTCCAGGTCTTGGACAAGTCAACACCACATTTGGACCAAATTTAAAAATTTGGTTGCATCATTAGTTTGTGACCTCAAAACAAAACAAAATCCATATGCACCTTGTTTTTTACAAACTGGCTCAAATGGGTCAGCAAATCATGCTACCCTTGGTGTTGACCGAAAACTTCAGCTGTGTTTAATGAAGGTCATGATGTCAAAGTCGGCAAAACATCTGCTGCCACATCAAATGTTAACAGGAGAGTTTTGTAACTTATAACAAGTGAGGACCATTGGCAAAAAAAAAAAAAAAAAAATGTTTTTTGTTTCTGAAGGAACAAGTGCTTTTCATGTAACTCTCTTAAAGCTCTTACTCAAGTATATTTTTTTTGACAGCAAGCATGTCTGGACACACTTTTAATCCAAAAAAGACAAAAGATACATGATGAGGTGAAAAACACAGAGATCTGTTTTTAAAACTCCTCCTCTGACCTTCACGGGCACTGTGGCTGAAAATGAGTTAGCTAGTGAGCTAACATTAGCTCTGTCATGATGATCACATTAATAAATCCTGTTGCTATTGTGATCTTTCAAACTTTTTAATTAACAAGCTCAAATCTGCAGTAGAAGTGACCAGCAGCTACAAATGTTACAGGCCGCTCCCACTGCCTCGCCCCCTTTTAGCCAATTGGCATGAACACAACCAGACCCATTCACACACACACACACACACACACACACACACACACACACACACACACACACACACACGTGCGCACCTCCATGGTAAATTTCAGTCTCCTTGGGTGAACAGTGGGGAAGTTTTGTGGACCGACTGACCTGTAGAGCTGCTGGTCGCAGCTAAAAATGGTTTGTTAATATGATTAATAAAATAATAGTATTAAATCTAAAGTAACTTGTAGTTTGAGTAATTTATTAACCGGTCTTTTTTCTTTCACTCGAGTGGGTTTCTGAAATGGTCATTTTTACTTTCACTCCACCCACCAGTGCAAATTTACTGTTTAGTTTCTCTTTGACACTAAGAAAAATAAAGCAACGAGTGTTAATATTTTCTTTACATCTTGGTCAGGTAACGTAAGCAGCTCAGCAGGCCAGTCCCCTCCAGTGAATTGGCTACATAGTTCATCACATGAAATACAGAGTAGTCTCCACCCAAATGTAACGCCGTCTTTCTCAGCGCTGGCTGTGTTGGGGTCGTGTCGTTCGAGGGATGAAGCGCATGGCCAGGCTGTGCTCGTCCTCCACAGGCTGCTGCGACAGGTTGTTGGTCTGCTTGATGCTGCTGATGGTGCAGCCCTGACGAGGACACACAGTGTAGCGAGACAACAGAGTGACCAGGATGGCCTTCATCATCACCATGGCGATGTGTTTGCCCACGCAGGAACGAGGCCCGCAGCCGAAGGGCTGGAAGTATCGACTGGGCACCTGCCAAACAGACGAGGTAAAGTCTCAACCCTCGCTTGTGTTTTTATAAACACAAATTGTTGCAAAACTTACTGTTTTCTCAAAGTTCGTCAGGCTGAACTCTTTGGGTTTGGGGAAAAATTCGCTCTTATGCATGAGGCCGGTGTTGAGAATGATGTTGGTTCCTTTTGCGATTTTAATGCCTTCGATGGTGTCGTCCTCCAGAGCTTTCCGCATCGTGAAATCGACCACAGGATGAAACCTCATGGACTCATTGATGAAACTCTCCAGAACTTTCAAGCTTTGATAATCAATGTTTTCTGTACCTTTTTCACCTGGAAAGGAAAAAGCAGCAGAGTTGTATTTGTAGCTGTCATATAGAATAAAAAGTGCGGATAATAGCAGTTTAATGCACTTACTCAAGACTGTGTTCATTTCCTCCACGATCCTCAGCTCCACGTCTGGGTTTTGTTTCAGCAGCATCAGCATGAAGAAGAGGCTGATGGAAAGTGTGTCTGGTGCTGCAATCACCATCTCCAGCACGCACTGCCTCACGTTATCTGCTGAAAGCTCTCCGAGGTCCTGCAAAGAGAGAACGTGAGGTATGCAGAATGCAGCAAACACATGCACTGACCGACTCAGGATGTTTGAGGGCCTGTTAAAAGGGCACCTGTTGTATGCAGTGGGGCACCAGTGTGCCAAACGTCATCAGGCACTTTATCACGTTTTTGTCCACGGTAAGGGCGTCCTAGAGGTCACTTTATCATGTTTTTTTTTGCCATAGGGGCATCCAAGAGGGCACTTTCACAGCGTTTTTTCAAACATCAGGGCACCAAGGGGGGCCAATGTCCCCCTGCTCCCCCCTGACCCCCAGTGCACGGCACTAACTCTGTGACACAGGAGACAAACCTGAGCAAAGATGAGCTCTGTTGCAAAGTCAAGATCATCATCCAGCTTCTCCGACTCGTTTATCATCTTTCTTTTCACTTCAAGAAGGCTCTCCATCACGTCCTGCAGCTCCTGGCTGTTGATGTGAAAAGCAAAGATCAGACTGAGGAAATCACAAGCTAGATGAGCTGAATCATGGCGATGTAATAATCTTACGCTGCTCTCTTTTGCTTGTTGTACAGCCACCCGATCTTGAAGAATATGTCAGGCTTTATAAGAACTGTTTGCCAGGTCTCAAAGTAGCTGTGGATTTTCATCAGTAAGTCTTTTTCTAAATTATGGGGAACAAAGAACAGCATCAGCCACTTCAGGTGTCAGAGCAAGAACTGCAAATATTTACCGACAGTGAGCTAGCAGCTGACCATTGAGCGGCACCCTGAGAAAAAGCCTGTTAGAAATGTCCACCACTATGGCTCTGAGCAGATTGAGAGCGTCCACGTGACCAGAGGGGTCGCTCATCTCGTGCAGGCGGTCCAGGTGTTTGGCTGTGGAGCTCACACAGATTCCTACTGTCCTCTGGAGGCCGGGGCCTGTCAGAGCTGCAGCAGCACAGTAATCATGATACAATGAAGTGTTTTTGCAGGGTTTGGACTTGTTTTTCAGTGGCTTGTTCCATATGTGAAAATGTGCAGAGAGTGATGTGAAATCAGGCACCACATAACTTCTCACCTTTAGAGAAATAGGTCCTCGCTTTTTTCCAGAGTTCAACAGCACTGTTGAAAATGATCCCCTTCCCTTCCATCCCAATGCACTCCAGACCTGCTCTGCTCCCAAACCTGGCTATGTAGTTGCCGCTCCGCATAACATGATACACTGCTGAAGACCTGTGAGGGAAGCCGGGCTTTCACTTATTACTGATGATGAGATAAAGAGTCTTTGGGCCCTATCTTACACCTGTGCCAGCATTGCTGTCTTACCCCCCAGGGCAGATATCAGTGTGTGTGTCAGTGGGCGGGAGGCCTGAAAGTGAAGGGAGGATGACAGCTTGTCTCGGCACATTTGGCCGAGGTGCACACACACATCTCCACAATCACACACACCACTCGTCTCTGTTTGTTCCCCACACAGGAGGGTAGATTATTTAAATGTCCTATGAACAGATTTTCGATCAGAAACAGTAGTGTAGCCAGAAATAAAATTAATTTCATTAATGATTAATGACTTTTCGCCTGTTTTTTGTTTGTTTTTGCCTGCGGTTCTCAGCAAAAAAAAGCATTTGCACTATGGGTGCACCTGGTCTGACCAGGTAATGAGAGCAGACTTTCTGATTGGTTATTGCATCTTCGGCCAAACACACACTCATGAATTGATAAAGTGATTGTGAACAGCTGATGGGAGTATTGACTGTGCGTTGGGAGTGCAGAGGGCGGGCCACGGTTTCTTCCCCTGAAACTAGACGGCAAAGGTGGAGTTTTTACACTGCTTGAATACTTTTGCATCTGGTGTTTGCACCTTTCGCCACAGACAAGCATAAGATAGGGCCCTTTGTCTATAAAAA
>JAPXVT010000025.1:23953376-23967389 GCA_029823135.1 Acanthurus reversus
ATCACCGAGCTGCTTGAGGAAAAACATGCGTGCCACTGTTGGGATCAGGTCCATGATGAGGTGGTAGTCCACCATGCTTCTTGAATACAACTCCAGACGTTTGAGGTCGTAAGGGCTGAAATGGGCTGCCAGCTCAGAGCCACTGAGAACTGCAAAGATCAAAGACATACCAGCTCAGGTCTGTGAGGGGCAGGAGTAATCTGATTACATAAGTGAGGGAGGAGTCTTACTGCTTGTCTCCTCCTTGGACTTCTTGTTCTGCAGGATGTTGAGCGCCAGGCTCGGATGGAAGCTGCTGAACTGGTAGGAGAGGAGAGACAGGAAGCGCCGACGGAAATCTGAGGAAAACAAAAACTGACGGTTCAGACTGATAGAAGATTACTGTAGTAAGTGTCATAGTCAAGATGCTGCAGAGGCGGCACAGAAAAGGTTGTACAAGTTCACCTTTCCAGAAGGCAGACAGCCACTGGCTCTGCTCTGGAGCTTCATCTGTATTCAGCTCCTTCAGCATCACACAGGAGTGCTCTCCTGTCAGGTCATTCTAAATACAACCACACAGCAAAAATTACACCGTGTCACAAAAGCACAACACACAAAACCACTAAAAAAGGCTCATTTGTTACTTACAGGGGTTTGTCTTAGGTAGACGGGAGTATAGCCTGCTTTCTTCCAGAACCTGCCAAGTTGAAAAACAGGTTTAGATGTTTCTAAATCTATACAATGTTACAAAACTTTCTTTCTTCACATTGAAGGAAATTCACTTGAGCAGCTGCGCAGTCAGGCCGTAGGAAACTCCGAGGTAGTCCAGTCTCTCTGCTCTCCTCTCGCTCAGCTTCAGCAGCAGAGGAGGGAGCTCCTTCCGAGGAGTGATCACCTCCTCCAGCAGAGTGACGGCCTGAAAACAAGAGACAACAATAACAACAAGTGTGTTTAATCTAATCTCTCATTTACATTTTCACTCCTCACATGGGGAATTAAAGTAATTTTAGCTGAACAGATTTCATGCCTTTAATTGTTTTACCTCACTGCTGACAGGGGTGATCTCATTGTGATTGGAGTTTGTGTTCTCATCCATTGTGGGAAACTTGCCCTCATAGTACATCTGCAGCAGCTGGAGAGCTCTGGAGCCGTAGCCCATCTGGTAGACGGGTTGGAAACCAGTTACATACATACAGGCAGATTAATTAAGAACTGAAAAAACAACCTGAGGCGTTTGCGACTTCTTACCCCTTGGTAGTCTGGATTGACAGCTATTCGCACCACTCTGCCTCCAGACAGGCTGCCAAACTCTGGGTCTTGGAACTGCAAAGAAAAGCGCAGAGGATTCACGTTTGCACTGTGTAAGCGCGTTGTGTAACAACTTCATCAAAGGCTTCTTCAGATCAGTGTGTACCTGCTCTGACACTGTCCAAGGAATGAGGTCACCGGAGGCCTTCTTTCCTCTGGACAGACTGTTTAAGATGGACTGCCGAGATATTTCTCCCTCCAGACACACCTGATGGACCAAAGTTGTTTAGGTCACAATAGGCAGAAAAATAAAAGCAAACGAGGTCAGCTTCTTACCCCACCTGTTAACCTTCAAATGCACTGGGAGTCCATTAAAAACAGACTTTCATCTTGACTTACCTGCACCACAGCCAGGACCTCGGGCAGGGAGTTCTGCGTGGGGGGAACAGGCGGCAGGAGGCAGAAGAGGTGATGGGCCGGAGCATCGGACAACATCTGCAGGTCGTTTGGTGAATTCTGGATGCCAAGAAAATATTTCATTAGCATATAAACACAAAGATGACACACATGGGACTTTATGACAAAAAGCACAGTTCGGGTAAACAAGCCAGTAATTTCACCTTATAGTGCGACGCCACGTAGAGAGCCATGAGCCTCTGCAGGAAGGCCTCAGATGCTTTGTGGTAACAGAACAGAGTGTCTCTGTTCACATAATAACTGGACAGTGCAGGCTAAGGACAAACTACAACCTGCTTTATTTAAGATTCCATATTGTGACACAAATGTAAATATATGGCAAACAGTGATGCAAAAATAACACAGGTTTACAGCACAGAACTATCCAAATGAGTCAATCTTACCCCGCTTCGATGTGAGTTTGGAATTGCTGCAAGTGCAGCTTTGGCTTGTATAGTTTTTAAATATCTACTGGTTAATCTTAACCAACAGGTAAAAGTTGATAGACTTAACATTTAATTTGAATTTTGAGCACAAATATGTTTATGTTTCGGGCATTTTTCAGCTGAAACGAGCTTTCAGAAGACATTACACTTTGCACTTCAGAGATTTTTAATGGGCTCATTCCTGTCTTTCCTGACTGAATGGTTATTCAAGAAACAGATCAGCAGATGGATCAATTACGATAAGAATCATGAGTTTCAATCCTATTATATGGTCACTGAAATGCTTCCAGAGAAACACTTTTATTTTACCCGCTGCTGCTGTTCGTACAATCTTAACACTGAAGCTCTATCACACATGTAGCCTTGGTTAATATTATTTATATTCTGTTAAACGTTTTGTTTTTTGCTTGTAAGTCATACTCTGTGTGTGGTGTAGACCATGGGGAACTCAAGTCCTTTAAAATCAAGGATACAGGTCACAAGTCTGTGGAAGTGGGCAGCCAGAGATGAGCCTCGGTATGTTCAGACAGTCCAGACAGAGAAGATCATTCAGCCACTTTTCCACAGCGTCTCCTGGAGCGTAACGAATGGACTCGTGAAGGGAAACCTCATGAAGAGAACGAGCTGCGTACAGAGGAGGGGGAAAAAAAAAAGCAGTCAGACAAGTGACAGAGACACACTAAACACACACATGTAGTAAAGCACACTGATTTTTACCTGCAGCTAGCCGCGCTGTGTTCGTGCTCTTGTTCTCTGCTGACATGCTCTGCTGACTGTCTGCACTCTGTTGCCTCAGCTGCTGGATCAGTTTGAGGGAAAGAGAGCGCCCAGTGCCTTCATACCTGCACAGATAAAGGAAAAGCTATTTATCCTTTGACAGAATATTAAATGTTGATTCATTGAGTAATTTTTAAAGCAAGAACAACAAAGATGTCACTGGATACAGCTTCACAAATGTGAATATTTGCACATTTTTAAATCTTTATTTTACTGAATGTAATATCTTTGGGTGTTGTTTGATTAAAAACAGCTATTTGAAGATTAAAACCTGGGTTTAAGAAAACTGAGTCATACATTTATGATTAATTTATGACAGTTTAAACACCAAGTGAGTTGGTAATGATAATAAAAATTGTTTCTTGCAGCCCCACAAATAATGCTCATTATTGCTGCCTCTACTTCTCTGGTCATTAAATCCATATTAGCCTCTAAATAGTTTCTCAGAGTGTCCCTGTGTGTAATGCTATTTGTGTTACATTCAATTTTGTAAATATCATCTAGCCCCATTACTGACCCGTTGATGGTGGAGGCCATGAAAACCAGATAAGGCCCGAGCAGTTTCTTAACCAGAGGAAGAGGGATGGCAGCCGCCTCATCAATGACCAGCAGTTCAGCCTGGCCCAGTTTCACTGCATCACCTGGGTGGATGTACTGTCGGTCACATGAACAGGAAGGTCAGATGTGTTCACTCACTGTTTGTAAATAACAGGAAATGGAGAAGAGCGACCTGGTTTTTTACCTGAATTGTCTGTCGATGCTCTTTGAAGATGTTCACCCGCACCACAGCTTTGTTGAACTCTGGATTCAAAGACTGGATGATTTCATAGTCAAGATGCTCCTACAAGACAAGAGGTGGATATGAAGCGGTGCAAACACGCAGCATGCACGTACTGTCACTCACACAGAATTCTCAGGCAGCCTACCTGATACTGAAGAGCATCAAAGCCTTTAAAGATGAATTCAAACATGGTGTGGAGGTTGTCTGGGCTCGGTGAGGTTACAAAAATATTGGAGTAGCTGGAAAGAATATGAGGCAAATTATTAGAAAAAAAAAAAGAACATATAATCGACAACACTAATATATAATTGTATGATGTTACAAAACTCATTTGTACCCAAAAGCAACAGCTCCAGCGACTGCCAGTCCAAGTGCTGCAGACTTGCCTCGACCGCGGGCGGCAGTCAGAGCCACGGTGCTCCTCAGAGTCTTCTCTGAGATCGCTTCAATGAACTTCAGCACTGCTTTAGCCTAGAAGACAGTACAAACCTTAAAAATTCAATGATTTTAGACTGATACAAAATAGGACATCAGCCGCGGTGTAAAGCCTCAGGAACTCTGTCATGATCTTTGCACTCCTGACCTGGTCCATGGTCCTGCAGCTATCCACCAACACACCCACGGGCTGAGTGTCCTGAAGAGACTCCTTCAGATCCTTCAGCTCCTGTTCACGTGGAGACAACCCGTCCTCCTGAAAAAGAGGAAACACCTGGTCAGATAGCCGAAAAGCAAACAAACAAATTTTACTTACAGAGCAATTTTTAAAATAGGGATCACAAAGTAATAAGGAGGGCAGAAAAGAACTAAAAAGAATTATCTAGTTTATATTAAAATGCCAGAAAATTTGAAAGATGCCAGTCTTGTATTTCCCTGAGCCAAAGGGGACTTCTTCAAAT
Organism: Acanthurus reversus; assembly: GCA_029823135.1. NCBI lineage: Eukaryota > Metazoa > Chordata > Actinopteri > Acanthuriformes > Acanthuridae > Acanthurus > Acanthurus reversus. The sequence goes on from JAPXVT010000025.1 coordinate 23,957,960, forward strand.
TACTTTATTTGTTTGGGGTTTTTTTTTTTGGTTCAACTAAAAATCCCAAACTCAGCAAAAAGCAGAAAGTCACCACACTGAAGATGCAGGAACCCAAAAATGTTCTTTATTTCTAAAGGCAACTGACCTGACTAAAATGAACAATTGATGATCAAACTTACGCAGAATAATTTTCTGCTGATCGGCTAATCAAGTGAACGAGTATTTGTTTCTACTCTAATGTAGTCACCTGAGTCTTTGGCGGGACAGGCTTGATGTTCGCCATGTGGCTGGAAATGGGCAGGATGTTGAGTTGGTCGTCAATGACAACACAGTTCTTGCAGGATGCAAGTGACAGAATGAACCTAGAAACAGTGAGGCAAAATTATTAATCCTGTTAAACTCTTTTCTATTGACAAGAAATGCTCCAATTGTTATGAAAGCACTTATGAGTATTTACCTCTCATTGAACCGTCCCACCACATCCTGATGAGCCTCTGTGCGGTAGCGAGAGTGCACGTCCTGAGCACAAACAAATCACAATGATTCGAAATCATCTGACACGAAAACACAGTCTGATGTGCGTAGCGATTAGAGAACAGCCTTACCATAGTCATAGTGTACAGCTGCTTGAGAGAGTTCATTGTCCTCAGCAGTAACACCACTATACCACCTCCTTCTACTGTCTCAATAGTTCTCGCTAAGAGATTGGGTGTGACAGCTTCAAAGTCCTGGGTGATGCAGAAAACAAAAGTTTTAACATTTAAATATATTCAACAGGGCGTGACTGATATAACGGTTTACCGATATTATCGGCCAATATCGGCCTATTGCAGATATATCGGTATATATCGGTATCGGCATATTCATTCTCCCATAAGTGCTGATATTAAAACTGTTTTTTGAGGCTGAGAAAAATACTTGGACTAGTGATTTAAAGTGGTGTAATCACGTAATTTGTCCAGCAGAGGGGAGTATCATTACTTATTTAATTGGTAATAACTAAAGTGTTTACCTTTGATGTTTGGAATAAAGTTTGTGAGATATCCTGCCTCCATTACATATCTTTGTCACATGTATTTGACAACCACATTCAAAATATTATATATTATTGGCCAATATCGGGGATATCAGAATTTTCTTACTCCTTAATATCATTATCTGCATTGGCCCCAAAAATCCCATATCAGTCCGTCCCCACACAGGATGGCAAGTTTACAAAGACAAGAGGCTCCATGATGACAAGATCCTGAAAACTGGAGTGAAATGACCTTTTTGGTCTTTTTGCAGAGTAGAAAAATCAAACTTGACAGTTGCCATGGTTATTTCCTCAATACAGTACAAACCAAACCAGTACAGTGGCTTAGTGGTTAACACTGTAACAGCAAGAAGGTCCTGGGTTTGACACCCTGCTGGGGTCAGACCTTTCTGTGTGGAGTTTGTATGTTCTCCCCGTGTCTGTGCGGGTTCTCTCCGGGTTCTCCAGCTTCCTCCCACAGTCCAAACATATATGCAGGTTAAGGAAAAAGAAGCTCTTTTATCTTAACAACACAAACAAACAGATGTTTCCGGGTTATATATCTGTGTGTGGCTTCATGCTTTAGTGTTTGTACATGAGAGGACACCGCTTAACATATGGCAAGTTTTATGTCTTTTAAAACGAGCGTTTATTGTATTTTTTGACAAACTGTCTGAGTGCACATGCTCCTTTGTTGTTTTCAGCTAGCAGTGACGTCAGCAATGAGCTCCAGCTCTCAGGACAGCGGCGTTTGTCATAATAATGCTGTAAAACATTGTACATAACCGTAAATATCCTTATTATGAGGATTAATGTGAAAAAAAGCGAACTTCTCCTTTAAAATCAGTATATGGATGAAAATATTTAATATCTTACTCAACATGGTTGTTGAACAAGGTTCCATTTTTCTGTTAAAAAAGAAAAAAAAGGATCACACAATAAATTTACAGAGTACGTGCATACATATGTACGTATTGTTTGTTAGGATGAGACTTAAAGGTTTGGGAGTTCTTCCTGGCTAAGGATGCTGACCAGATCGTAGTGGCAGTTGTGGCAGATAAACGGCCCGCTGCTGTTGCTCGTGGTGTTTCCTCCAGTGGAGTTGGTGCAGGCATCACACACCAGGTTTCCATAAGCCTTGGAGAACAGCGTAGGGGCAAACACACCTGCCAATGACAGTAAAGGGTATAAAGTTAGTATGAAACATTTTTAACACTATTTAATTTTCAATGTTTAACAAACACTTGAACAGCCAGTCCTGTTGCTGCTACAGTCACCTGAACTTCACTGAACATTTTCATGTCAGATGTGGAGCTGAATGTGTGAATTATGTGAGAATCTTTTTTCTCTTTTGGTTGTATATCTCTTGAGTATTTGACTTTTTGTCCTCTTCACTGTTACTTATCTAATCCTTAAGTTATTTTGTTGTCATTAGATCTTCAGAAACTTTTTCTGTCATACCCCCCCTTTGGAGGACCCCCCCGCCTCAACAAGATTGTCAACAAGATGGGTCAACTTAAACTCTGATTGAAAAAAAAAAAAGAGAGGAAAAAAAAGTAAAGATTATGACCATTCTTTTTACCTCTCTCTGAGTAATTTGTCATGCAAATAAAAAAACTTCTATTTCAATTTTATAAACCTGTTTTTTGTGACATTTTGTTATTAGATTGCTCCATCAGACTGAGCAAGAACAATAAACTGGACTGACTGACTTACTGATGTGAGTGAGGTGTAATGCCTCCAAATGCCTTTTCAATTCTTTTTGTTGAGTTACATTTTTAAAACCTGGACACTCTCTGCCTGAATATAATATCACAGTGAAAGGGCATTTTGTTTGTTGTGTTATCCAAAAATGTGTCCGGGTTGTCCGAGGTCAAAACATTAAGTTCCCACGCTAAATTTTCCGACTGGAAAAAGCAACAACAACAAAAAAAAACAACACGGGCCGTCATGCAGCCATGCCCCTCCCCCAGGTGGAACCCGCCCCAGTTTGAGAATCACTGGGCTAACAGATGATGCAAGTGTTGATGTTAAAATATAAAACTTCCAAAACACATAAAAACAAAGTGAAAACAGCAGCTGCAAAAAGTATGAAAACATAATGCCTGCAGGTGGCGCAATTGTCAGCAAATTAAGCAGCTACTGCTTCCTGTTGGTTATGTAGAGGATATCTGGGGATAACTGTGTAAAAAGTGGAGAAATATATTAATATATTATTGACAGCTGTCTATTCTGTAATAAAACATCTCACTCTTACTATACCTGCAATGCATTTCTTTTTGTTCATACTGTATATATCTTAGCTTATTCACAGCTAGATCTACTGATAATTCTATTATACATCTCCTGTAGATGCTAAACTGCATTTTATTGTCTCAGCGCCTGTTTCTGTTCAATGACATTGGAATACAGCACACATGTAATGGATCACTTACCCCCTACAGAGATGAAGAGCAGTGCAGAGCTCACTCCTGTAGAGCGACTGTTGAATGTTTGTTCACTGTGTCTCAGCCCTCCGATTATCATGCAGACGCCCTGAGAAAAGACAAAGGGGCCTCATTCATACTGCACATGCTGTATTAGTGTTGTGTATTTAAACATCACCTTTGTCTCCATTGTGACGTAACTGATTCACTGTTTTAACATAATTCTTACAGTGAGCGTACAGACTCACATTACCAACATGCCTCTAATTTGAAGCACCAGAATGTTTTTCACCATCTTAATTGCTGTAAAATGTGACATAGATGCAGATTGGCTCACAGGGATGAAGAGGATGCACCCGAGCAGCGTGCCTGTCAGTGCTGCTTTAACAACCTCCTGCAGACACGGGTTGGATGCCTGGTGACCTCTGAGCAGGGCTGTGATGTAAAAGGTCAACTCTGTGATGGAGCCGAAGGTGGCGTTCACCACTGCACCCACAGCAAAGTTACTCTGGGCTGAGATACTGCAGGTGCCAAAAAGATCGACAGTTAACAAGACAGTCTGTAACTTTTTTGGCAACTATTAGAAAAGGGCAACATCAAGTTTCACCTAAAGTCAGTGTACAGATGTGTTTTAAGGTAATAAAAGCAGCTCACCTAGCAATGCCCATACCAATATAATAAGACAGAGGTATGATGGAGCCGATTGCAATGGCAAATTTGACCTCAGAGCTGGCAAACTGGTTTCCTTTGTCAATGTATCCAATTATCATGGCAACTATCACTAGGGGTAGGAGGTCTGAGATGGAGGTCAAGGATAATATTAGGTCTGCACAACACACTGACACACACACTCACACTCACACACACACACACACACACCACATATGTAAAGGATACTGACAGCAAACACATTGATCCCATCGACAGTGTATTTGTAGTAGTACCAGTTTACAGCATGGTAGCAGCACAGCAGTGCTCTGGTCTCATAGCCTGGATGCTAAGGGTTAGGTAACATAAAGAAACCGGTGCATGAGCATGAAACAGACTATATAAATATGTGCTGACAATGACAAATGTCGAATCTTGCCCTTGCCTTCCTCCGTGAGCAGGTGGAGACAAAGACATCCTCAGGAGCTAAGAGAAGAATAACGCCCAGCGTTCGTGCGTTCATTTTGGAAACGGGAATGGTGAAGACCAGGATCCAGGAGATGAAGCAGGCCAGGGAGTGCATGACCACCAGAGGAGGATAGCCCAGTAGCAGCCACACATAGGTGGAGAAACGATGCTACAAAACCAAAGCACCACTCAGAAAACATCAGGTACTCATGCTTTGTTTCTATGTATATTTTACATGTGGACAGTTACCCAGTAGGGAGTGCGCAGAGGTTGTCCTGGCATCTCTGGCAGTGGCACCTCTGTGGGTGAAGGCAGCAGAACCGGTGAGTTATCATCCGTTCCCTCTAAGTTACACTCACAGTCGGGTGCTTGCTCACAACATCTCCTCAATGTACTTCCAATCTGGGAAAATACAAACCAGAAGAGAGTGATATTTCCTGATCAGTCTAATGCAATTTTTTCTAGTGTGATGTTTCCTAAACTTAAGAATGAATTTATTTTTCCTAATTAAAACAGAAAAAGAGTCTTTTTTTAGAACTGGTCTGTTTAGCTCAGGTGCCATTTATGCTTCCTTTCTCAAGAACCTGAAAATGTGTCCGAGGTTTACAGCTGAGGTAACGATGCATACAACTTCGGTTCAATCACTTGCATAATATTGAAATGAAAACGCAAGTAAGAGTTTTAAAACTTTGGCTTTATCAGAGCAACTGGAAATGCAAATGAGAGGCTTCAATGCCTTTAACGTGGGGAAGTGCTCTGTGATGGCTGCTGGAGGCAACTCCGCTGCACTCTCTACTCCCTGTTTTGGCTTCGGCAATTTGTTAGTGTGCCCGATGTGCAAAGCACATACAACAACACTATCATTATTATTCATATTTTTTTCTTAAACTTCTTTTTCTTTCACCAAATTTCGATGCACAACTAGTGCCGCAGCCTTGAGTGCACATACATAAAACATGTATAAAACATGCAGAATTCTCAGGAATGGTGTGCTATTACTTTTGGAAACAATTTACAAAATGGTGTTTGTAAAAATCGGGAAAAACATGAAAAAAGGTGCCATAGGAATAAATGGGAAAATATCAAAAAGATGAAAACCCATCAGAGTTTTAGCCCATGTGGCATCATGATACTTAAACATACAAACGTGATTAAAACTAGATAATTGACCAGAAATCCTTTTACGTGTGAAAACGGGCATTGGAATATTTGCTATGGTCTTAATGAAATCGCAATTTAAGTACCGAGACATTTTTGGACTGTGTCAGAGTTTATAATGAGTGTGTATTGTGTGAGCTAGAGTGGGTGATGTCATTGTGCAGGAGGGGTGAAACGTAAGATCTCAGAGACAACTCACCAGCAATCCTACATCTTTGGCCAACTTACACATAAATAAATCATATCCAGATAGGAAATTTGGTGACCGTTTTACTGATGTAGGTTTGGAAGCAGTTAGACTTACTCACCAAGGCTCAGTTCGACAAGAGGTCACCATTTTTTCACATAAGCGGCAATAATAACTGACACTTCAAATTTATGTGAAAAAGGCAGGTGGGACCACTTTGTCTCTCCCTCCAACTGCCACATTTTTATAGTTATCCACACAAATGTTAAATCTCTTTGTTTGGCAAGTCCTTGGCAGCTATTCCTCTGGTCGTTTTGTTGATGTGACTCACAGTTTTGTCCTAATACCAACTCGTTCGAGGTGTGAGATCACGCCAATTCCTCTGTCTCTGTGAGTTAGATCTAATATTAAGGTGTTAAGTTACAGTTAAACACAGCTGATGTTCACTGGCTAATTAAACACACACACACACACACACACACACACAGGCTTATATATCTTTGTGAGGACAATTCAAACATGCAAACAAAAGCACACATAGACTCTGGCTTTCATATCTTTATGGGGACACTGATTAAAAACTAATTCTGATACTGTGTCTCAGTCAGTCTATTACCTCTACCACTACTACTACTATGACTACTGCTAGTACTACTACGACTACTACTATCACTCCTTTTGCAACTGCTAATATTTACTATGAGTGCTACTATCTCCTCTTCTCCCTCATCTCTTCTTCATCCTTTTCAACTGTTCAACAGTTTGAGCTCTGTGTCTCTCTCTGGCTGCATTCCTACCAGCACACTGTCGTTTATTAATATTTACTGAGCAGTGGCAACACTGGTTTGGTGATCCAGCACAGACCATCAGGGCACACTTAAATTTCTAAAAGAAATTTTCTAGTTTTGCTTGTTGTCGCTCTTTCTACAAGTCAAGTTTACACCAAAGATTCATGACGAGACAAAACGTTTGCAGGGAAAGTTGTAGCAGAGTAAACTGATCCATCTCAGCTCGACTACAGCCAGCTGACGATGTCGCTTATTGACACTATTGTCGTCAGAGGCCAGTTTTAGAGCGTAAGGCATGTCTCTTGTTTCAACAGCCATCAGGAGCCAATAGGAACATGCGTTCTTTGAAATTACTGTGATTGGCCGAAAATACCCTGTCACGGTCAGAATACAGAGCTGAGGACAGGTGCAGAAGTCTAGTGTTCTTTTAGACCACTTGACTTACAATATGATTGATACAGAAATTATTATTATTGATGAGAATTCTTCTGAATGTGTTCAACTTCATCCTCACCAGCATACTACACCACTGAGTTGCAGCATACTGCTTGTGCATATTGTGCAGTGTTGCACACTTGTGGCGTGAAAACAACGCCTCTGCTTTATAACCACAAGTCAGCGACAGACTATGAAGAAATAACAAGGTTAACGGTATCTTCCTCATTTCACCTAACAGAAAAGGGAAAAGACACAAGAGGAGGAACATTCCAAATGCCAACTGAAACTAAACAAACCTTGTGAATCGCCTTGCCGAAGGGCCACAGGAAGTAGCAGGAGAGCTTCCAGCAAAGTTTGCCTGAAGAATGAGATTTTAAAAAAAGAAGGATGAATAAAACTGACCAATAATAAACATTATCATTTATCTCTCTCGATTGGCTCACCTACCATGTGGTACACCAGTGATAGTGATGAACATAAGTATGCCGACCAGGAAGTATACCAGAGAGATCCACCAACCGAAGAGAAACACGTACGCCACATTTCCACATGTGATGAGGCGACCTGACACCAAGAGGACAAAATCTTTAGTCAAATGCTGAAGTTCTCCAGCAGCCACAGTAACAGCCTTGCTCCATGTAATTTGTATGTAAGGGACTGAAATTTTGACCCAATTTGTGTGCTCTTAACCAACATGCAAACAAGTTCATTTGTGAGATCTGGGAACACAGCGACATCTCAAAAACATGTCAGACAGGGCGAGAACATTTGGACGATCATCACGAATAATCAGGTTAGCCAAAAACACAAGGTGCGGTTGAGAAGTTTGTGGCCTACAGCAGATGGAGATGATTTGTGCAACTTTCATTACGTGCACTCATTTGACTAATTGTTCAGTGAGTCTGTAGTACCTCTGTTTAGAAAACTAAGAACACAGAAAAATGATAGAGAAACTATCCTTTTTGGACATCCATCACCGTTTACCGGCTGACTTCTTGTCTTCAGATCAATGAGGGGTTATATTGTCTCTGCTCCCTTTCAGTTTTGGCACCAAACACGTTTGTTAGTAATGAAGCTGGACTCTTAGCTTGTTTTACAGCGTGAGCGATCGTCTCACTGTATATTTCTTGCCCCATCAGATATTGCCGACTGTACCTGTGCTGTAATGTTTCCAAATCTCACACTTTTGGTGATGAATTGTTATCATAAAAAAAAAAAACAACAACAAAAAACAAAAAAACAATCACCAGATCTACTAAATTCAGGTCTAAGTTATGATGAACCTGAATTATCTTTTAATAAAAGCACTATAACTGGTACCTGACTGTGGTTTAATGACGTTTAGTTCAGAGTAGAGCTCTTTCACAACCTCTGACCTGACTTCAAACGGACGCTCTGTCACATGGCTCTTCCATTTTCTGAAACCAAACTGACACACACAGGCAACACAAACACACAGACACACACAGATGATGGGATGATCTGTTCTGCCTGTTGTGCTGCTCTCAAACCATCTCAGGTAAAAATTTGCCTCTAAACATCTTACTCTGTAGTTGTTGACCAGTTTGTTGGCTTCCACTTCGTTCTCTGCTCTGATGGTTCTCCTGCTTTGGATCTCCACCCAGCTGTCATCGCAGACATGATGGCTCGGACCTTAAATAATAAGCAACAAGATGAAAAATAAATTTGTGAAAAGCACATTGAAATTTGTGTTCAAAATATCTAAATAAGTTGGTGCCCAGTACTCACATGTATGACCCGATATGCATTTTGTTGTGCACAGTGCAGGACACACGGAGTGATGTGAAGATGGAGTGTCTGTTGAATTAGATTGTGGACCTATATGCAGTCCGCCATGGATCTGGTCATGATTGTGATCTGCCTGAGGATCCAGCTCAGGACCTGCATGACAAAGCGCAGAATTAATCCAAGAAATACAGCAGTCCTGTCATGAAAAGTACAAAGACTGTATGCACTCAAACTATCGTGTACTACTGAACGTACAATTCACAAGCTTACTGTCACATTTCATTACTTTTGGTCAAAGAAGAAATACGGTACATATAACAGGGGTGGTAATCCCAGAGTAACTCACGATACGATACTAGGGCTGGGCAATATATCAATAAAGTATCGTATCCTGATATAAGACAAGATATTGTGACAGATTTTGGATATCGTTATATCATGATATGGCGTAAATGTTGTCTTTTCCTGGTTGAAAGGCTTCATTACAGTAAGGTGATGTGATTTTTTTAACTTACGAGCCTGTTCTTATTGTTCCTTTATTTACCTTTACCCACTTATCCACATTAGTGAT
>JAPXVT010000025.1:24094560-24109106 GCA_029823135.1 Acanthurus reversus
GAGGATGACACACTGCCATTGGGGCTTTCCACAAAAATTAGTTGTAACTCTATTCAAAACTAAATGCTCAATAATTACTGTGACGACAACAGTTGGACAAGCCACGTTCTTTTTTTAGCGGGTTTTACTGCAAGTTCCCACACTCTCAGTCCAATCAATAATCTCACCAACTCTACTTTGACCTGTGTTTGACCCTCGGGCAAGAGACTATTAAAATGTTGGCGATTTCTCTCCGAGCCTCGCTTTATATTCTGTTCACGTCGCGGATGTCGTCTTCGCCCTTTCATGTAAAGAGAGTTTACATCACAGATGGCCTCGGCAGAAGTAGACAATGGGAGATTTAAGGGAAAGACACCGCTTTCAGCCTCAAGGGACTAAACACAAAAGGACACTTAGGAGTGTAAACACAAGGAGCACAAAATACACAGAAACTCACACACAACGATGCTCATACTTCACCAAATCCTGACAAAGAAAAGACAAACGTGCATTAGGAAGAAACAAGTAATCGGAGTCGGGACTTTCTTAAGGCTCAAATACAGCTTTGTGGAAATTCATCGGGATTGCTTTTAGCACATGTTGGAATCTTTCCAGCCCTACACTAAGGACGCCGGTCTCCACAGCAACCCGGATACGGGGTGAGAGTGGCCTTTGTCTGCAGAGCTGTGTTTGGCATCTCCACTTAGCACTAGTTCCTGTTAGAAAACAAAGGGGAGCAGAGCCGAGCACTTTACGATGGGGGGACAGCTCGGCCAGCCATTTGTCTAATGAGCGATCACTCACACCCTGCTGCAAGGCCATGTGTTCGTTTGAATACAGCTAGTTCCCCACGTACACAGGGCCTGGAAGCTGTTTTATCACTTACTGATGACTCTGTGTAGCATACGCACAGCTAAAGTTCATGAAAGAAAAACAGCAGCAGGAACAGTGTAACCTAATTTTCGGTACAGGCTGATGTTTCAAGCGCAACGCAAAGATTAAAACAAAAGCCTTGAGGGTAAAGCGTGTGACGTTTGTGTTGTTGTGGGAGCCTCAGATGAAAGAGATATATTTGAGGCCTCAGTGCAAATAACAACTTCAGAGAAATAAATCTAAAGTGTGTTAATGTCTTTGCATGAAAACTGCAGCAGAAAAGACTAACGATGATTATTGCGTCGGGTTTGCTGCAGCAGAAGCACCTTGTGCTGTATGAGGCTATAGTTGAAATGGAGAGACTCTAAATGATTTTGGATCATGACTGCTTCAGGGATTTATCACAGAACTTTTAGGTTCATTTTGCTTTATTACACCTTGTTTTCATTTAAATTTGACGAGCCAATCTCACCACACGGTCCATTTAGCAGCTGTTCCAGAGCATATTATTGTATTGCACAGTGTTACCCGGCAGAAACTTCAGTTTCTTTTTGTTAAGTTTATTTAGTCAACTTCTGTTTCTAAGGTGTAGAATGAACTTTACTCCTAACTTACAAGCCATTGTGGACGAGAACTGGGCAAACTGGTTGATGTATTGAGGAAAACTGTGTGATAAAAATCTCAGGAAGAACTACTTGACTGACTTTGTGGTGAGATTGTTTTGTCAACTATGGCCTCCAAGGTCAAGATTGAACATTCAGTCTTCACAATCTATACAGATTTTGATTACAGCGTTTCACTTTTTTAAAGACATTGCTGCAACTTAAGTTAGACAAGACAACAGGCAACAAACTTTTTAGTTTAGTCAATTGAATAATGAGTCAAAATTGAAAGTCAGCAACCAAAATGTTGGTAAATTACCTCCTTGCAGAGGAAAAAAGTACTTTGGTTAGTAGTTTAACTAGAAACTAAACTCTGTTTCAGATTTAGTAATCATTATGAACTTTTGTCCTCCAAGTAAGTTTTTCAAAACAGGTTTTGTCATCAGACTGCTCATGTTTCTTTCATTAGCAATGTTGCAGTGTTCCCAGGTCTCAGCTGCTCATTAAATGACTACAGTCTTATTATTACCAATTGAAATTATGTAAAAAAGTTAAGGAAAAAAAAACAGGACTGGGCTAGCAAGGAACCAGAATTATCCTTTACGTCTGTTCTTATAAACCTAAAACTGGCTCAAGAATCTGCTCATAATCTTACATGTCACTTTCAAATGTAACACACACATTTATTCGTCTGCTTGGCCGCTTTTATGGTTATGTGCTATGACTGATTACAGCTGATGTGTCTGGGACTAAACTCCCCTTTAACCTTTCAATCTATACATGTCTGCTACTCGGCCGTGCCTCGAATACTAATGTTACAAATGCCAATGCAAATCACAGGCTAACAAAGACCAGTACTGGCTTGCTGTGATGGTAAAGTGACAAAAGCACTCGTCTGGCTGTTCACAGAACTGGCTTCACGCACCGACTCTCACCAGCACCGAGCCTCCTGTTAACGGTAACAAAGGCTTCGTGCCTGTGCTGTCAGCATCTTACTGAAAAGAGTCTGTCAGCAAGCTCTTTCTGCTGCTTCACTCGCTGATTTAACATGTGTCTGCTGGAGTGGAATCTGTTGGATTTGGTGGAAATCATTCATTGCAACACCCCCACCTTACAAAGGCTGAGGGGAAACTGAGGGCAGAAGTGGGGTTCACACGGGAAAAGGCATTGAAGATAAAAGTTGTAGGTTATTTTCAAGGCCATGTGTGCTTCATTTAAAGATAAAAATGCTGTCATACCATGTGTAACCACGTGCGCCTCTTCTTTGTTCAGGTGAAGCTGATGACTTCTCTCGGTTTTCTCTCCTCTCCTGTGTTCATGGGCTGTTTGACAAAAGCACAAGAGAAGAAGCAGAGGTCAGGGCTGAGCTAATGAGATGAATAAACAGTGAGGCACCGGCAAGGAGACAGAAAAGTGGCACATTTGTCTGTACGCGTAATTCATTTAAGCGGAATAAGACGGCGAGCACGAGAAAAAGAAAATAAAATTCTAGGACACTTAAAATGACAGAGTTTGCATTTATTATGTATGAAGCGCTCACTCCCAGCAGTGAGCTAATTTAAGATTGTAACAGTGTTTTATCTGTGTGAATATTTCTCTTCTCAGCTAGAAGGCAAAATTAACAAGGAAAGATAAAAAAAAAAAAAGAAACGTATAGTCTTTCATAGTAGCAGTCTAGGCCTGTGTTCTGAGCAGGTAAAATTTTAATGTCTGCCTTGAGGTATCAAGATCTATGTACCTTCTCAGTTGGTTAATTATCCTTTATTAGAGGACCCAAAACACGAAAGTCTTCTCACACAGCTTCTGATGTGACCTTGATGAGCATCTGAACTCATGCATTATTCAAAGAAAGAAGAATACCTTGCTGGCTTTAACTGTCAGCGTACGATACGTCTCCAACCAACTGTGTCTAATGACCGTAAATGCTTTAAACTTGTTCCTGTTTCTAAACTGCTTTGCCACAAGTGTCTCCCAGCTGAAAATATCGATATAACATTCAGAGCCAATTAAACTGCTGGTGCACCATCCTCGATGTGCAAAAATAGTCAGGAGCAGGGTTTTGACTGACAATACTTTGGAGCCGGTTTCAAAGCACTGGCACACAAAACTACAGCATCAAATATGGCGAGAGCTGTCTGTGGAAGCATGAACAGCACGCAGCTCTTGCCACATTAGATGGTGAAATACAGGCTGGGTTTTCTGACTCTGACAGGGACTGGAGATGGAGAATATCCCAAGAGTATTCTGGCTGATAGAGCCAGCCACATCATCCCGCCGACACACCATATTGCCAGCAGACATCAGATTCACCAGGACGCAAAACCCAACTGACAATGGCAGCAACACACCCTCCCCCATACAGAACACAGGGCTCTGATTACATCTAGAAAAGGCAATCAAAGCCTGAGTGAGGTAACGGACAAATCTGAGAAGTGAGGAGATGCACCGGAATGATACACTCCCTTATCAGAGAGCTTTGAATTCAGACGCTACAAAGCAAAAGCTCAAGTAATCAATAGCGTCTCCACAGTGGCTACACATGCAGGAGAAGCCGAAGGATGGAGCTCGTTTTGGAGGAGTCATCGACAAAATATTCACCGTATGGCTTAGCAAATGTACCCTTAAGCAATACAACAGTGTAATCCCTTTCCATTTTGTTTCAGTCTATTACAGCAGCAGCAGATAGGCACATAATCACTATTCTCATGTCTGTAATCTGGTACTGAGCAGCAGAGTGGTTTGAATTTGTCCTGAAGCCTGTTGCAGAGGTAGTCTCTCCTGAACCCCTGTTTAGAGAGCTATTAGCTGGTGAAGAGCAACAGTGGTGAGGGTCTGCATTATTTTTCGGTTTCCATGGAAACATTTTCACGGGAAAGTGGAGCACCAATAGGATCGCAGAGCCTCATTGAATCAGTTATGGGGGTGAGAAGGGAGATCGGCGCAGACGGCTGAGAAAGCACAACAATGGGACGAACCCTCGAGGGAGACTATAAAGGCCAGGCCGCTGAGGGTCCAACAAAGCGGGGAACGACTCAACGTTAATAAAGGTTTCATCTACATCCGCTCAATGGCTTTCCTTTTAAATATATCTCCCTCGCCAACTAGTCATTGACATTTAAGCTCATGAGCACTGTGGGCAATTTAACATCAAGGCAGCCACTAATTGATTAGCCTGTGCTGATATTTCAGGCTCTGACAATATCATTGCATCACCACCATCTATGCTGTGTGTAAGGCAGAAGCACATTATGGGACCTGACTGTCTACATATAGTATGTACTGTATTATTCCCCACAGTCTAATTCCTTAGAGAGTCGGCAGAGGAAACTGCAGTGGCTGTAGAGGAAGAAGAAGAAGGAAGGGGGCCTCAGATCATTAAACAGTCTCCAGTCATGATATTAAGCTGGGTACAACTGCTCAGGAAGTGTCAATCCAACAGTACATCCATTTCACATAGCTATTAGTTTGCAGAGCAGAGGTCTTCATGAGACAAGACCCAAGGGACCCAGTCAAGGAAACAGAAAGAATTTTTTACTATTTTACTGTACTAGTCGTACTATTGTCTGATCAGATCTGATTGAGTCTCATTTCACTGCCACCAGTAGTCAGTCCTCGTGTCAGACTGGAAAGGGCTTCATGATGCTGCAGTGTTGGTGTTCTGTCCTTATTAGACTCTGTTTCTGTCAACCCAGTTTTAATTTTTAACATAATTTTCCTTCTGGTCTTTTGAGGTTGGGTCTGACTGTGCTCAGGCCCTCTTTGATGTGGATTTCTTTAGACTGAATTGTGTTGAGATAAGGAACGTTTTCCAATTGTCTATTTTGAATTGGGTCAATTGTTTTGGATATCTGAAAACCTCGACTGCAATTGTAAGAGAGTGGGAAAGAATTCAACTTCTCTCTCAAGTTTTCCATTTTGCACTCATCACACATCTACTTCTGTTACACTTTTCGTATGTATAGCCAAGTGAAACACTACAAAGAGAGACTGTCTGCTATTATCCCCATTTGTGCACTTCTTCTCTCTGACTGCAGGCTTTTCAGCACATCTTGAGTGTGGCTTTTAAAAACACTTTTGCCTTCAGACATGATCTTAAGCATTACCCTGACCTTTCTATCTATTGGCTAGGGACTCATCATGTGTGTTTTCTCTTTGCCTCCATAGGTCACCTCATCCTGCCAATCAGTTGTGCAACCTTAACTGGGAAGTCAGAGGTCAGAGAACAGCAGGGAGTTTGATCAGCGATACTTCCTCTGGGGACAGGAAGTTGACAGGAAAACAAGAGAGGAAGTGACAATTCTTCCGTCTACATCTCCCAGCTTGGTTTGACCTCCATTTCTCACCAATGTTGGCAAAAGCAAACCTCTTAGCTGTAAGGGAAACTCCAAATTCAGAGATAATGGCCTATGGGGAGGCTACTGCACTAGGCCCTGACCAATAAGGGAGTTTTGGGTTACGCTGATACTGATATTAGGGAGCAAGAAAATTCCGATATCCAATATATTGGCTGATATTCTATATATAATATTTTGAATGTGGTTATCAAATGTGAGTGACAAAGATATGTAATAAAGGCAAGATATCTTAAAAACTTATTCTAAACATCAGTGCACTGAACAGTAAACACTTCGCTTATTACCAATTAAATAATGGACCACCCTCTGCTTGACAAAATACATGATTACACCATTTTAAATTATTATTCCAAGCATTTTTCCAGCCTTAAAAAACAGTTTTAATATTGGCACTTATGGGAGAACATATATGCCTGTACTGATATATCTGCAAAAGGCCAGTATCAACCGATAACATTGGCAAACTGATATACTGGTTGGGCCCTATATTAATTATTAATCATTATTATTATTTATCAAACACACTAAATAAAAGGAAAAATCGACAGAACTGGACATAAGCTCTTATTCTCCAAGCAAATTCTGACAGAGTCCATACACGTCATGCGATAATATTGCAATGAGAAAGCGGGCAATAGCAGGAGCCATATATCTCCAGAATGGCTGCTTTAATGAGGGTAATACTGAGGCAGAATTATCGCCTTACCCCATCTGGATTTATTGATCCAACAGTGTGAGTCAACCACCAGAGATAAAGATAAACCAGCATGATGGAGAAACAATCCCCACTCTGATCAGAGGGCATCGCTCAATTAATCACTCACACTCTCCTCTCTGGTCGCAGCTATCTCTCCGTTTTCTTTGTTCTGCGCACTCCAGCAGGTTTCCCCCTGTTTGAAACACCAGGCAACAATGTATTCACTCATTTGGAGCACACAATTATTTGAACTAAAGATGCAGAATGAACTCATTATACAGTCATCTATTTTCTCAGTGTTAATTGTTCGGGCTAAATGGAAACCTGATAAGAATGCAGCCTCTGGAAATGTGTTTGCAGGGTGCTATTTTGACGCTGATAAAAGCTGACACTGTGTCCGACTCTTCAACGAGTCACTGGCAAACATTAGCCAGGCTTCTTCTCTTTGTAGCAGGTACCTCAGGCAGCAGCCCGTATCTTTCACCTCTACAAAGATGCCCTCATCAAAGAACAGAGAGAAGACTCTTAGACAGGGCTTTCAAACATCTGCAACCTGCTTCTATAATTACACATCACCAACTTCTCTCTGGCGACACCATGATAAAGAACAGCAGCTGAACTACTTGTTGTTTTCTTTAACCCGTGCCTGTCTAACTTAACTAGCCGCCTCGTACACCACCACACTTTTACCCCACTTCCCAGGCCCCAAAGGCTTGCCCCCCTGTCTCTGAGGAGCAAGGGGCCTGGTGGGGGCATCACAACGCCGCTTTGAAGTCGAGCGATTAAAGAGGAAAGACCTGTCGAAATGGGTTGATGGGGCTAAGGTTGGGAGAGGGGGAGGCTCAGTGCGAAGGACAGGAAAGGCTGTGAATACTGAGAGCTTTGGGCCCCATGGGATACAATTAAGAGCAAGGCTTTTTTAGAGAGGGTTACAAAAAACACAGCGAGGATACCAGCAGCGCAGCCTTCCAAGCCAAGGTAAGAGTTCATTACTACATACACAGAACTTGAAGTCTAAAGCGTTGTACATCGACTCCCTGACGAGCAGCCACATGATAACCATTTCCACCCCAGTCAAATCCTAAAGCCGGTAAAGCTTGAGAATCACACAGCTTACAGCTCAAAGAGCTTCCAAGTATAGAGAGAGGAATTTAGATGACGATCATGCTGCCGGCACAAAGAGAACGTTTGCACTGAGTCTCCCTCTGGATGTTTTCCTCAGCTAAAACATCATGAGTGCACAACAGACAACACACAGATCTGTAGTGGAGTTAAATAAGAAGATTGATGGGAGGATTAAATGTTTGTATGGATGTTATGAAGTTATGACTAGAGCTGCAACAAAGGGTTATTCTCATTGTTTGATGAATTGTTTGGTATATAAATTTCCAAGTTTAGTAACACATAAAATCAAAGACAAGCAGCAAACCCTGTAAATTTTAAAGATACTTCAGTGTTTTTTTTGTTTTGTTTTGTTTTTTTTTTTTAATTTATGCTTTTAGTTGTCATAACAGTTGCTGTCCAAAAAATCTGAAAGTCGAAATATGTGGCCACTTTTGCTCTACAAGTCAAACTAGCTACTTGAACATGTATTAACACATCTGGCAACCATTTCTAGGTCTCATTTACACTTGGATAAATTACCATAGAGCAGAAAAGCTTCTGTATACTGTATGTGTTGAAATTTGGATTCTGTTGCAAAGACCACTTTGGCAGAGGGAGCTGTCCTGCAATGTTACCCCAAATAGTGAATATCTGTCCTTAATATGCTGTTACCTTCTGCCTGCCTAATACTCATCAAACTTTTTAGTTTGCTGACAAACAATGTGGTAACTTCTCAAAGCAGAAGATACACAAGAAGCGCAAACAGATACTTTGCACAATGGGACCAGATGCAGTTTGTTTTCATAATTAAACCCATCAGAGGGCATTTAAGTTTGGACTCCTCCACAAGCAAAACTCCCTCTCTGAAATAGCTATTTTGCCTGAAAAGCTGCACCAAAGCAGATGTTTGGCTCTCATTCACCTGAATTTTGCTCCATGACTTGAAACGTTGACACAACTAAGCCTAGAATAAAATATAAATCCCAGTAAAGACAAGATAATCAAGGGATGCTTGGATTGTTGCCTTGTAGTTACAACATCAGTTCAGCACAATACCTGAAGACCAGTGGGTCTGATTCGCTCTGTTGATGGTTTCCACTGCACACTGTACCACAGTGGGCACACCCAACAAAGCTGACAACTTTATTCACACACCATTCTGAAATCCAGAGCCTCCATCATTGATTGATTGACTCTAGAACAAATATTATCCTTTGGCATATTTAAGGCACAGAATTGTTGTTTTCAACCATGTTCAGACGAGGTAAAACAACACAGCAAAGGGTCAACTAAAACAATGAGCTAATTTCCTTTGCATATGAGGACAAACATGTGGGTCGAATTACTAAACAAAAGTATAAACAAACATGGAGAAATTTGGTAGGATTGCTGCCTAGTTTGCAGCAAAGGCCTGGTGGCATTTTAGATTTCACAACTAAGTCATGACAGAGCTGAATGTTGCAGTAATGCAGCCAAAATCTCTCTCAAAAACCACTTTGAGGTAAGCGCAGAAGAAAAGGACAGGAGGCAACATATTGCTCAATCTGAACAAAAGACTCCAGGAGCACAAAAGCTTACACTTTGAGGACACATTTGAGTTTCCTGCAGTGTTTTATAGAGAAGGTGGACCACCAAGACAACTACAATAGCTACATGATTAAGAATAAAACACATACTTCCAGGGAAAACAATCAGCACCTTCATGTTCAATAACATCTCACATCAGGAGGTCCCTGATGATCACAGTCTTATCAGTTGAATGTATGTGACACTTCAAAATTTAGTAATAGTTTAAACTTATTCATGCAATGATGTGCACTTAAAAACTTATTCGTTCTGCCGTGATTTGTTATGTAATAAAGACGGTTAGTCTGAATAATTATTCCCATCAAAGACAAATAAAATATATTAAGATATTAGATGAGATATTAACATTAACTTGAAGTTTGTTTATATACAACCTACAGACACAACATAAACTATTGCAGAGCTGCAATGATTATTTGATCAATGGAAATTGACTGCAAACTGTTTTGATAATTGATTAATCGTTTCAGTCATTTCTCTAGTAAAAAAGTAAAAAGAATTGCTGGTTTAGCCTCTTTTATGTGAGGATTTGCTGCTTTTCTGTGTTATTAATGATAATAAATGAAGGGTCTTTGTGTTTGGGGCTGTTGACTGGACTAAAGAAGCAATTTGAAGACGTCACATTGACATCAATTTAACGTGAAAATAATCGCCAGATTGACTGACCATGAAAATAACCATTAGTTGCAGCCCTAAACTATTTAACTAAGTTATATACAGTATACAGTTGTTTAGTCAAGAAGACATGACCTTTCTTTAATGTAAACTGGTTAATAATGCAGACTCTTTCCTCCTGAGTTTAGGAGGAGGTGCAGCTGACATATTACAATGTAAACCAACCGGTTTTCCTACACATTTAATCCCTGGATAAAAATAAACATTATTATGTTGTAGATTACGCCAAAAAAAGAACCACTAACTTTGGCTTTACAGTTCAAACTAGCTTAATGCCTAATACATCCTTGTTCAAAGTTTCTATTCAGGTGTATTTTGGAGTAAATGAGGTAACAGTTGAATTGAAATATTGTTTGACTTGAGCTGAGCACTTATTGAAATGCACAAAGCAGCGATTCATCACAAGACTAAAAGCCAGCACACAAGGATTATATGAGCTGCAAAGGAAATCAGTATGCAACAGCACTCAATAACAAAGTTGCTGCAAACAAAGAGATGCTGGTTTGCATCTGTGGTGATTTTGCAGGGGGCTGCACAGAAGCACAGGGCAGGTGTCCCACTGGGTTACGAGAGCCAGAAGCTTTGCATCTGGATCATTTCCTCAGCCTAGAGGGGCTCCACACTGTGACCTCCTCATAAAGCTGCACATGTGCCAAAGAACCCAAAATCCCTCTCAATCCTTCATGTGTGTCAGCCTGTACGTTTGGCAGCAGTGATTGCAGGTAACAGGCTGTGACAAACTCACAATGTTACAGAGAGAGGGAGCAGTAAAAAAGATTAATGCTTTTTGTCTCTCGCACTGTCAAATATGTTTCTCTAATGGCCAAACAGATGAAAATCTGTTTCTGCATGAGGGGCAAAAAAAAAAAAAAAATCACTTGTGTTGTTCAGCAGAGCAGAGCAAGAGAGGAAACCAGGATAATAAAGAACTCTCAGCTGAGTGAGTAAGACTTCTGTTGACTCCAAAAACCTTAAGATACCCACATAGGTTCACTCTAAACTTGATACTTCCAGGACAGGGAGTGGAAATATATTGTTTGAAGAGAGATTCGGATGGTGTGTGAGCCCCAAGAGAAAACCAGGAGGGACTGAAATGTGGAAAAAGACGGTTGGACATTTTCCATGGTGCACTCTTGTGAAAATGCAGGAGTACTTTAAAAGACATTCCTTCGACAGGCCGAGGGAGCCACAAGTGGGGAGACGTCGGGAGAAATCATGCTTGGCTCGACACAAAAAGCACTCAGAGAAATGAGATTTAATCTGCTGAGTTTGGAGTGTATTTGCCAGATGTAGGCAGTACCAGCTGTGAGAAAGATAACTTTCACAACCCTGCTGCTTGGAAAAACAATGCATGAAACATCAAACATCACCAATGAAAGAAATTCTGCAAACGCAGATATTTAATGACCAAAATAAAACTTTCACAAGCGGGGAATATCCCAGCTGTGGGAATCAGTGGGTTAGGGTTAACTGTCCAGAGTGAAACACTTTCACTCTGAGAATACTGAGCCTGCAGGCCTGAGCTGTGGGAAAGGGAGTTTATGCAATTACATCACATTGATTTATGGGGGACAGAGGAAAGATGGGGAAAGGATGGAAACTGAGCTGCTTGGAGACAGTCCAAGATTAGGTCCCTGAAGAAACCCAAGTCAATAGGTTTACACCACAAAACATGATGGATCTGAGACAATTGTGTGGAGATGGATGTGGTCAGAGAAACAAAGGCAACACAGCGAGGTCAAACCATCTCAAATGATGATTTAAAACTGAAAGCACACAAAACTAAGGACAGCCATATTTGTAATACAGAAGCTTCTCGATGAACCTGCTCATAAAGCGGAAACAAGTTCAGAATTGTAAAAGCACCACTTTACATTCTCGCAACTCCAGGGAACTGATGACAGCCGACTTACTCGAGCAGATGCTGCTGATGCTGTGCTGAGTATTAATTGGAGGTGGTGATGAAATTGTGAGTAATGCGTCCAAGCGTGCACTGCAGCATTAGTTGGGGAAGCATATCTCCCATCAGCCCAATGCACAGTGATAAATAAACAGGTTGTTAAGTGTTCTCCACTCCTGCAACAGGACCACAGGAGTGGCCATAGTTAGGATATTTATGGTTTCACACTTTAAAGCTCTTCTGCTTATGAAAACATTTGCATTTGGCTCAAATGCAAAAAAACTACAAAAAAAATTTCTTTCCACTTGTCATGGACTTGCATTTACAGCGAGAAGTGGAAAGCTGCAGCCCTGGAGCAGCAGCTTTGTGCCCTGCAGTTCTGTGCCCCATGATGTTTTACAACAAAAGGTAAGCAGGTTCCCAGTGCAGAACCAACATAGCAGACCTGTAATCGAGACCACATCAAGGATGACAGTCTAAACCAAGAACATCTAATGACCATCAGACATATTACTGCCATTTGTGTGGTGACAAAATCTGTTTTTGTTTTCGAGGAAACAGCGGGTGATATCCAACCGTGTTTATGGTGACAAAACCTGTATTTTTAACGAGATGTCGGGAGATTTTCCAGGCGTATTCATGGTGAGAAGATTTTATGTCAAAACATCATCTTTTCTTAACCCTAATCCTAACCATGTATTATTTGTTCCTAAATCAAACCAGACCTTTAACACAGAACTGTAAAGCTTAAGGCCCTAACTTAATAAACATAACGAAACACAAAGTTAACATGTCACGCATTTGACCTGGCCCAACGGCAGATGAGCTTTTATTTTGAAAACAGCAACACGCACAGACCACTTTGGCCTGCGTCATGTCTTTGACCCAGCCTAGCCCAATAGAAGACAAGCTTTAATTGTAAAAATTCACAAAGCAAAGGGGCGTGGCTTCACAGCATTGGGCACAGAACTGCGAGGCACAAAGCTGCCACTCCAGGGCTGCAGCATGCCCATTCAGCGTACAGCAGCCCTGTGAGCTAAGGCCAAGCGACTGTATGACTGATGTGCAAATCACTTGTAGACTTAACTAGAGCAGCGTTCATCAAATTTCAGCAGATAAATGTTGCAGATTGTGGAAAGAAGTTTTATGCAAAAGATAACATCTATTCAGAATTTTTGTTGCATGCAAAAACTCCAGAAACGACAGATGAACCGACACCACAGAGCAAAAAACTCAAAGCAAAACTCATTTATTTTCACTGCATGAGACCTGTGTTGATACCAGCCACCAAATGGTGAAGATATAAAAAATGCCGGGAGTGATTACTTGTGACATTCAGTATAATGAGCTGTGGAGTTACAGTTGGAGATATTAAATGGTTTTGTTTTTTTGTTCCTAAGTTTGCAAAATATCCACACGTCTGCAAAATCTCAAACTACTTGGAAACACAACAAATCTGTGGTTCAGGCCAAAAGCAACAAAATAAATATACACACATGAAGAGCCGGACAAATATTTGAAGGGGGTGTTTTGAAAGCTTGCACAAGAGACTGGATTATCAAGGGTGAGGTGGAGGGTTGCTCTGGAGATGTTTTAGGAATAAGAAAAGGGTTGGACATCTGTTCTTTATTACTTAAAAAAAAAGCTGCTTGTCCAATTCCAACCTGCCAGCAGAGATAAGTGAAAGTGGTTTTCAGTAATTGCTCACAACATTGGCTTTCTCCTCCTCCATTGTTCCTCTGGTCATCATTCTAATGCAGTGAGATCAAATGAGATCGTGTCCGGTTATTGACTGATGCAAAATTTTATTTAAGCATTAAAGACAGCAATCTGAAAGCTGTTTTATCTGCATTAAATGCTGTTTTGTCATCTGTCCAATTAAAGTACCAGTTTGGAGCCACCAGCTGAGCCAAAGCACCCCTCCACCTCCTCCAGGGGCCTTCAGAGACACCCACAAAATTACTCTGGCTTCAACATTAGTGCTGAGGCATTTCACATGGGATCCGACTCCTGCCAAGTGTTATCGGGAAACATGATCTGTTCCCTTTCTCCAGGGCGAAAACTCTTGGAAAAACGCCTGAGCTGTCTGCTTTTTCCTCAAAACACTCGAGCAGTTATGAGCGTCACACCCAGGTGGTCAAGATTAGGTTGGATGACTTTACTGCCGGCCTGGCGTTCAGACATGAGACAGGTGACAAATCAGCAGGAGGCCGTCCGAGATCACCTGATGTTCAGCTAAAAATGAATCCCTAAGAGCATCTGTACTCTTTTTTTTAATACTTAAATCAATGAACACTGCAGCCAATTTAATTTCACATACTGGAGACACCTGCTGTGCCTGTGCTATCTCTGACAAACACATGTGAAGGTGATTCCTGGATCTGCGCTCGAATAGTCAGACTGAAATACATTTTCATGAAAATATCAAACTGCTTTCAAATCCCTCAAATGGTTAAACAGTAGCTAGCCTTTCTGTACAGTAGGTTCTCCTTTTTCCCAAAGCTTCAAAGAAAAGATGGAGCGAGGCAGGATTAGGGGAAAAGGAATTATGCGTCATGGTGTGTTTGTGTTTACCCTAATAACTATTAGTGAAGAAATTATACTGCAAAGAAAATACCCCCTCTTATCTATTTTTGCTCTTTTCTTCTTAAAAAAAACACAGCTTCTTAAGCATTTCTTGTTAAAGCTGATCCACTGAGTTTATAAAATGCAGCACATTCCCTTCACAGTAATGGTAGCGTGGTCTCCTTGTGGCCGTAACACATCGGCAGGCA
>JAPXVT010000025.1:24251416-24262005 GCA_029823135.1 Acanthurus reversus
GAAAACGTATTAAAAATCTTATCCCTATAATCCTTCCTCGCCTCAAGAAAGCAGGATATGCTGTTGAAGAGCAAGATTGTGATATTTCTTTCATTTTAAGGAATGGATTATTTAGGCTTATTGCCAGCAGGCTAAGAAAATTAAAACAGCCCTCACAACAAGAAGGACTGTGGGAAACTTAGGAGGACAGTGACTTCCTGGAAAAGAGCAAGAATCAGCCAATACTGTCCACAGCCAATAATGCCAGGTGGAAGGATGTATTGAGGCAGGAAGATGATTTCTGCAGAGGTGTGAACTTATTCATAGTATATTCTGCAAATAGATGGGGCTTTTTTCCAAAAAGTTAACATGCTGTTATCAGGCTAAAAAAATCTTGTTATTTCAGTGCAATCAAGTAGATAGTTGTAACCCTGATCAGTACCTGGCTGATTGCTGATAATGTGATTGCAGGTACATAAGCTGTGGGAACTCCGCCACCATGCACTGTGGCAATAGATTCATAGACATAAGGCTCATTTTACATGTTCCTGCACTGTTACAGATGTCATTTTGTTCTACACTGTGTTCCACAATGTTACGATACGATACGATACGATACGATACGATACGATACGATACGATACGATACTCTGTTATTGTCCCCTTGGGGAAAATTGACTTGGACTCCAGTGACACAGTTAGTTGCCCTTACAGTTTAATCAATAATTAGAAATAGTAAAACAAACAACAATCCACTTGAAAGGTAATATTAGATATTACCTTGATATGAAAATTAAACAGAACAAAAATATCTCAAAAAGCATCTTCAAGTAAATTGTTTTATTTCTTGCTACAATTTTCATACCGCCCATCTGCAGTTGTAATTATTTAACTTTTTAAAAAAATTTTAATTTTTAATTTTTGATTTTCAATTTTTTTAAGCATTAAAGTCACATTTTAGATTCCAGTATTTCATACATCATTTGAACTGGTTCTTTTTTGTTTACAAAATATTTTTTTTATTTTTTTTATTTATATAGCGGTAGGCATTTCATCATTATGAAAATAAAATTATTAATAATATGAACACAACAGGATTATTTCTAAATTACCATGTTCTCATATAAAATCATTATTATAGCAACACTGTAATATTGATCTTCAAAAACAGGCCATATGCATTTGAAAATCAGCTTAAATCATTATCGTAATGGTCCAGCTGATTGTCCAAGAGGCTGCGCATTTTTGGATTTGAGGTCTTGCTGCTCTGACATCAGTTCCAGAAAAAAAAAACCAACAACAACACATGTTCTAACTGGATAACTCAGCCATCAAACCATTACCCTTCCCTTGTGTCTGTCCCTTTAGGTCACATCTTGACACAGTAACGGGGGTCTGAGGGGTGGAGTGTGGTGGGGTTGCTTGACGGGCAGTAGTCAGCTGTGATTTGGTTGTTTATCCATCAGTAAGAATCTCTCATGAGGCTCACCTTTAGCCCAACAGTTGCTCTACAGTAGAAGGAGGCAAAGGTCAAGTATTGTTGAAATGCAGTCGCTCTCTCCCCACCACTCTGCGTGCAGACTTATTGACCTGGCCTCCACCGCACTGGACAAAGCACAGCCAGTTAATAATTTCCTTGGCTCAACCTTTACCTTGAGATTAATCATTATTTTCTCTAACCGATCCTGAGCAGAATTAGAGAACCCACTAATCCAATAATAATCAGGTCACAAACTGATTAACCTTCCCAGTAAAAGGCTTTTCACAAAAAGTAATAAAAGGCAAGAAAACAGGAGCAGAGCAATGCTTTGTTGAACAAAACCAAGCTGTTGTGTGTTAGAAAAGCACTTTGCAAAACTGCAGCCTAAACACTGCATACAAGCTGTGTAATTTGGTATATTCAAAAAGATTAACCAAACGGAAACACTCTTTTGATATGAAGGAGCTCTCTGAGGCTTTTAGCACATTACGCCGCTACGTGGGTTCTAACTAAATATTTAGCACCTAAGCTGCTCTTCTTATGGAAACAATGGTGTCCCTTCTTTCAAGTATAATTAAATTTCCTCTTTGCCTCAGCCAAGAGCTATTTTGAGGAACCTGGCTCTTATTTATTCCAAGCAGGAGAAAATCATTAACCCAAACATAGACTTAATTCAGATTTGAGGGCATTTTACCTCCCAGCTTTGACAACAAGAAGCTGAGTAGTTGACTCAGAAGGGAGCCAAATCAGATTTTATGCAATGTATGAAACATTAATATGTCATAAGAGGATAGATGTCCCAGGGGTGTTATAGAAAATATTTAAACATAGGGTACATGCATAAGGAAATGCAAGCTTCAGCATATAAAGTGCCAACAGGTCCCAGTGAAAAGAAATGCTAATAACCTCATTAAAAACAGATTAATTCTGATTAATTCTTGTATAGAATTAAAAGAAGTGTTGACTGTGGCATCAGATGACTGGATGGACAAACAAGACTGTTTGCTTGGAAAACAGCAACAGCCTTTGAACCTTTTAAACCAATAAACACAACTGCAATTGATCAAAACCTCTCGTATGACACTCACATCTGTTTGATACCACAGATGGTAAAAATCCAAGGGCTATGCAGCGTTTCCCTCTAGATCAACACATTCTTCATCTTCTAAGATAAAATAATGACTTCTTGCACACGCGCTACATAGACTATTTGCATAATATTACTTCATCAAAGATTAAAACTGCTCAGTTTAGGAGGTGAATAATTTTTTCATCTGATGCAGGCTTGCTTCTGCAATCCATACCCAGCACTGCATACAGAAAATCACTGCTGCGAGCTGAACTGAACATTTTAAAATGGTTTCATAGAGACACTTTTGTTCTGCTGGTAAAACACAGACTTGGAGCGTTTGATGAGATATTTGTAACATGGTAGCAGGAAATATCTCAATTTTCTTTTCAGCAAATGCATGCAACCACAATATGTCTGCCATCTGTGCCTAGTGAGCCAAGGAGTTTATATTGTAAAGTCTCAGAGTAAATCATAATATGATCATCATAATTTCCATAAATTGACAGTAAGAGACTTTTACCAAACAGACAACAGGTCATGTCTCACAAGAAAAATGGCAGAAATTTGACAAGTGTGAACCAAATTGCAGATATTAACGTTATATCCTGCTGCCACTTTCACTAGAAACATGTCAGATCACCACTTCCTCTAAACCATTTTACACAGGCATTCATGATGCTCTGATGAATAACTCTGGAGATTCCCTGACTTGCTGTCCACACCATGGGGTAAATACTTATATTATGTTGAGTGAAAAGTCTCCATTAATATTACATTGCTTGATTTCCCCCTGCAAAGCTAACAACATTCCCATGTGCCTCAACTTCATTTGTTGTTTATCTCTAATGAGTACTAACACATTAAATTAAGATAGGCAATATAATAAACAGTACTTGCTACAGCAGAATGTTAGCATTGTTATTGTGAGCATGATAGCACCTTGATGTGAGCAGCACTTTCGCACCAGACCTAACTCACCTCGAAGCTGTCTGTAACTCCTACTCATACCCAAGCAAAGAGCAGACATGTTGTGGCTTGACCTGCCCTTTACAGAGGTGTTAGCAGTATTGCAGACTATTTCTTGTTAACACACTCACGCAGGCACAACTTGCATAAATCATGTCCGTATCAAACAGCTACTATTGGCTAAAAGGTTCAAATGTCAACAAGCAAAAGAGCTTAGAAAAATAAGTGCAGGTAAGACGGGAAAAACTGCCTCTGCCAGAGTAATCTGCAACAGAAATCACTGCAGTGCTAATGCATGCTAGTCTTACAAATAGTTATTCCAGGAAACTTTCCATACTGTTCTCTGACTGATTGCACCTTTTAAGGGTCTTTATCTGATCCAAGCAAAGAGCAGATATGGCAGAATGACCCTGCCTCACATTAGCATTGTATCTGCTCAGGTTGAGCTGCAGCGACTGGCCCACCTACCCAATTAAAGGAAAATATGGCCTGGAAATTAATTTGTGTGTGAATGTAGGAGTGCAGACAAGTATACATGATTCATCAAGTGGCGCCCTTCATTAACTGGTGTTTCGGTCGGTGGACATTTAGAGACCAATCAGCATGTTCCAGCACAAAGAACCACCCCCCCCTCTTTGCGTGCGCCTACACATTCAACACAGCCCTCCTCAGCAGGTTCACTTTTCTCTACAATAATAAAGCTGCTAACAGCATGCTAACCAGTTTAAACCATGTCAGGCTTGCTGCTTAAGCCGCAAAGAAAAGTCAAATAATCATATTCAGTGAGACCAAATTACAAACAGCACGCTAAAGCCAACAAGCATGTAAAGCTAACAGCACGCCGTGCTAACTAGCATGCCTCTGCAACCACAATCCTAACAACCACTACCCCACTTCAACAAACATCAAAGCATACATCTTATGAACAAACCTATTTGCCAACGAACCTCACACAGCCCACCTCCACTGGATGAGCCTCTGCCTCTGCCACCGACTGTGTATCTGTGCTTTTCCATCTTATAGGCCATTTCCTCTGTCTCCTCCCTTGTTGCTGCTACCAGCTCAACAAAATACACAACACACTGTGTTTCTGACCATGACACGAGATCTGTTCTTAGATAAGTGGTGGCTATCTCCTGAAGGGCTATGAGTGCTTTCCTGCATCTATTCTCATTTCCCGGTCTCTCCCTGCCTTTAGCTGCCCTGCATCGAGCTGTTCAAAGGTGCTTGCTGCATGAATTTTTCACCCTAATAGCCAAATAATGGCTCATTTTGTTTTCTTTTTGCATCATGAAGGGTTTACTTTCAAACGCTTGCTCTTAATGCTTAAGCATTTGGTTAAGTGTGCAGGTAAAACACCCTTAGGACATGCCTTATGTTAAATTCTGACAGAATGTGCTTAAAGTGTAGCTATGTGTGACCTTAAAGGACATTATGGGTCCTTGCTGAGATTTGGGAAGATGAAGCACATCATACGTTGCTCCTAGCATGATTCTTATCCTTTCTGTTTCCATGCCCCACACACTGCTTTTCTGCACTTTCCCAACTCATTAACTGAACCTGCTTTCCTCTGAGACTGCACATCCAACGTCTCCTTCTAGCCTTTGAATCTCTAGGCTGCGGTCAGTTTCCTCCAGCCAACAGCTGCTTCTTTGCTTCTGGTTTTCGCTATTCTTGGTCCAACGTGTGTAGAACAATATCTCATGATATTTACTACTACCATTCTGTGAGAATACCTTTGAGACTGGGTAAAATTATACATGATTCATCACTTAGAAACATTTTGAACTGTGGCCCACAGGGAGATGTCGTGCGCGGTAGAGCGTGAAAAAGAGATTACAAAGGACTCCAGCTTGGTGTCGATGATAAAGGAGGAAGATTTAAGTTTCTTGGGCCAAATCTCTGGCAAGCTGAGAGACTAAAGCTGAGGCTGTGAGTGGGAGAACAGGGTTGTTATTGTCTGGGTTCACACCTCAACAGCCCAAAGCCCACAGGCGCCAGAAAAACAGAAGGAGGAAAGATAAAAGAATAGTTTTCTTTTATTGCTAAAAAATGAGCAATTTAACTTGTCAAGAGTAACTTAATGATAGTGGATCTCCATGAAAGATGCTCACATTCATTAAATGTCTTAGTAATAGTCCCTGTTGCATCATCTTCATAAGTAAATAAACTCAAAATCTGTTTTTTTAAGAGCAGGTGAATCAAAAGGACCTTTCAAGTCTGCATCAGGCCGTTCACGGCCTTGATATCTAGCATACAGTGTTTTTGACAACCTCAGCTCATCAAAGAGGCTCTCGTGTGAAGGCACACATTGATTTGTCCTGTATCCTGCTGACAGGCCGGTCATTGCATTGATGAGAAGAGAGAGGACTGAAAGTACTGTATCTTTATTTCCTCTCAGGAACAGGAGGTGTAACGTGACCCTGGCCCACACTCTTGAAGTCTCTGCTTTGCCCGGTGAGAAAATGACAGTTTTCCAAAAAGCGTGTAATTGCCAAGGGGCACAGAAATGGTCACATCTCTTCTGATATTCAAAACATGGAAGTGTGTCCCTCTCTAAAGGTCCTAATTGCCCTCTTTGTTCTGTGTTTTACTGCCCATCAAAATGTAGTAGCTGGTCAGCAAAATATTTTGTGTTTGACTGATACACTGACTTTGTTCCATATGTGAGTGTATTTGGATACAAACAGGAGCCAGACCGACTCCCCCTCTGGCTCTCCACATTGTCTGCCTGAAGATTTTGCCCTTGCACTCTGAGTAAACAGAAGGGCAGCTGACTTCTCTTTCACTTCCCTCCAGTGTTTCATCTATGAATCAGGCTATTTTCTACTTTGGAGCACACTTAAAGCTAAAGGCAAAGTCAATGTGATCAGCTCCTTTAAAATGTTATTACAGGCCAGCAATGTCTCCATCTTCAATTGGCTCAATTCGGAAATAATTCTTAGTTTGCACAGACATTCACAGTAATGAGTATTTCCCCCAAAGTACTTTATTTTTCTGAATGTCTAAACATAAAACAACGCTGGTAGACTGGCAGTGAGACACACGGTAAGAGCTTCAAAACACTGTATCAAGAAATAATGTAGCAAGCAGTGAAGCACACACAGCATACCCATGTTTATATATAGTTTAACTTTAGATAATGCTGGTAGTCAGTTTATTGGCTGGTTGGTCCACCTGTTTGATCCGAACTGAAATAACTTAAAAACAACTGCTGTGATATTGTGCATATATTCTTGTTTCACAAAAGGATAAATTCCAACTTTAGAAAAAAGAAGGGAGGAGCACAGGTCCCTACTACCAATTCTAATTTGGACAGTTTGGTGTTTTTGAAGGTGCCGCATCGCTGTTCCGACGGCCTGTTGCTCTGACGGCTCACTGTTCTCCCCAGGAAGTTGTGAGATGCACCATATTACAGAACCGAGAGACTTTCGGAACCAAATTTCTTAGGCATGATTAAATGTATTTCACATGCCTAATCATAGCCTCAGTGATTGCTTGTCTAAACTTAACCTCTGTGTTGGATTTATACACCCTACCCAGTAATTTCGCCCTAACCTTAACCATTTGGACACCTTGCCTAAACTTGACCAGTTTCCGCTACGCATGCGATGTAGCACATTTCGATAGGTAGCAGAAATAGTCAGAACACCGGCCTGTCGGTGCATCTCACACATGCGAGCGGAACAGTGAGCCGTCGGAACAATGAGCCCCTTTTTGAGGTAGAGGCTATGTCAGAGTCTTTTGCTTGAGAATTTCCAAAATGATCCAATGTGAATCACAAGAACGTCTATACACATTATTATACAGTTCACTGGACAATTTGTTTCAATACCAAATGCTTAGCGAACGCTTATTAGTTTGCCATTATGAACAGGTGCGGCACAGTGGTTGGTTAGCTTGCTCACATGCACAAGGATTAGCTTGTAGCTAATCATCAGTGTTGTGTTCTCTAAATGGTTGGTTTTTTTAACTAGATTTCACTTTGTTAATAAGTTTCATTCATTATCAAATAATTTGACAGCCCTCCTGCAGTAACTGTAAAGACCTTCTAAAGGGTGCAGACCTGGTGAAAACTCAGCCTCTAGTGCCAAATTTGTGGTTTTTTGATTGGAATATCTCAACAGCTATTGGATAGATTGACGTAAAATTTGGATCAGGTGTTCGTGTTTTTCCTCCGGATGAATTGTCAGTGACCCCTTAACATTTGTTATAGCGCCATCAGGACACAAGTGCAACATATCCCATGGCCCAATTTATTACCAAATTCATACTGTCTTAAACACCAGCACATTAACATCGACATTTTGAACATGCTAGCATGCTGCTGTTAGCATTTGGCTTACTTAGCATACTTGACTTTTGTTTTCCAGACAGACAATTTGTGAGGTTTTTTGTTCTTCTAAGGATTTCTGCATTTGCATTTCAGTGTTCATATAGAGCAGTATCTTTATCTAAAACGGCACATACTCTGGAATATATCACTCCTCTCTATTACACCTTTGTTTTGTTATTTGAGTTGTTAGGATAAGTGTTTTGCATGATAAATGGTATGTGAAGTGTATTATTTATACATAATTTGATATCATGCATTTCCTGCCCACTGCATTACTGAAGCACTCATGGTAATTCAAGGGACCATTGAGGCAAACACCACCTACATATTCACCTTGTAACAATGTCGGCTGAATGAAAAACTTTTTGATATTTTTGCAAAACAGAAATAACTGAAATAAAGATCATTAGGCCTAATAGTATAAAGTTTGATGCTGTGACATCCAACTCGGCGTCTGCAGAGAATCCAGTGAGGTAATGATTTCGTTATGCTCAAGTAAGGTAAGGATGCAAATGACAGTCACGGATTGGAGATAAGTGTATTCAGGTGAGACCAGCCGGCAGCCCCAGGGACACAGACATTATTCACATTTCAGCATGAGACTGAATTTGAGACGTAAATAAATCAATCGAGTCAGCAAAAGCTCAGGGAAGACAAATGACAATGTGAGACGAAGATAGCAAGAGAGAACTTTGGGAATTCATAATGGGCCATGAAAAGCTTCAAGGTAAAATTAGAAAAACAGCAAGAACTGCAAGATTCTATCTTAATGAACATGCTTCATTTGGGGGATTTGAGGACTCAACAGAAAAAAAAAGTAAAAATTCATAAAACAAGTATTATCTGCTACAGTATTGACCTAATCATTACAAAGACAATGAAAAAAACCCATTAACAATAATTGGTAGCATCAAAGACACCTGGATCGAATAAGCTCGACTGCCATATGTGCATTGCTGTTATTAGTGTTCATAAAAACAGCAATAACACCATGATTCATATCTAACAATTCCATCTGTGGGCTCAGAGCAGCAACCCAACAATCACCTTGATAACTGTAAAGCCCCCTTTGTTTCCAACAGTGATAGAAAAACATTTCAGACAGTTGAGAGAGAGCCCAGGAGGATGGCAGGGGGAAATGAAAATGCTGAATGATTACAGTGACGATGCAATATGTTTGCACCAAGAAGGGCTGATTGCACTGGGCAGAAATGTTGGTCTCAGGCCTGGTCACTTTATGTCCTGTTCTCAAAGCTGCTGTGTGTGGGAATGCCAAACGTTTCCTCACTCACAATAATCCAGCTGCTTGGAGTCAAAAGCCCTCCTGGCTGATTTTTAAATGGTGTGTGGAGGAGACATTTGATGACTCATCTCTCAGATATACCATTAAGACTTGTCATACGACCCATAAACGTTAATTGTCTTGTTTATTTAAATTATCACCGGCAATAAAGTAGTGGTGAACAATAAAGCGATCCTGCTGTTTGGATCATAGCGCTCCATGTGTTCCCCACACGGCACTCTGAAATATTATTGAACCAAATGCAAATAAGCTGTGACTGATGGCACATTTTGACTGTGAGAAAATCTGGTGCAAATTGGCAAATCAGTACTTTCAATGTCTTCTGTTTGACTTCAGTTATTCCTCTTGTCTAGAAATTATTCTCATGGGTGACGGCGCCACTCACATTATCCAGGAGTTTAATATTCACCCATTATCACTGATGATCTAAGTATTTCTACAACTGCATTTTTGACTTTAATGATCTGCTTTTGTCCTGTTAATGCATTTATTTAGTGTAATACTTTGAGAAATAGGCGTATGTTCTTTCTTGATGAGTTATTTGAGAAGAATGATAACATGTCATCTGTTTGCTTAACATGAAGCTACAGTCAGTCAGCTCACTCAGCTTAGCTTCACAAGGGAAAACAGGGACAAGAAGCTATCAATGCTCTGCCTGGAGGGAACAAAATCCACCTACCAACACCCATAAAGCTCACTGATGAACAGGTTATAGCTTGTTTGTTCAATCCATTTATACCAATTCAAAAGTAAAAAGCAAAAGTTTGATATTTGAAAAAAGAAAAAAGAAAGAAAATGCAAACGTGGATTTAAGGAAGAACTTGGTCTTTCCAACAAGAAAGAACATGTTAATCAGTGACTTAGAGGGTGTCGGTATAATCCGTCAGATTTTTTTGTCAGACTGTTAAATAGCTTCTTCATTCCTCTTCCTTACACTTTAAGGTGATGTCTCCAACCATCTCTGTAATTTTTTTCTAAACTTACAATCTGAACTTCACACCCCTTTTAGGTGCAAATAGCCCCCTGTGCAGAGAGACAAATAAGCTGTTATTTTTAAATCTCTCAAGCTCTCCAGCTTCATTTATTAACAAGCATTTGTTGGAATCTGTTACTTTCTGGGCGTACAAATGAGCAAAGACTGTTAATGTGCCTGTTATTTCAGTACTTAAGTGCACATCTCCCACTTTTCTCTGTAGGCGACTTCTTACTCTGCCTTGAATGTGGCCAGAATGAAATTTCATGAGGTAGTTTTTTTCTAGCATGATCTGACCTTTGGAGGAGCTGATAGGTGAATTGTGTTAAAGAGGCCGTGTTGTGCTCATTTTTAAGGTTCATATCTTATTCTTGGTTACTGCTAGAGCAGGTTTGCATGCTTGGATGCTCAAAAAACTCATCTGTTTTCTCATACAGCCGACTGCAGCAGCCCTGTTTTTTCCAGGATTTTTGCCTCTGT
>JAPXVT010000025.1:24284593-24302033 GCA_029823135.1 Acanthurus reversus
CCACTTTTTTGTTTCTCTTTTATACTTCTCCTTTTCGCCTGCCCAAGGCTGCAGGTCCTGATGCTTTTTCATTGAATTTCTAAGAGTTTGACAACTTCATCAGTGCTTCCTCTCTCACTGAATGAGCACATATCTTATAATAAAACTGCAGTTGGAGTTTGTGACATTGTTTGAGCTCATAAGATTTCTGCTAGTCTCTTTTGCTGTGGATATAACATTAGAGTTGCTTTTCTGTGTTGCAGGAAAATGGCTCCTCCGAGGAACACGTGCTGTACGTGTGGGACCACTTTGTGTCCAAAGCTGCAGCCAAGAATGTCTTCATCATGGCCCACAGCTACGGAGGCCTGTCTTTTGTTGAGCTGGTGAGTGTTTTAGTTTTCAGCTTATCCCTCCTACCTCCCACCAACAAAAGGACACACACACATACAGTACTCTCCTGTGGACAAAGTGCTCACATGCATGTTCTGCATCTACAAAATTCTAACTCTCATATGAGCTAAAATTTAATTTTGCAATGCTTAAGTACTTGCTGACACACGCGCGTGCACACCAACATGTTAATATGGAAATGTGACCCTGCGTATCCTCGAACACACACCTGCACATAAACAAACATGCAGTACCCGCACCGGTCACCTCAGGGAGACAGGCAGCAGAGTGATAGTGTGTGAAACATGCTGAAACGATTAAAAATAAAAAAGCTTTTAGTTTCTTCGAGAAAGTGCCGCTTTTGTAAACAGTCTGGTTCATCCTTGTCCTTGGGCGCTATCCACCTCCTCTACACATCAAGAACAGGAGGAAAACAGGGGGAAGGAGCGGGCTGAATAAAGAAACGAAGGGATGGCAGTGCAACAACAGTGGTACTGTTAAAGCGGATCCGCTGCAGAGCATGCAGATCTCCCAGCCTTGAGAGAGACAGAGGATAGGTGGAAGGATGGTGGGAGGGAAGTGGATTTGAAGGAATTAATGCTGCACAGGGGAGGGTGAAAATAAAAGTTTGGCCAGCCTTTTGGCTTTATAACCGCACCCTTCAGCTAAATGGGCCTACAGTGTGTCTTTCGCTGGTTATATGAAGGCTTCTGAGCTTAATACTTTATTGTCTCGTCTTTGGTTTACTGTGACGTCCAAGTGGGATTCTGCATCGTTTATGGGACATCACTTCCTCTTCTGGTCTTGTTTAAGTGACTAGAGTTACCTAATAATAAAGATTCAGTGTGTAGATGGCCAAAACCATCGTAGTGAGTAATCCATGTAAGGTCAGAGTATCATTTACAGCAGGAGTCACAGTTGCTGGTGGGGAAGATTATGTTGTTATCCTGCTAGCTTGCTACTAGCTGTTTTGCTTGTCATCCACCCTAATATCTAATCGTGTGACAAAGATTCAAGTAATAATGTGGCGATGTGATGTTTTGGTCGTGGAAAGTGTTTACAGGTGACATAAATGTTTGCTTTGTGTTTCATTTAGAACTTTTTTGCTGTCTGTGTGGTAAAATATTATTGCATAATTGTTTTTATTTCGTTTGCTTTACCACTAAAATGACAGCAACTACATGTAATAATTTAGGCCTATATTCCTACAAAGATGCTTTCTTTCTTTGTTAATGTAAACACATTAATTAGGGAAGTTATAGGACATGTGAACGAACTAAACTTAATGGCATAGGTTTGGAATTGTACCTATTGGTATGGACATGCTATAATTCAGCAGGTACCACACACAATATTGCGATTCACGTCAGGGGAAAGTAACAAAATTGCAACATATCTTACACCATCTCATGTTACTAAGGACGTGAAACTAGGTGAGCTCAAACTGCGGTTATTTCAATGAATGGTTTTCAGCAGATTACACAGAAAGACTAAACTCAAGAATAAACAAAAAATGATAGCGCTGTTGAATACTTTCATAATGGTACAGTATGGAGATCAGGTCTGCGCAGAGACCTTTACTGGTTCAGGTGCTCAACATTACAAAAGGGCACATGGAACTACAACAATTACTCAATTAATCAACAAGCAGAGTCACAGAAAATTAATTGCAAACTACTTTGATAAATTATTATTTCCAGTCACATGGAATCAATTATTAATAATATTTTTTAGTCATTTTTAGAATAAAAACGCCAAACATTTGGTAGGAACATGTAACATATTTTATCACAAAGAGTTTTTCTGATCTACAAACTAGCAAAACAACTAGAAGACTACTAAGCCAAACTATTAACAGAACCACAGTGGTTACAACCAATAATCTATTAAACTCATGCCTAAATGATGCACAATTTGAAGGGGATGCTGTATAACTCTAAAGGATAAGACAGAGTATGGTGTGCCAGAGATTTTGCTCTACAGTGCAAATAGCTACAGTATCTGTGTTTCATTATTTCTTTTTCTTCTTCTTATTTCTTATTTATTTCTAGTGCTATAACTACATAAAGAAAAGTTACCAATATCAAAATAATATATTTTTGTTCACATTCAGTTTGAATATTTGCGTGACAATCTGCTTTGAAGATGGAAAACTTATTAAATTTTAAAACTGGACACAGATTTGGGCTACAAGTAAGTTAAAGTCAGATTATAGTCACCCACGTCTAAAGTGGTGCCACACCGCTGTTCCCACGGCCTGTTGCTCCAGATAACTGTTGAAGGCATGTTGTGAGATGCACCAACATTTACAGACATCCAATTGCTCACTGCCTCCTCCATTCTTTTCAAGAAGAACATGAACAGAGAGAGATGGCTGCTCTTTTAGGCTGTTTAAATGGCTCCATGACTTCCATTTATTTGTACAGACTAACCCAAACCCATACCCTAACCTAACCTTAACCAATTTATGCCTAATCCTAACCTTAACCTAACCTCAGTTCATACCTTGCCTCTAAACTTGGTGCTGCACTGCTGTTCTGCTGGCCTGTTGGTGCATCTCACAACATGTGGGCGGAACAGTGAGCCGTTGGAACAATGGGCTGTTTGAACAATGAGCGGGCCCCTAAAATAGATGGAGTGCCAAACTGAAAATAAAAAAGAACAATAAAACGACATAACAGCCTTTTACAGTGAAAACCTTTATTAAGTGTTCATATACTATTAAAGGAAACTCTTAAATTGTTCTAAGTTAATCTCCTTTTACATATTTGCTAATTGTTTGGTATCTATAGAATATCTATTTACACAGGAAAATATCCACATATGAGGCTGGGACACGCCTTACTGCTCCATTACCACTAGAGTTCAGTCCTCAGGCACACCAGTCACTGTACACAACGCTCCATCTCCATCATGTTACCCTGTATGTCCCAACAAAACAAAGCAAGACAGGGAGTCAGAAACAGAAAGAGAGAGCCGGAGACAAAGACGGAGACAGATTTAACTACACAACAGGACAACTGTGTGTGAGGCTGGCATATTGGTTCACTAGCCCAACAAACGCAACACATTCACACCAACACTCACAAATGTGAATGCACTCACACCGCACGCGGTCACAGCCACACAGCAGCTACAGTACGAGTCCTGCAGCACACAGTCCTAATAGCCCCAATCACAGTGTAGATGCCACAGACTATAAAATATTCGATTTCTTCTCAAACTGAAGCGCTGTGCAAAGTTAGCTAGCAGAGCATTGAATGAATTCAGATAAAATTCCTAGAACATCTTTAGTAACCACTGTACATACTTTGTAATAGAAGTTTTTTCTCTTTTGGATGACAATATTCTTATAAAACAGTCTTAAACATCTTTTTCTAGTAAATGAAGAGGAACAAAGGGGCATATGAGCAAAAAAGAAGGAACTAAAACTTTCAGTTCATTGTCAAACCTTACATATGAAACACAATAGATTTACATTGACCCCATATTATTTGAAAATGAGCATTTTTCTTCTTTTCACAAATAAAACATGACACACACATTCTGACGGTGGTACGCACAGCTAAGTGTTAACATAGTTTAATACTTGTAATTACAGAGTTTGTTGATGTTTCGTTTGAATGTACTGTGTGTGGATTGTGTTACAGAGTTGTGTTTGTGCCTGTGAGGTGTGGGGTGGCACTCGTGTGTGTGTGTGTGTGTGTGTGTTTGTGTCTGTGCTCGTACTGCAGGTGTACAATGTCAACCCTGTGCCTTCTCAGGTAGGTAGTGGGTAGTCCGTTTACTTCTTAACAGGATAACAGTCTCTGCCCCTGTCATGGTTTATGCGATATTGTGCGAGGGTTAGCTCTGTAGACACACTGGGCAAGAAGTGCATTGGGCTCCATCTAAGTGCTGGGATGATGAGTTATGATCTGCAAGCAAGATGGATGGACTTCAAAGGTTTACAATGGGTTTTCTGAAGGTAGATGTGACAGGCAGGCTGATTGGTTCCACAGTTTTCTTCTTCTTCAGAGACTTGGACTGTCTCCTTCCTTTAAGCTGATGTTGAGGGAACGATACTTTATGAAAACAGACACATGGAAATTCAGGAACCTGGAAGAATGAGAAAGAAACAGAATGTTTGGAAGTGGTGCCAAGATCTTGAGCACATTTTTTTATTTTTGAATTCTTGTAGTATTACTTTTACTTAAAGGTGGAGTCAGTAGGATTTTCCTAAAAATAAAATATAGACTTATACAAAAGTAATGCTGCTCAGTCATCGCTTCGCGGCCTCTATAAATGTGTGGCGGTAACCGTGTGGACACACAGCACTTTGCCTCTATTTTGATGTTTTGGCTGACTTGGGACTTGCTTGGGACAATACTGGGTGTGGAGAGGTCGCACTTCCCCCAGTCAGTGACAGGGCACAAGTGAGGTTGAGAGCTCAGCAACTTCATTCAGAACGGAGAAAAGTAAGAGCTAGCACTAGTGAAGTGGAATGGCAAGTGGATAAAGCTTGGTTTGGCTTTCACCTGCTTTGAAAGCACTTTAGGGGAGGAAGACGATGCAGAGTTGGCCTGCTTTCTGTTGGACAGGTAGGTGCCAATCACCAGCGGTTAGGTTTTTTGCTTGCTAAATTATCGACTCCCCCTTAAAACAAATGTAATATTCCTACATAACTTGGTTTGTAACATTATGTAAAGGCAGTATAAAAGTATTCACCAGATAACTGCCCTCCCCTAGCTCCCCTCCCCCGAGTCTGTTCCCTGTGTATGTTCCTGTGTATATGCTTTTTTGTGTATAAGTGCTGTTTTGTCATAAAAATCTGTCAGGTACGCACATCCAAAGACCCGCATACTGCGTTACAAGCTCCCAACAACTTTAACAGGCAACATTTTGATCGAGTGATCCTCTTCAGTTTACAGAACAAACACTTCTAAATCAAACAATCTGAGCCCTGCTATCTGAAGAGGGTTACAGGAGGTGAAGAGTGATGGATAGTGTCAATTCGTTATGAATGTTTTCATCTGAAAAATAAATGCACATCATATGTAAACTGTTGTACTGCAAATGTGGACACAAATGATATCTCTTGGCTGTCAAATGTTACATGACTATCATATTGTGCATGCTTACATAATAAGAGAAAGCTCTTTGTTACGCTGTAAACTGACAGATAGACACGTAAGATGAAAGTTTTGTCCCTACTCACCTAAAGATTTGGTTAGGCGTTGCCTCCCTCTGCAAACACAAACACAGAAAAATATTAAAGCGCTACGACACAGTTCTCAAGGTCGTGCTATTAATAGACTCCCATGTTCACACATTGCCAAATACACGCATCCTTCACTATGACCAGTCGTGTTGCACTTAAACACCTGTAGATGGCGCCAGAGATAAGCTACATGATAAAAGAGCATTGCGCTGTAATGAATTATTCATAGCAGATAGACTGTGAAGAGCTTTAATAAAAAAGAAAGATATTTATTTGGACTGTTTATTAACCTGTTAAACTACAATGATCCCACTCAAGTTTTCTGCTCCATGCTGTGTCAATAAATCTTTAATTCATGTCTTTTGAAGGTCACTATAATTTGAGCCGAGAAAATAAAAACTGCATGCTGATATTACACTGTTTGGGATTTTACTGGCTACATCCACAGATGGGACCCTGATAATGTTATCCTGTATGTATATTTCTGTCATAATTAAAAAGCAACTTCTGCTTCTTTAAACACCTTTTCCTGGTCTCTGTTTCATTCTCATTCTTGTTTTCTGCTTTTGTCGTGGCTTGATGGTTTTCTCTGCCTGTCTGATTACATGATAAACTGCAGAGCATTAACATACAAATCCCATTTCCTACTGGTACACATGCCTGGACTCGGGCCTTTTCACAGGAATTCACTGCATGGGCCTGTGACAGTGATGCAGAATTTCATATGCATGGATGCCAGTGTACAGACCAGGCCATTAACATGACTAAATCATCCTGACTGTATGATAGATATTCTGAGGGGAAGCTTGATTTGTTGACAGTAGGGGCTTTGTCTTTAGAGCAGATGTGTCCCTTGTTGTAAAGTTATGGTTATGGCTAAAATTGAAAATTAAATTTTAAGAATGTTAAATAAAGCAGATGATAAAAAGAGGGAGTTTGGTGTCAGGTTAAATCCTCCCCCAACTATGACAAGACTGACAGCCCTGTGGCAATAACTTAGAGACTTTTGTAACAGTGCAAACACAAAAGAATGGTAAAAAAAAAAAAGTGACGAATATGAGAGAAAGAAACTTCAAACTTTAGTTGAAATATTTTATTTTAGATGTCATTTTCAGGCTTTGGACCAAAAAGGTTGTTCAAAAGTAGCCTCATGCAATCCTTTTAGTTATGTTCAAATTCTTTTGTAGCTTCCTAAATTTAGATTTGTTTTAAAGAGGATGCATTAAAAGCTCATTACATCAAAACTTTGGCTTTAAACATAAGAGCGTGCCAAACGGGATCCTTTTATGAATTCAGCTCATGTAATCTGTTTGCCAGACTCTTTTATCACCACCTTAATGAGTGTACTCTTTCCATTTTCTATCTTGTGGGAAGTCACATGGGTAGTGATAAATGAGGAGAGTATTCTTAAAGCCAATTTAAGTGTATTCTCATTTACTTGTAGTTTATGCTTTTTCCAGCTTGCTATAGCACAAATTGCCATGATCGTGCACCTTTACAGCAATTTGTCTTATGCACAAAAAAACTGATTCCATCAGTTACTCTGAGATGTCTAACCCAATGTATAAAGGTGACAAAAAAGGATATATATCTGAGACAAATAGCGCAGAGTAGCTAGAAATAGAGTGATGGTGACAGTGAAAACCTGATTTAAATAGTGCAACGTAGCAGTGATGTTATATGTGGCTGTATAGCATGACAAAGTAAGACACTAAATCCTAACATGCTCTTGGAGTGCAACTGCAAACTTGGTTCTGACTTCCAGTGCGGTGCTCAAGCAAAGAGAGAATTTTTTAAAACGGATCAATAAAATCACACATAGCAGATCAGATAGTAAATTATCACCCTTGCTCTCAGCCAGCAGCTCTTCTGTCATGAGGCCATCCTGCCGGTTCCCCAGGACGAAGGCCAGGAAGGAGAGGATGAGCGCGTCCAGGATGCCCATGATAGCCAAGATGTAGGCCCAACGCACTGAGCAGGCCCCCAGGCTGTATTTGTCCGTCTGCTCTCCGCACATCCGCCGGACCTCATCGCTGTCCCAACCATCAGGATAGATCATGCATCCAAGCACCAGACAGACACCTAGTGATGGGCAGAAGGGAGAAAAATGGCAACGAGGGACAGAGGATGAGGGAGGAGGAGACGAGGGAGGAACAAAAGGTATAAGCAGAACAAAATGAGTTTTTGGGGGGGAAAGTGCAGCGAAATGAGGCCGGGGATAATGAGATTTTGTGGGGAAATGAGAGATAAAAAAGAAGAATGATCATTTCAAGAGCTTTAAAAATCTATACTCCTATATCCTCCACTCTGGAGATTTCTGCTCTTTCTGTTGCATTTATCACATTGATTTTCATTCCCTCCCTTCAGTGGGAAATAAGGGTCTAGACACAATGAGTGCCAGTGAAGGAGCAGTAAAAACAGCAGTAAACAACCGGGACAACAGCCGTTGCCAGGCACAATAGCAGCGAGGGATTTAGAGGCCCTGATAAATGAAATGTTCTCAGAAACGGCCTTGTATTTCTTCACATTCACATAGTTTACTTGTTTTGTTACACAACTCCAACCCCTCTCTCCTCCTTGGATATTAAATA
Source organism: Acanthurus reversus (assembly GCA_029823135.1). Taxonomy (NCBI): domain Eukaryota; kingdom Metazoa; phylum Chordata; class Actinopteri; order Acanthuriformes; family Acanthuridae; genus Acanthurus; species Acanthurus reversus. The sequence goes on from JAPXVT010000025.1 coordinate 24,292,754, forward strand.
GTGGTTATATTAGATTTTAACTGGCTGCTCCTCGCTCTCAGTTGTTGCCCAAGGGGTGAAATCTCTCTCATCTACAATTTGGATCTCTCTCATCTCCAGTTTGAAAAGAGATTCTTCTCTGCGGTGATGCTGCGGCACAACAGCACAAGGAAAAAACAAAAGCTTGTGCACAGTCTTGCAGCCTTTTTCTCCCCTCTTTGGATTTTAACTAAGCACTCCTCATACTTAGTTTTTGCTTGGAGGGTAAAATCTCTCTCATCTTCAGCTTGGATGAGGTTTTCCTCTGAGGTGGTGCTGCAGCAGAACAGCAGTAGTTCTGGAGAAAGAAGCTGACTGCACAGTTATTCCAAGTGCTTTGCTTATTAATGATAAAACATACACCCCACTTCTTTAACCTCAAAACACTCGCTTGCAACGTTTCCTCCCTACTGCTGCTTGTTTGTCTGTTTGGCTTTTGAATATTAACATTTCTAAGGACCTGCGATGTGTTTTTATTTGTACACCTTTTATACAGAAATACGTGTGTATATACCTTATGTGTCATCGTCCTATGTTGGATTTCCCAGTTTTACGACCAAAAGTAAGTATGCTGTCTGCATACACAAGCTGCCCACACATTCACATTAATGCACTCACACACTGCAGTTTGTTACAGTAGTGCTGCAGTCTTTAATAGTGCTGAAAGACATCGGGGGTGTTGAGAGACTTCTCAGTGAGAGCAAGAGAGTAAAAGGGAGATTACAGAGGAGTATATGCTGCAGACAACCTGCATACCTAACAGAGCAGAGCATCCTAGACTCCTCTTCTACCTCCTCCTGTGGCTCAAACTGTCATAACAAATTCATATGCACACAGGAGTTCAGAGAGCACAGACTCAGGGACTTACTCAGACTAATGGAGGAGCAGTGCGATGAAATATTTTGTTTCAGACATTTTACAAAATATTCCTTTACTTCACTTAATAGTTATGTGAGCAAACAACATGTGAAAAAGCAAAACAAAGGTTGCACTACCATTCTGGTTTTATGAATGACTGTACGTTGCTGTCTTCAGGCAGCCCTGCTGAGTCAAGAGTCAGACCCCTGACAGGTTGTGACGGGGCAACGCTTGGACAGTGTCACTCAGCCCACCCGAGCGCTATAAACACTGAAGCGTCACAGTCTGTCAAACATCCTCTAGAGTCGACATGATTCAGCTCCTGTTATGCATTGCGACCAGTGAGGGGGCAGACACTCCTACCTGCATCCCATGAACCAAATCTGCAAAATCTGTCCGCTTGTCCACCTCTCACTAACAAGTCTCCAGTGACTCTCATGCACCGACAAAGACAGTAGTTGGCTGTGGCTGCAGAGGTTGTGGAGCAGAGCTCTGCCTTGACAGGACATTTACACAAATGTGGCAGTGTGGCTGAACCAAAACCAGAACATTCGGCTCTCAGACACTCCTCATGTCTTCTTCCATGTCAGAGTTTTTGGTTTGTTCAGCATTAAAGGTGTTTGACGAAAAAAGATAACACTATAACAATAGTTGCAATCGATTTCAGATACTGGTACCTCAGAGGGGGAGTTTGATGCAGTCGGTGCAGAAGAAAGGTAACAAAGCCGCCTCCGTTTATCCTTGATGTGGACACAAAATGTGTTTTGAATATCAGACTCTGTGTTAATAATTAGCCGAGACAAGCAGTACTTTCAGCTCAGTAATCTTTAGTTCCCTTTGTTTCTACCGACTTCTGTGAAAAAAGCAACAAAATGGTTCTCTTTGTTCACCAGTTTGACACTAAATGTGTCTGTCTGCTGTTTGGTGTTGAGCAGGTTGTGTACAGAGGGTTTTTAGAGCTTTTTTTTAACTGAAGTAAGCTGCCTGCTAAAGCCAAAAACAACCGTATGAGAGAGAACTTTATGAGAGAGCAGTGACTGTGAAGTAAAAGTAAAAAGGTTTGTAAAAAACGAGAGGAGCTGCAGATAATTGAGGTGATAACTCTCTGCCCTCACTTTTTGTGCTTTTGCAGCCCCATAAATAAATCCATTCAACGTAGTGCTGCACTGATATGAGTTACTTTTCGACCTTGAAACTAAAATAAAATTCAACTAATCGGCTCTTGTCCTAATGCCATGAATGCTATGCATCATGAGGGTTTATGTAACAGGTTCCACTGAACAGAGGGAGTGCCAAGGAAGACCAGACAACATTGATATTCCATGAGTCCATGCACTATTACTATTCTCTCTCCCTCATGATGCTTTTACTACAAAGGTAACAAAAGCTTTTCCAGATCCTTCTGGGTGTCTCCTGCACTCCTCTGGCTCGATGCAACACCATCATGAATATTGCATTAAGGCTCAGGAGGGGAGAGGAGCTGCACAGAGCTCTTGAGCAGGTGAGACAGAAAGACACTGAGACTGCAGGAAAAAGACGAATAAAAGAGGCGTGCCGACGAACGCTGGTAGCATCAGGGGAGGGAGACCAAAGGAGAACAAAAGATATAAGAGCGGTAGAGTATCTGTCACAGTCACTACTAAAGGCTGTAAAATATCTACTCCAAAGCCTCTGCAGATGAACATCTCTGAGGGATGCACTGGCAAGGATTAGACCAACAGAGGGTGCCACATATGCTGCTCCCGTTCCCAGAAACAGCTTGTGGTTAGAGGAGGAGCACATGTCCCCCTCATACACTGTAACAGTAAGCCTGGAGTCAACTAATCCGTCACCACACAACAGACCCAGCAGGCCCATCATAGCAGCCACTTACATAACGAGGAGCTTAGTGAAAATTCACAGAGGAAAAGGGAAAAACTACAGCACCTTCCAGCACACACTCATGTTAATAATGCAAAGGAACGGGTTCACAGGCAGCATGAAAGGTTCAAGGTTCGAGGAGATTCACTGTCATTCCTAAACATGTTGATCCATAAAAAAGGGAAAAAAAAGGTACAGGCAAAGAAAAAAATAAATATCAATAAAAAGTCATAGTAAAAATAAAATCAGTAATACAACAGAAATACGATAAATTATTTATGATATATACTCTACATAAATATAGATATGATCAAGTGTAGGGGGGGTAAACATAAAGCCTTAAAAATTTTAATTTGGTACGGTCCTAAAATTAACAGACGAGACTTCGATTATGCGCATGTGATGCAAGTATGCTGTGGTGTGGACGTTTTCTGAAGTATCTGTAACAGATAGCAAAATTACTTTTTGCAATAGCTGCTCAAGGAGGAGCCATATCGCATCAGAGCACTTAATTTATTTGCACACCTAAAGAGCCGTCATCCTGATCACTACGATCATTTGTGAGGAACAAAGAGAAACAGACGCCAGTGAAAAAACTTGTCAGCAGACGTTTTTCCTATTTTGCCAAGTACCCATCTTGTTGTTTTGAAATCATTTTATTTCATGTCTGCAGCTGCAAATGGGCCATCAGGACCCAAGCAGGCATGATATTTTGTTAATTCCTCTTCAGGAGAGACTTGACGTTCTCTGTTAGGTGGAAAAAAGTAAGTCCTTATGTCAGCAGCAACAGGAGAAATGGTTGGAAAATATCAGCTTTATCTAATAGAGCTCTATGAGAAATGGACAAAATCTTGTGTCATGAATTCCTACATAGAAACTTAATTAAACAATATAATGTAGATGTAAGCAAATGTAATTTTTTATTTTTTTTATTTATTTTTTTTTTTTATGTATTTTGTTACACCACACGACTACTGGCACAGAAAAAAGGGAGGTGTTTGTAAAAATGGACTATGACGATGAAATAAAGTTGTAACAACATGTTGGCAGGTCCTGTAAATTATGAACACTTAGAAATGATCTTGTTCTTCTATAGTGTAGGCTATATAGGGGGACTGAAAGTAAGGTGTTAAGGTAAAAAACATGATCTCATTATCAGCTGGTATCTGTTGGCTTCACTGGCACTGGAGCAAAACTGCAGTAATAAATACGGCGCTCCAAATTCTGGCATCAGAAATAACAGCACACCTGACAGAATGCAGCTGTCAGTCGGAGCACAGACGGGATTTTAACTGACGGCATTATCCTCCCCTTTCAGCTTTGCCCTTCTCTCCGTCTCTTTGCTGCTGTCTCTGAAGAGCAGGAGGAGCTCAGCAGACAGGCGCAGAGAGAGAGGGAGGAGAGACAGATTATGAGGCAGGGCGAGGCAGAGATACACAGAAAGAGAGAGACAGAGAGAGATGAGGTGGTGAGAGACAGAGCCCATGTAGGGTGCCGTGCTCTAACCCTGTGTGTGGCCGCCAGCAAGTACCCAGCACCACGCTAACGTCATGAGCACTGGCTACCATATGCTGGAGCCCCTCGGCGCAGCTATTCTCAGCATTTACTCGTCTTTTGCACACACACACGCAAACACACCTCTCTCTTTTTGTCTCATGTGAGCGGAAAACTGGCCTGAGAAATACTTGTTGGCTAACAGCAGCTTATGTAAGAGACTGCAGGTAGGGCAGATTAGGTGTGAACAGTGCTACAGGAAAGTCTGAAGGCACATGGGCAGATGGTACAGAGCGGTATGATGGCAGTAGATTTGTCAGCAGCACATTGGCTCATTTTCCCAAAGAAACCTCAAAATCCCATCGATACTGACAAAATCCAATTGCTTCCAAAATCTCTGCATGTCACTTGCAAGTAGCGCAGGTGACTGTGGGTCCAACGTGACCTGTAAAGCAGCGACATGATTGGATTTGTGTTTCAGGTTTGCAGACAAAGAAAAATAAATCACATATAGTACATTCCCTTTAAAAGATTTGGCTTTTAATCTACCTCTATGGCATCTGGCTCATGTTTTACTGCATTTTCAGTGTTTTTGCATGACATTGATTGCACTGGATGGCAGATGGAAATACAGTCACTGCTCTTCCCATCACTTACACATCTGCAGCACATCTAAGCAGCCATGAAAAGGGATTCACACTTTTAACTCCCACAGTCCTTTTGAGCATCCTATTTTCTCCTCTTCTCATTTAAATGGCTGTGACAAACTATATTATACACACACACACACAGCCCACCTTGCTTACACTGCATATGGATCCAGTTTCACCACACACGCATGCATGCACCCGTGTATCGACAAACATGCCCATTCTTAGAGTGAATTGCACACAGTGGCTTCAGTGCCCAGCATCGTTTCGCCACTTCTCATAGTGACACATCTTGGAGCTGATGAATAAGTCAGCCTCTCTGGTGAATTAGCCCACGGCTTGCAAGGTGGCATTTAAGGTAAAAACCAAAAGTCATCTCAAAAGAAGAAAAAAAATCTGCTCATTCGCTCAGAGGAAAAGCTTTGAGTATTTATCCCATTGGGGCTCACCATGAATATGCAAAGATAAGTCTGCTTTCATGTAAGAGCTAATGTTACACTCCCACAGGTGAAATGGTGACCTGAATGTCGGCAACATCTCACTAGTTCAGTTCAAAGGGTTTCTTTTAGTCTTTTATTCTTTTCCTTGCAGGAACCAACCAATGGAAAAGTCAGACATCACAGGAAAAAGATTCAAACAGACAGCAGCCTTATTACTCACACCCAAAAAGAACAAAACAACAGCTTGTGATTGTTCTTCATTGGCGATTAATGTGATCTACAGCCCCTGAAGACATGCTTCATCCCTGATGCTCATTGTCTGTGTTGCTGTTCTCAGCATTAAGCTCCAGGCAGAGTAAGGTTCCTGCCAGTGCTGAGGAACAGTGTGACAGTGCGGCCGGGTGCTTGGATGACTCACTTTGCTGAGACTCGAAACAAGCAGCCCAAACTCCACACTGTGGGAGAGAGGTGGGAGCAGCAGCAATAGCCCAAAGTTTCAAGGACTGAACGGTATGTTCTGCACATTTTACTGTTTTTGACGTCAAACTGCGCGCACTTTTTAATCTAATGCAGTTCTTTTTTCAAAGCATGCTGGATGCTGGAGTTTCCTGCAGGCGTTTGAATGCACCAAAAAGCGCACCACACTGCCTGCTCATGACTGTAATGGAGTGGCATTCAATGACTAGAGAAAAATAAAGCAGACTAAATCTTCACTGTGGCTCACCTCTCTCCTAAAGTCGATTTTAATGCCAAGCCTGCATGAGTTGAAACCACTGTAATAATCTGAAGTCAGCACAAAAACAGTCTGAATTTTCTCCAGAGGAGCAACACATCCTTTTTTTAAATCTGTAAACAGTTTGTGCTGAAAAGTCAGCTCCTGCAGAGCTGCTCAGTGTTTGCCCTGAACGATGTGTGTTGATACTTGCAACTCGATTCCCCTGTTCTGTTCCCACAAGAGCGCACTTGGTATTGTTTTGTGCAGGTGTACTCACAAAGCATTTCATTAATGGTCTTATTTTTATGACACCAATTTTCACTGAGTTTCAGGGCATAAATGGAATGAAAACATACCTTGAACAGCTTTACAAATCATTAGTATCAGATGACCCAAAGCCCTGAGTAGCTATCTGTATTCATATCAAAGATTACTGTGAGTTAGTCTGTATATTAAATGACCTTTTAGTCAATTTAGAAGTAAGTACAGGTCTTGTTTCTTTGTTTTCAATTTTGGTAGAGGTGGAGCTATACCTGGACTAGTACAGTATATGAAGGTTAGTCAGGTTGTGCCTTTAATGGCTCTTTAAACTTGCAGCAAATAACCTCTGCAAGTGAGTTAGCAAGCAAACGTTAGCTGTAGCATGAAACTCGTTGGGAAGCAAATCTTCAGCAATCATTCGTTTGCACCGGCTCATGCTTTACTTCGTATGTTGTCTTTCTGTTTGAACTGAGACAAAACGGTTGCAGGGAAAGTTGCAGTGGAATAAACTGGTCCGCCTCAGCACGAACTCGAGCCGACTGACTGTGTGGCTTACAGACACAGACAGAGAGTGTTGAGCTAATCAGCTTGTACCAGCGTCACCTGTCACTAAGAGCAGACTGGCGAATTAGGACAGAGTACAGAGAGCGTCACTGATTTTTCATTTTTCCATGAAACCCTTGCTGCGGTAACAAAGAAAATGTCACGGTAAAAACGGTGTTCACCACAAAAAGAAAATTTTAATAGATTTCAGTCGATTATTTGTGCCTTTGAAAGCAAGAATTCTTCAGTGTGTCCTTCTAGTTGGATTCCTGCCTCAACATGTGTATAGGTTCAATGATGTTGTCAGAAAATCTTTGTAGATTTTAATAATTACGTGAATGTCCTATTGTGTGATTGGCCTTGCTCATATAATTCTCACAACTCAACAAGAAGAAAATACAGAAAAAGAGGGGACGAAAATATGGTTTCTACTTCAGTGAGCTTCAAGCCGTGAAAATAATGAGGGTGTGGAATGAGACTGATTGATCTAATCTTTTCCATGACCAGTCCTGGCTTTAACACACTGTGGGCTGCCTCCCCGCTTCACGCTGGACAATTAGGATTTCTCTCTGGCTGCAAAGACTAACAAAGAATGATGGCCTAAGACTATGACTATGATATGCCATAATGGGGTCCAGATAAATGGGACTATTAAGTGTATGATCTGTGAAGTGGGACTAAATGAGTGCGAAAATGTGCCACCACTTAAGTCAGCTGTCTGGTTCAGGTTAATGGGGTCGGAAGAGAACAGAGAATGAGGGATACAAATAGTGGGATTGTTAAAGAAACTGTTTATTGTGCGGCGTTTTGAATATGTCAGTTGATGTGGAAAGGAAAACGTCACATACAAGAATCAGAGCAAGGAAACATTACTTGATTTGCCTGGTGGGCTTTTTTATTTGCAAAAAAAAAAAAAAGGGAAGTAGGGTGAGCTGAAAATACTCACTTACGGGATCAGAATAACCCTCGTTTTTGCATAAAATTTGCTTCCCTTCAGGTGATAGTTGTCTTCCTTTGCATAGCTCTTTGTCAGATCCTGCTGAACTTTCACAGGCCACAAGATCATCACGCAAAGATTAGATTAGATATTAGCAAAGATTCCTCTATTACTGACAGCCATCATGCAAAATTGGCTTATCAGTCCCTCTGTATAGCTATGACTAATTTGGACAAACAAACAAACAAACAACAAAAAAAAAATCCTATAAGCACAAACAAAAAAACACCCTTGTGTGGAGTCTTGTCAGCCTCTGAGGAATCAGATGTTAGCAGAAAATCCAACCAAAATACTGTATATAGCATTGTTACATACTAAGACCCTTTTTAGCACTCCTTAATACAATAAACACCACATCCCTGATGTTGTGTGTTGACAGCAAGCACTGAAGTTAGGCAAGTGCCTTTAGCTTTGCTTCTTGTAGATGCCCAGGAGATGTTGCCTCTTTGATTGTTTCTTCAAATATGCAAGCCAGCGCTAGGGGAGCTGATTGTTTGTTCTACACATCCTGGGAGACTCCCACCTTGGGTTTAAGCAGAACAGTTGTGATAATTAGCAACCAAGTGTGCTGCTTCTGCCATTAGCCATTGTGAGGAAGGGAAGGGTCTAAGGAATCTTGCTGCTTCCTAACTGTGAAAATGTGCATTCATGCCTCCTTAGTACTGTAATTAGAATGTAATTACCTTCACATGTGTACATGGACACCTATGTTTTAGAGTTTGATGTTATTAAAGAATACAGAAAGAGTAATAGGCACTGACACATGGAGTTTTCCCATGGAGACTCCATAATGTCTTCATTATGAAAACAAAGGTCTCTTCATTCTTGGACCAATTTGTCTGTAGTGTTCAGTCATAGAGAGGCTTAATGAATTTTCTGGGATTGTGGAGTGTAACACAATTATCTCCTTTGCTGTAGCAAGATGACAGAGAGGGCCTAAGGGAAGAAGCTGCACTTAACAAACTATCTATCCACTGTCACAACGACAGAAACATTGGCACATGCAAACAAATGAAGAGATGGATGTCATCTGAAGGACTGTGTCTGATGCCACAGCTGATGGCTGATGATATTGCACTTTATGTAGTTCCAGCGTAATGCTAAAGGGGGCTGTCAGCAGTCACATCTGGTTTAAAAAAAAAACAAGAAAGTGTTTTAGCACATGTACAGCACATGCCAGATGAATACAAAGCTTAGTTAAAATGTTTCTATTAAGTTCATTAGCAGTAATGTATGTATTGTATTGAAACATACACTGAACATGCGATATGTTCTGTGTATTATTTCACATTATTGTACTCTATGTAGGATGCATTATGAAGTCATAACCTAATAAACATTTTAGCAGTAGGAGCTCAAGAAAAAAAGACTGCTTTTTTGTTTGTTTCTTTCTTTCTTTCTTTTAAGGGAAGATTTATATGGAACCAAAATGCTGAATTTTGTT
>JAPXVT010000025.1:24368920-24380702 GCA_029823135.1 Acanthurus reversus
TTTCCTTGTGTCTCTTTTTTATTATCTAAAGTTTCAGATAGCAGAAGCACTAACAGGGATTCCACTCCTGACACAGCTTTACTCCAAAATATAATGAAATGATGACTTTTTCCACCCCTGAAGCACATTGCATTTGGTAGCATTCTTGTTGGTTGCTTGCTCTCATTCCTGTTGTTGTTAAAGATGACATTTTACGAGGAATGCTGTACTTTAGCCATTGTATATAGTCACATGGTCCCTATAGTAAACCACAGTGAGAAACAGAACACAAGCTCACAGAGCCCACACAACGTACTCTAGACCCTGAGGGTGTGAGGAGAAATCTCAACCACAGTGTATTTACAGGCTGATAGAAAACACAAGGGACGCACCCTTCTGCTTCTATTTAAATTTTTTTTATTGCCACATTACAGTGTCCCCCATTGCCTCTGAATCTTTGATGTTTACTTTCAACTTGCAGACAGGTTGTAAACATAATTACGGATTTGTTTTTTCAGAAAGCCCAGGTCTATATCAGGCCTGCACATGTTATTAAGAGCTCCGTCTGTCTATGCAAACTCATGCTAATGTCCCCGTCCCAATCTACCTCATAACAATGGACCAGTGTTCATTCTCCTTAAGGAGTACCAAGTGGTTCTAAAGCCGGATTTTGAGAAGTGATAGATCCTTTTAAAACCTTTCTTTGCCTCCTCCCCATCCTTCGTGCTGGACGTGTTGTCCTTATGGGGTGGTTTCCCAGCCGCTGTTGATTAGCGTGTCAGCTTTGCCGATGGCCTCTTCCTTTTAGAGAATAGAGCTCCTGTTGGAGGATTGTGTACCTCCTCCTCCCTCTTCTCCTCCTCTTGCTCTGGATCCTCCTCCTGGCGGCTTCGTTGAGAGAGCTGTAATCCCTGCTTGGGGGGCAGTGTGTCGTCTGTGCTGATAGCATTCAGAGGGCCTTGTAGCGCTCCAATGGACCCACTACAGAGGAGGCAGCATGGTGCAACTGGCTGGGTGCTGGGCACATGGCGCATGGCACAGGCGGATTAGCCCCAGCTCTGCCCACCATTCAGCGCCAGCCTCCTTCAAACAACCAGGCCCTCTCTGACCACAGAGACGCAGCAGGCTGGCCGAGGCAGATTACACATCTGTGCACATGCACAAGCTAACACATACCCCAGCTGAAAGTGACAGCATGGGTGAGGGGGTTAGTGTTTACACGACCGCTGGAAATACTTCATTCCCATAATTCTCTGTCGTAAAATCCCACATTACAGATCCCATACCTACAGCTCCCTAAGTTCTGTGTGGTCAGAGAGCTATGACTCAGGATTAGTGCATCCACGGAGATTCTTCCAGTAGACCACAAAAGCAAGCTTGCCTATCCATATGTCATCTAAACTATTTGTGTAGTGTTGTCAGGGATCATTGAGACAAAAAAAAAACTTCAAAGTCAATCCCTTTAGATGAGGGAGATTGGACAAACAGGTAATCAATCAGTGTTTCAGATAAAGCATATCACTTCCTATCAAGGAGTACCCACAGCAGCAGCATCTCTAATACTGCAGTGGATCAGGTGTTTGATTGTTTTTTTGCTTGTCAGTGAGTCTGTGATTGGCAGCTGAGGCGCAAATCAAACTCACTGCCTGTATCACTACTCTAGGGATACTGACTATGTCAGTCTAATGTAAAGAACAGTGCTCCTGTCTGTTTGACTGATTTTCTGCTTTTGGCTTCACTATTTCTCCAAAAAACAACATGGAGCGGGGAACGTGCGTCTGTCAACCAGTGCTCAGTGTAAAATAAACAAATGTTTATTTTTAAAGTCATGTCTAATCTCTCAGTGATATTTTAAGGGTTCAGTGTTTTAGATAAACCACATGTGATGGAGACTAAGTATCAGTGAAATACTTGTATTCAGTCTTTAATTTAGATGAAACTGATGAAAGGAGACATGATTCAGAAGTACCAAAAAGTAATCAAGAAAAACTAAAACTGGTTAACCTCTTTCAAAGTACAGGGAAACTCGTGGCCAGTCGCAGGCTACTGTGTACTAGGGTTTGTAAATGAGGCCTAGCTGAACTTTAAACAAGTAGACCAGTAAACCACAGTTGTGCAAACTAGTGTAACCAAATTAAAGACAGCAACTTTTGGTTATAAACACAACAAATACCAATACTACCAGCTAAGAGCATAAGCCGCTACTACTTTGTTGGAATATAAAGATCACAGTGTCTTTGTTAGTGGCTCAACACATTTGTTTATGTGCACATGTCATTGTGTCTTGACAGCAGAGAATACGGAATGACAAAGTCACTGGGTGATCCCTGCTATCAAGTGAAAGCAGAGGTCTGAGGTAGAGGTTAAGACAGAAAAGAGGTGGGGAAGAGTGAGGGGAGATGGAGGGAATGTGACAGTGTTAATTACAGCAATGAGTGCATTCTTACCAAGCTGAGCTGGTGTGATTAAAACTGGATGTCAAGGGAAACGCTCCCCATTGATCCACTGCCAGTAGAGACCATCTAGTCTTTCATTACTGCAAACAGCTTGTTAATTAGAAATCAATCTTTCCATTCTGCTCCATGAACCCCCACCCGCTACCCTCAGCCCTCCATACCACACCGCTGTGCCACTCTCCTTCTACCCAAACATTCATACCCAAAAGCTATGGAGAAATGTCAGGCTTTGACTAATGTCAGTGCTTTTTCACTTAGTTGGCCATAATCTGTAATTTTCACGCCAAGAAAGAGCAGGGAGCGGAGAGCAAAATGGTGAGACACAATATCTCGGCTTCCTTTCCAAACTCCCAGGACGTCTTTGAGTTCTTTTAAGAATTTGCCAAACTTTTGGATTGCTTGATGATTGAGACTGAATTCACATGTACAAACTAAATACCGTGTTGTCCCTCCATCTGTGAGCAATTGTTTATTTCTAGGACAAATGAAAGACTTGTAAATATTTTCTGTGAAAAACTAAATATTACCAAATGGCATGATCCATGGCTTATTTATCTTTAGAGGAGCCCCTTTTTTCATCACATCTATTGTTTGTAATCATTGTGGAATTATTGTGTCTATTAACACATTATACTGTATGATTATTTAATGTATCAGTCGAAATGAAAGAAACAACAGCTGTATGAAAACCACCTCCCAAAAAGTAAAGATTTTGTATGATGGGTCATGTTATAGTCTGTATGATACAAGCAAGTGCTGCAATAATGAAAATATTGTGTAAGCATGATGAAGGGGGATAGACAGTCTGGTGGAGAGGCTGAAAAGGACTGACAGAGCGAAGATGTAAAGTGAATCTCTGTGTAAAGCGACAGTTCCATTATTCATATTAGGACTATTATATGTGTGATAGATGGAACGTGGTTGAGACGGCTGTCGGCCTGGAATACTGCAAGCAAGTTGGATGTGAGCTTGCAATGAGGGCATTGTGTATGTATAGGCTTGCATATGCACATATGTATGCAGGTGCATACAGTGTTTGGTATTAATAGACAAAGCAGCTGTCTGGTTTTGCAGAAAATAGATGTGTCCAGATGTTTATGGGCAATAGCCATTCAAAACTATGTACACATTTTATTAATGCTACAGAGAAAGATAGATGGATTCATTTGCAGACAAATGCGTGTGTCAGCTTGAAACCAAAGACTGTTTAATAAATAATGAACAAAGCCACTTTAATGCGACCCATTGCTTTGTGGATCTTTTTGAGGCTTGAATCTGGCATCATTGCCAACACTATCTAGATTTTTTGGAGCCAGAAGTGAGCATATTTTGACAAGAAGATGGCTCCCTTTTGGATTCAGCCTCAAGTGGCCATTCAAGAAACTGCAGTTTTTGGCACTTGTTTCTTGGCTTCATTTTGCAGCCTTGGAGATTGCTGCTTGTTCAAACATTCAAAGATATATTTCATCTACAAATGCTTATTTCCATTCTTTGGGTGGTAACAGAACCAAATAAATGATGAATGGTATCACTGTCGCTTTATTTTTACTTGACTTTCAAGTGTGTCCACAACACAGATTTTTTTTAAAGATGCAAGAAATGCTGACTTGTTTTTGGAACTCATATTTCAATTGCTGTTCAAGATAAAGTGAGCCCCATGTCTTTTACTTTTCATGAAGCTCAAACAGTTCAAAAGTCCAAGTTGATTCTCTGATATAAACTGAAGTTTGAAGTGTCAGTCTATGAGGACGGCTAAGAGGAGGGCAGCTTCACCTGGTGCTGACTTCCTTACATATTCTCTTTTATCTCATAAGCCTTGTGAGGATGGAATATGCAATGTTGGATACACAGTGACGGAAATTCAGCAAAACAAAAGGCAGGAGTATTTTCTGAACAGCATAAAAATACTCTCACTATAAAAAATACACATAACAAAAACGTACACTTTTGTTTTTGCTCCCATTTTCAAAAGTTGTGTGTTAGTGAGCTTTTTTTTGCCAAAATGTACCCAAAGATGTGTTTTATCAATATGCTAAATAAATAGCAGGATAATTGTGCAAGAGTGGCATTATGTGGGCAAGCAGTTTGCCAAAGAACACAGGTGCATTTCATAAATGCTAATTTGAATGCACAGAGATACCACAACAAGATCCTGAGGCCCACTGTCATGCCGTCCGTCCAATGCCACATGTTGTAGCATGACAGTGCGTGGCCCCATGTTGCAAGGATTTGTACATATTCCTGGAAGCTGAAGCGTCAGAGTTTTTGCATGACCTGCATACTCACCCTTTGAGCTTGTTTTGGACACTGTGAGAAGGCATGTACCACAGTATGTATGAGGAGGTGTGTACGACATTTCTAGTTTTATCCGTTACAGAATTATGTTGGCATTGAGTGTCTTGAATGATACGACTTCTGTGGTTCGGGAGGTCAAACTGGAAAGAAAGGGTGTCACTTTTCCTTACATGAGCGTATGTCCCTTTGCAAATCCTCATCTTCTTCGTCCAAAGTCTCAAGGCTTTGCTTTGACAGTCATGGCTTGCTCAGATGTGGAGCAGTTTGGGATGGCCTGTTGGGGGTTTTGGGAAGTTGGGGACAGAGCAGCTGTGGGAAGGGGATGGAGGTCACTTAGGCTGAGTAGCCTGGTGTCCCTCAGGGAATCATAGCAGGCAGTGAGGTTATATAGGCTGTGGTTGACAGCTTGGCCCTCATTACCTCCTTCCTGTTTCCTATCAGGGCTGCTCCCAATGGAGCAGGTGCCATGGAAACAAAGTTATGCAACAGTGTTGGTCTATGTTCAATGTCTGCATTTTGTCTGTGTGTACTTTTAGAACTGATTCACAGACTGGCTCTGTGTGTTTGTCCATGTTTGAATGTGTGTATATTTCTTTGAAAAGAGCATGTGATGAGAGCATGTGTTTCTTTACAGGTATGGATGATTGTGTTTAGTTAATGTGTCGGAGCAACTTTAGAGTTTTCATATGTGCATTAAGGGTTTGTGTGTGTTTTAGTAGGGAGTTGTGGTTTGGGTTTTACCCGAGTCTTTGAGGCTGACTGGGCTTTTAATGTTTTCCTGCATTCCTTGGATTTTCTCTTGGGAGGGCTCAGCTGTATGCAGTGGCGACTTTTCTCTGTAACCTGTGCTTATATACATCGAGGTTGTTTATGTTTACTCATTCCGGTTCCTATGTTAAACACCTTGGCTTTCAGTTGTGTGTGAGCATGTTCAGAAAGGCTCTGACATGTGAAGGAGGATGCTTTGCTTGTCAGGGCTGGATGGCTGAAGCCTTTTCTGTGTCTGCAGAACACATGGTGTTGATCATAAGGACAGCTCACTCTTCAGTCCTGGCAGTCACCAAGCGACAGAGGGAAAGAATCATGATGTTCCTGAACCCTATTACATTATAACCCTTCACAGCAACCACCAATTATGCTTCCCATGCTGAATTATGTTCCCTTTATACCAAATGTTTAGTAAATCTTATGCTGTATAAGATGCCTAAAGTAATGTGCCTAATGAATTATGAAGGATTCTGTTGCTTGCTGCTTCAGTTTTCCCATGATTTCTTAACCAGTTTTTTTTTTTTTTGTCTCACACCTAGAATGCTTCTTCATCCTTTTCCCTCTCATTCTAACAAGATTTCATCAAGATTGATGAAGACAAGGTCCACATAACAGAACTGTAGCTTATCACAACCCATTTAGAGTTTCTTGGTTGAGACTGGTACTTAGATGGGATCTGTGTGCTGTTTGAGGCCTCTGTACAATGAACCAATGAATAATGTTAAAAGCCCAGAGAGATGATTTGCTATCAAAGCCAGTCTCAGGTAAGAAGAATAGCCTTTGAGTTGTCACAATGTGATGTGCTTCTGAACGTGCAGTCAGAAAATGAAGAAAAGTTCTGTCATAATTGATTTAGATTTGTTGATTAGGGGACATGCCTTCCCATTGGTGGTGTTTTTTCCTTAGTCAAAAGTCAAACGCAACCTCTTGGAACATTACTGAGAATGAGTGCATGTGTAGTATATTTTTTATGCAGAATAATAAGACTTGTAGATTACTCCCAGATGCAAATAATGCTACCCTAAAAATCATAACAAAAGAAAAAAGAAAATCCCTGGAGCATAAAAACCCAGTTCTTATACTCCGGAGACTTAAGAATCTTAGGAGGATATAAAGTGAGGCTTCTTTTTGTGTTGAATAAGTTACACCTTTTCAACTGCGCTTGCTCATATTCGAGCACACACAGGCTCATTTGAATGTAAACAGACGCGCACATACATTGCATCGTATGAGAGCAGCACAATGAAGTGTGATTCTGAAGCAGATTATGTGTGAGGAACAGGATGTGTGTGACAGAACTGCCTCTTCACTCCTGTTTTTCTCCACGGCTGTTGTAGGGGTGAAGCCAAGTTAGGCAGGCAGGAAGGCTTAGACTCCTCTCCTTGGTAAACACAGTAGAACCTCAACAGAGCAAATTGGACCAAGAACAAGAGGTGTCTGTGTGTTATAATCTCTGGCAGAGATCATGAAAGGACCTGTAACCTGGCCCAAAGGGTTTAATTGGTTTCATTCAGCCCTTTGCAAAAAAAAATGTTGGAGATGTTGTAGTTTAGCAGACCTGTAGAAGCTCAGTGGCTGATAGGTTGTCTGTGATCTAGTGTTTCACAGCAGCAGATGGCAGTGCCGGCAGGCCAGGATGGTGCCAGAAGGTTACGCAATGGAATGATGCCTCTAAGACCTGACTGGAACACCGCATGACACATATATGTGCAGAAACACACTTCCCACACAATCTTCTGAAACTGTACAGAGACATCCATAACGTGAGAGTCAGTTTGTCTGCACTCTAGGACTTGTGGTCAGTTTAAAGGACCAGTCTTTCTCTTCCTTACTGGAGGAAATAAAGCGGCCTATCCTTCATGGTTTTATGATCCACGGAAACAGATGGAACTATAGCTTCCCCATGGTCTGGCCTCTATTTCCTGGTCCTCTCGGGGGCACGTGTGTGTCTGCCAGTGGGATATGGGTCAGATGGTCGGCTATCTTTATCCAGATTATTGCCAGGAAAACCTCCATCTATTTGGAAACAAAAGGGCGTCCTCCTGGAAAAAAAAAGATGAATATTTCATTGATAATACTTGCGACAACAGTGTCCTGTTCGTCGTGTCTTGCATTTCACATTGCTAGTCCTGCTATGTGGCTTGTAATACCTTACTCTATAATCATGCCGCAGTACAGACTATGATCTTTTCTTTCAGTGTTATAAATTGGTGTCGCCAAATCAAATCTCTGTTTTTTCTGTCTTGGGTACCTTCTAAAGGTTTTTAAGTAAAGTGAAGGTTATGAAAGTGGGTATGGTGATGACTGTTGGGTGGATTTGTACATAAAAAGCAGAAAGGAGCTGTTCAGGCCATGCCGACAACAGGGACCTTAATGTTGTGGCATAGATCAGGTCTTCTCTTAGAGCTCCCAGACTTCCTGTCCAGCTTCAACCCAGTCCCTCGCCATGCGGTTTTCCTAAGAATGAGCTCATGCCACCAGGATTGCCAGCCACAGCGCTGTCAGTGCTTTGCTGCACCTTAAAGAGACATACACTTTTTGAATACTGATAAGGTTTATTGTTTATCTCCCTAATATTATTGCTGACCCAGCATTCAGTGAGCATCACTTTGGTCTGCTTTTCACTATTTAATAGACCTGCTTCGACCAAAATCATTTATCAGCCATGACTGCCCCCTTTCTGCTGCTACTATAAATAAGAAAGAAACAACCAGAAAATATTAAATCTTTGTCTAACTCAGTTGCGTCTTTTGTAACAGTAACCACACACCGCTCGGTGTAAAACCGTACTCAAGTATCTCACGAGATCATTAATATTCTCTGTCATCTGCCACTGCGCTGTTTGTTCAATGTTTAAATGCTTTAATGACACTCAGGATAAGATGATGCACCCATGTAATACCAGGAGCTAATTTAGTCCTGTTGCTCTTGCCAGGTGGTCAGAAGAAGTTGTAAAATCCCATCTGAAAAAACGATCAAGCAAATTTATCCCAAAATTTGATGAGACATAACATACGTAACATAATTTTCTGGCCATGGTTAAACTTACATGGAAAATATGCTCTCAGATTTACAGGCAATTATTTGTGATCTTCTGTTTGCTAAATGGCTTGCCACAAAAGATTAATTGTGCCTGACTGATCAGTCATCACTGTGTGTATTCTGTGTGTGTGTGTGTGTCTGGTTGAGCTTTGAGAGACTTGTCAGCAGCGCCAGTATTGGACATGTAAATGTGTGTGTTCTATGTTGTGTGGTGTGGTGTGGTGTGGTGTGTTAATACTTTGTGTCTTAACAGTGCTCCTGGTTGATCCAGAGGGGTGAAGAAAGCCCCAGGCCCATCAATAGTTGAGTAGGAGCACGGTTATGTGTGCTTGTAATGAGGCGAACCACATCACATCATCAATATTACATGCCGGCTTAGGGCCAGCGAATGCGCTTTGTGGTGTCTTCAAGTAAAGTATGAGTGTGTGCGTGCAAGTGCTGTAGTGTAATGAGTGTATTGCAAGAGCAAGGTGCACTTGCAACTGTAGACACTAGTCTTGTCCAGGAGCATGTTGAGGTCTAGATGTGAAGTTAAGGAGGGAGAGAGGGATCAGGAGCAAAGAGTGCCTGTGGGTCAGGAGTGCAGGAGTGTAGGTGCACCTTACTGGTTGAGAGAGAGAACAGCTGTAAGCTCCACATTTCACCCAACCTACCCCCCCAAAATCATGTTGTAACCAAAGTTGACACAGTAAATATAATGTAATATATTCAGGTGGGGTTCATATACAATGTAAAGTGAAGGTGAACTCAGTTTGTGTCAGTGTCTGCATTTAATTTGCAAAACCAGGGGTCCAGCATCAAACCTGGAATCTAATTTCAGAGACATGCAGTCTTTGAGAAAGCCTCCTTTTATTTGAAATGATCTGTAGTGCAGTTTTATGTATGACTATCTAAAAATCTCCACCCTACTGCAAACGTTTCATAGAAACAATTTTTTCTCTTTTAAGTCATGTGGTGGGGAAAGCCTTGAAATTCAGTCCAGATGTTTGGATAAACTGTGCCAGCCTAACTCCTGGTGTGTTTACACATGACCGAATCAAACGCAAGTGCGCACACATCCTCACACACACAGAACCTGCTTATGTGTTGGATGAGAGTGTTGATAATAAAGTTCACCCCCATTCCCTCCTCATGGCTTCTCATCCCCCTCGGCCAAGCGAACAGTATTCAGAAATGAAGTATGGACAAGAATTTTAAAGGCTACCATCAAAGGCCGCCAGCCTTCTCCTTTAGATCTGTGTGTGTGTGTGTGTGTGTGTGTGTGTGTGTGTGTTTGTGTGAAAGAGAGAGTTTGTGTGTGAAGTACCCCCACAGGTGATTGGATCTCATCTCATCTGATCTGATTGGCTCATCTGTCCATTGCGTTCCACGGGCGAGTGAGAGAGGGGTGTTAGAGGCCTGTCTAAATAATTTAGATCTTGCATTTGTATTGATCAGGTAGCGCCGCTCTCTGTGGACCACTCCACCACTACCTATCCTCTCCATCCCTCTTCGCCCCTGTTCTTGTTCTTCGATTGTAACCTTGTGCCCCTAGCTTTACCTCCCCTCCACTCCTTCTCCCCCAACCTCCACATCAAACAGAGAGCAGGCACACTGCTGCGAGGAAGCAGAAAATGTATGAGAAGGGAGTAGATGGGGAAAGTGCAGGAGAACGCATTTTTTTTGTACAATGATTCCTCAAGTGGGAGTAAGGCTGAGGGAGAGATGCTGAAAGAAAGGTATAAGCAGTGGAAAGAGAGAGAAATAGCATGGTGGAGGCAGGAAAAAAATCTTTTGAGTGTGTATGTGTGTGTGCGTGTGTGTAGTCCGTATGCACATGTCTGTGTAGAGTAATGGAGTGTGTGTAACCTTGGTGATGCAGGTCAGTAGAAACGCAGAAATGAGTGTATTGTGTGAACGTAGGCTGGTGAAGCCTGGTCCAACTCAGTGTTTCAGACCCAGTCCATTACTCCATTAAATACTGCCTCATGTTACGGCCTTGGATCAATACATCATAATGTAAACACTTATAACCTGTCTCACCGCACTCTGGAATGGATTCGTTGAATGGGTAATGTATTCTGGGGAGCAAAAATAGCATAAAAGAGGAGCACATGTATGCTCAGTATAAAAATGATAATTGCTTGCTTGAATAAGAAGGCCTTTTCCCTGCATTCTGTTAGTATTACAGTGTTAGAGGTGTGCTGAGCAACATGGATTGAATATGATAATGCTTCTGTTGCCAAGCAAAATATCTGCCGTCTCCACAATACGGCTTCTTGTACACGCTGTACATGCTGATAGAATTTGGCAGCGCTCACAGCTGAAGAGAAAAAGGAATGACAGAGAAATTACGTATTGTTCAAACAGTGTTATTGAAGTCATTCATACAGTGGAGAATTATTTGCAAGATAATTAGAAGTAGCTTACATCTGACAGTGTTAGTCAATTCAGATGAACTATGGAGTGCAGATCAAACACTGTTCTTGTGGCTTCAGTTATTTCAGATACAGAGGCCAAGCATGCGCTGTAGTTGATGCATGTTATAATGTACAATTTTGTTTATTGAAAGTCTGCAAGTTTTCAGTAGATGATTAAAACACAAATGTGAACTACATAGTTGCAGAAAATGTCAGCTATACTGTATGCTTGAATTCTATATTTTAAATTTAGATTTTTAGATTCAGTGGTAGTTATAAAGGACACTTTCAGTATTTGAAACCAGCTTAGCCGATCTACGCGACTAATTCTTAATTTTTTTTCCACGCACAGATCGTATTCGCAGTCTTCTCCTGACATCAAGCTCAGGGTGGGAAGCTCAGCTGCTTTTATTAAACATATGCTGGGTAACTGGTTGCCTTAAATAAAAATAAATAAATAAATGTTTCCAACATGGTATAAAATGAATTGAAACTCTAGACCTCAAAATATGTCAAATGTGAATTAGGTTTAATAGAACAGAAATGACCCTTTAACAGGTGTGTCTTTTACTGTTTTATACTGTAGTTGAGCAGAGAGCATCTTACATTACATACAGCATTAGGGCCGTGACTGAATATCTGTGTAAAAAGTGAGACAGGAGGAGACAGGAGGAAATGTCTGGATATAATAAAGAGAGTTGTGGGATGAATTATTGAGACTTTGATATGGAGGGGAGAGATGTGCTGAACTGTGCTCTAAAGACAGGGTGCAGCACAGACAGTATATGCAGACACATGCAGAACACACACATTTGGACACACAATATCTGGGCGGCTTGCGTG
>JAPXVT010000025.1:24386788-24399186 GCA_029823135.1 Acanthurus reversus
AGTTGCTGAAAAAGTTCACTGGTCTGGTTGGACTGCATTTGGGCTGCTAACATAAAAGTTCATGATGTATTATTACAATAGTAAAAAGTGGGTAATGGTTTTGGAAAACAATTCAGCTCTTCAATCTCTAGTTGCCAAATTACAGCTTAGTCATCAATTTCGTTTAATAATCAACATTCCTGCTTTTCATTGTCAGCATGGGCATCTGTCTGTTATGTATAAATTTATTCATGTCTGTAAATGTACAGTGTGCTTCAGCTTTATTCCATGTACTGCAAAAAAAGAAGCAGCTAAATTTAATTTCCAATAGTTTCGACAAATGCAGTCTAATTACACTGTGAACAGGCAATGGGATAAAGTTTAATTCAACCAATTTCTGGACACACAATGAGGTTTTTTATGCCAAGATATAGTGTGCGGATGGAGTCCCTGTGTGCAGAGGTGGGGGCTCTCTCGGGGTGATGGAGTGGCCATAAAGAACTCCTTAGAGAGCAGGGCTACTGGCCCAGAACTGCTGCCCAGCGGGCTCACTTATCCTGACTAACTCCACTGTTCTTCAGAGGCTGACTTCACCCCGGCCAGGGCAGCTCTTCACTCTTGGCAGCTCTGTTTACTGGGGAGGCATCCAAGCAAGGATTGCGTCACCTTTGCTTCACTCTCATTAATTTGAAAAGTTTTAGAAGAAGGGCTGCACACACTGATAGGCAGCAGCTTGTGTGACCGTGAGCATGGTGTGTGTTTAAGTAAGTCTGCAAAGCCTCTGTTACAGTATATGTAATCTGCCAAGCAGTGATGCTCTCCAGGTTTCATAGCTCCAGTCACTGAGTCTGTCCTCATCTGAAGAGCTCTCTGCTCTGTGTCTCTCTGCTCTAATTCTCCTGCATCTTTCTCGGTATGGGCTGCAGAACTCCGTGAAGGGACACGGAATCAGTGTTTTCATATAGGCAGAAAACAGACAGGGTGATTTATTACTGTCACACAAGTCTTCTTCCTAGTGCCCATAGTGGCACTGCTGTCACTAGTTTTATGTTTTCTCTGCTTCATTTGTCTGCGTAATTATTTGGTAGATGGTGAGACTGCCTTTATATCCTAAGTGGCAGCGACCTGGCTTCACTGCAGACCAGTCTGTGGCAGGTGTCATATCTGTCGAGAAACAACCTTTCAGCCTTGGGAGGCCTGATCATAGATGCTCCCACAAAAGGAGCATCATCAGTGAGCTCATGGAAAGTTGGTGACATCGCTGTTCACAAAATAGTCAGTGTTTGAATAAAATGCTTTGAAGATAATGCAGTGGAACAATAATGAAACAAGACTCTGCTTAAGGTCCATTGTTGTTGTGACAAACTTTAAGGGATCTGCAAGGAAAACAGGGTCATACTACTCCATGAGGGAGTTTTATGAGCCTGGTGTTTAATGCTGAGCGTCTTAGATAGGGTGCGGCTCTAATCCTCCCCAGTGGAGGCGTGAAGGGGACACAGATAGACATGGACTGCGACATGCATACACACATACATAGACTTCAGTAAAGACATAACCACCCACTCTCGGTCAAAAGCACATACACATTCCAGCTGTGTACAGCTGTTTGCGCAGCGACCAGCGAAGGGAACATGTGGCTGACAGATGTATCAGTGCGGGAAGCAACATGAACCACAGCATGGGAAGAAAGAAACCTCACTGCACTGCCACCACAGGATGGCACACGCAGTGAGAATGTGATGGTGCTGAATGTGTTTGACACTTGAAATCACAAGATAATGCAAAGTGAGAAAGAGGGAAGACTTTTACTTTTGCAAGGTTAAAGTCAAATGAAAGAAAGAGAAAGATGAAGATGGTAAAGACAGAGATCTGTGGAGTTAGTGTGAGTGCTCTGTGTGGGGATGTCTAGTGGTTGGTGTGGTTGGTGTGGTCAGAGTTGTTGTAGTGAGCAGACAGGATGACTGCCCGCCTGCCTTGAAACAGAGAAATCCCCTTTGCCTTCTGTGTCACCATTACTGCTTTTTCACTGAGGTCCAAGCAATGATTTTCTTTAATTTTGGGGGGGTGGGGGGTGGCTGTCACATGCACAAATGAACATACTCGTACATACATAAACACATCCACAGACACATGCATACATAAAGACAGACACCAACACGTGGAAAGAGAAATGAGCTTTTTTATTGGCTTCCACTCCCTTTAAATAACAATACATTTGTAATGAGACTGTGAAGCTTTGAGGGACTGACTTTTTACTGCATCTTCAGAACACCCACTCATTGTCGAATTAGCTCGAGTGTGCAATCAGAATAGTCTGAGAAATACCATAATTTTGGCTTGTTTGGTTGCCCGAGGCTCGGTCTTCCACTGCCTAAAGGCAAAGCATTTCTCCCTAGCTGCCGGGTGGCTAACCACAAACCTTAATGATGCTGTAATTGCTTTGCTATTGCTAGTGCAAAGAAAAAGACATGTAGCTAAAACAATGTTGATAGAGGGAGAGCACAGGAGTGTATATTAACTGTGGTTTTTATAAATGTGCCCATCAGGGGCCGATGAAGTCTGGCTGAAGCACAGGCGCAGCAGTGTTTCTGTTTCCAGGTGTGAGGGGCTGGCAGGAAAGATTTAAGGTGTCATTATGGGATTCATGTAGTCACATTATACAGTTAATGGACAAGGTAGAGTGTCTGAAGTGATTTATTTTATTGTATTGCGTAGCATAGTTTGACAACCTAATTGCTCATCGGAGACCTTTGCAACATGTTTTATGGTGAAAATTTTCTCTATTTGTGTGTATGCAACGTGTGTGTGTGTGTAACATGGGGGAGGGGATGTCTGTACACACTGCCAAAAAAGCAACATGAGTCTGGACTGACTCAGTTACTGTAGAATTCCAACAGCTTCGTGTTTTTCCCTCCGTTGACTTTTATTCCATTAAGAGCTCTTTCTTTCCATTCCAGACCCTTGGCTTTCTGAAAGGAACCTCACACAGCTTCCAAGCTGGCGTCTACAAAGATTTTGATGAAAACAATGACCTATGTACAGTTTAATGTGTTTGATTTTTTTAAAATTTGCCTTTATATAACAATAGCTGCTGTGTGTTGCGCAACATGATGAGGTTGCATGTTGGACCCTGAACGCTACGGCACGGATGGAGAGAAATGCCACATGTGTCTGATTTTTATTGGTGCCCAAATCGCAAAAAGTTTCCAATCACATCATTATTCATTCAGACAGAGAGACAGAGCATGTTTTCATTTAAATGTCTCCAGATTTATAATTACG
Source organism: Acanthurus reversus (assembly GCA_029823135.1). Classification (NCBI taxonomy): domain Eukaryota; kingdom Metazoa; phylum Chordata; class Actinopteri; order Acanthuriformes; family Acanthuridae; genus Acanthurus; species Acanthurus reversus. The sequence continues at coordinate 24,390,050 of JAPXVT010000025.1, forward strand.
CTGATGAACGAAAGGCACTTAAAATGGAGGAGAGAGCTTTGAAAAATAGACATGAGAGGGAAATGGATAGGCAGAAATGCCAACATGGGGCTGACAAAGTGTTTGAGAGGGAATAAGTGTGAGAGAAGAAAATTGGAGAAAGTGTGCATGAAAAATGGCAAAGAGGGGCCAACGGAAAGGAGTGTGTGAAATATATAAGCAGGGGGATGGAGAGAAGGAAGATGAAAGTATGGCGTTCCATCACTCCCTCTGACGGAGTGGCTGATTGGTGTTGCTGTGCCAATGCTGAGCTGCTGAGAAACTGGTCATTGATGGATGGCTCGTTTGCAGGGTGATGTTTATTTTGTCGTTAATTTGCATATTTGTATGCATTTGCGGGGCGGTTGGCTTCTGTTAGCAAGGATCAGTCCCCATCTCAGTGTGATGGATCTGGCTGTTTGACAAAATGGACAGCTTAGTGACAGGGACATCCAGCCGACACTCTGTCCCCATGACGGATGGGCTCATGCTAACACACAGTGTGATCCGCGATGAAATCCTGCTGCACCTTGACCTGTGGAGGAGGGGCCAGAGAGGGTGTGCAGCCAAACGCATAATCATGCCACATGCATACAGTACTTAACAGAAACAGAAACATATTGAAATACAGAATAACGAAAGGTCATCCTTCTTATTATGCACAATTATGTATTGAAATCCTGATATCCACAAACTCATCCATCTCTAGGCTGTAGGTCGGCTGTCTGTGCCCTCTCGCCACCAAGTGGGATTGAGTGTCAGCCAGAATGTCAGACTATAAGAGATGGCAGCTCATCATGTCTGTATTTACAGAGACACACTCACAGATGTGTTTCCTGCCGAACAAAGCGTTGTTTTGGAAGTGCTAACAGTCCCAGGAGGGCACAAGTGTGCTTCCGCATACCCCCGCCATCAGTGGGATGAGGAGAGACACTGAGAAGGAGATACTGTGTAGGGAAAGTTGGAGGATAAAGAGGAATGATATAGAGAAAGGGTGGTGCAGGGAGTCGAGTAGGGGCGAGGGAAGGGGGTTCCCATGGGGAGAGAAGCTGTCAGTCCCTGGGAGACTTCAAACGCACTGCAGCCCTGTGATCAGCCTGCTCCCTGGCTCTCTGCTGACAGCTCCCTGACTGCGCCGCTTAGACTCCTTCACACACACACACACACACACACACACACACACATACACTTGCTTGCTACCACAAGAGCTCTTACACTCAGTGATTTATCCACTCATAACACAACACATTCAAATTCCATTGACATACGAACACTCATGCTGATTCTCACACATAGGATGCACGTCTTTGACACATTTGCTCCGACATCCATCCTTATAATAACCTTGAACAATACCAAAGTTCCCCTGTTGCAACTCAAGTGTCAAGGACAACACACAATCCCAAACTGTTGCTCCTGAACTATGGGCTGAGCAGAGGCAAGGTGGTGCTGGCGGTGGTGCTGATGATAATGATGATGATGACTTATCTGAGCCATTACTCCTGCTCTGCTCAGGGCTGTGGCACCCAAAGGCACATCCCTCCTGATGATGAATTCATTAGTGCGGAAGATGAAATGAGTTGTCAGGGGCAGGGTTATGTATGGGAGGTGATTTGTGTTCTCTGCGGCACAGTGTTAGATCAGACTCGAGATCGGCTGCGTCGGCTCGCTGTTTATCTCCCCGCTTTGCTGGCACAGGACTTTCCCACCCCTCATGCCCAGACTGAGCTGTTCTGTCCCTCCCGTTGCCCGGCACGTCCTCCCCCACCAATCTCACAATGCATGGAAACTGCTAACAGGTGGCTAAACATTTGGGTGCTCTCAGAGTCCATTGGAATGCTTGGGTGATTATGCATCACAAGTCATGTAGCTACTTTCTATGCGCAAAGCCTCCTAAGAAGCAAAAGCAACACCACCTTCAAAGATTTCAAACAGAATACAACATAATCCATTATTTATTTAAGGCTCAGCCACAGCAGACTCTGAACCTGTCCATTAGTGTTGGCCATACATCAAAACAGCATAGGTCTTATATCTCAGGTGTAATGGTACAGCAGACCTGCTGGAGCACTGCTGCTGGGAATTTACCGGGTCACTTAGTGTACACCAGCTCTCTTGGAATACATAGTCCTTTCTTTGAACTCCCACTGCTTCACTAGGTGTGCTTACATCTGTATGTATACGACGTGCTGTTCACTGTGTCTCTTATGTTCATGCATATGTGCATCTATCTGTGTCTGGAAGTGTGTGTGTGTGTGTGTTTGTATTTACTTTTTCTAAGAGCACACATGTATTTGTATGCACATGCTGAGCATTTGAGTGCTTTTTCCTTTCTTCGCCGTGTTTTTTGCATCCAAATGTATGGTAAAAGAGGTCCGGGGTGACTGAGAAAGCAGAAGGGGAAAGCAGGAGCTGGACTGATTGTGATAGAGATTTCAAAGTGGTGTGTGAGATGTTAGCCAGTTTTTTGTTATTTTTATTTTTTTTTATCCTGCAGGAGAGAGCAGCAGGCGTAGGCAGTTTCTCCCATGTGTGGTCTCTCTTGAGCATAGCAATGTTATTTTCTGCCATGCAGAGAGGTTGGTTTCATGCCAGAGAGAATGAGAGAGAAATAAAGATAGAATAAAGACAGAGAGAGCTTTGACTCAAAGACTGCTCAGTTTGACACATTTCTGTGAACACTAGTGGGTTTGCATCATTTCAGCAAAGAGGCAAGCGGACTTTGAAATGTATCTTTGTTGTGTTGTGATATAAAGCTCCTTATACTCTATACCTCCATGTGCACCTTGCAAGTGTGTGGGCATCTGTGGGTTTGGTGTGCGAACTGAGAGAAAGTGATTTTACAAAGTCTTCTCCACAAAGTGCATGCCATCAGGGCTGCACTCTGCGGTCTATTCATTTTTAAAGTTCCCTTGCAGAGAGTATTAGAAAAAGTGGAAGTGCTCTCTTTGACTCTGCGATGAGGAAGCTTAGTCGTCCTGCTGGTTTCTCCCTGTAGGGCCCTGACTGGATCTGACTCTCCATCCTTTAAGAGCCTCCGAGAAGAACAGGAATGCTCCATTGCCAGGCCCGTTTTTTTATGTTACATGCAAGTTATCTGGGAGCAACTCACCAAGATCCAATTTGACCCATATTTTGGCAGCAAAAATAGTTGGTGACCTTCTCTGTGTTTCGCCCTCCTTACAAGAGCCAGGCTGTTGCAGTGATTAGTCCACTGCCTCCCAGCACTCCTCTGTCAGACCAGGCTCAGCTCCAGCCTCCTTCATAAACACATTTAGGTACACACAAATACTGTATACACATGCCTACAAATGCAGCACAGGCACCATGCCTCGCTCTCCATGGGCGCTCCACTGGCTCCTCACCTGTCGCCTCAGGTCTCTATCTCTCATACTCAACATGTGTGTCAGGACAGAGCCTGCGAGACCACAGCCGCACCAGTTTGTTTGTTTGCTGCATTGACGGGTGGGGAGCAGGGACGTGGGTGCAATAAATTAGCACAAGTCAAATCAGATTAATTAATCCCCAGCTCAAACTATTAGCCGAGGAGTCGTGTTGAATTAAAAATCAAATTAGCCCTGGCGCCTGCCGCTGAAGCTGTGGTGTGTGCCTGCCAAGCTACAATGACACACACCCATAGAAGGCAGCTGCTCATGGGCTTCACTGATGGATGGACGTATGGATGGAAGGGTGGAAGAAGAAATGGGTGCTCAAGGACTAGAGGGGTGGGGGAAGAGGAGTTTTGTGACTTTGCCACCCAGTATGGTAAGCTTCTCCTGGGGCACAGAGCTGGCTGTCCTCCACTGGGTGCTGCTCCACAGGCCTCACACCATGAGCACTCAGCAGGCTCGGCTATGTCACTCCAATTATGCCTTTAAGCAACCTTTCTCCCTGATGGTTTACATAACGCACACATATCTTGAGCCTTGGACTGAATGCTAGTTTAAACAGAGCCCTGCTTGGCCGTAACTAAAACCGGACAAAGGGAAAGGGAATTTCTGTTTTTATAAAAAACTTTTTTCTAAGTTTGGAAATCCTTCTTATTACTTACAATAACATTTAACAACTTTTTTTTTTTTTTTAATGTGGCAAAATTACCAAAAACAAGCCCAATCAGGCAAAAATGATGAAAACCCAACTGATTATAAAATTATGTATAAACTTTCAGGATAAAGAAACTCATCTGGAAGAGAAAATAAAAGTGAAAAGTTTAATTTGGACCCAAATTGTCCTGTATCACAGTTTGCTGACTTTGTCCGAGTCAACTTTGACCTTTCTTTGGTTTGAATAGCATTGTTAAACTGTTGGGTGTTCATGCCATGTGATCGCCTGACTGATCCTCTTTCTTGTTGAATTCAGCTCGAGTCATGTTGTTGTACTCTCAGAAATTACTGAAATCAGTCAAGTCTTATCATTACTCATGTTTTCATTTAGCTGCTTTATGTACTCAGCACTATTAAGTGGCGAGTATACATACATACACACTCAGGCATACGTGAATTTGGTTACTCTACAGTATATGTGTGTTTGCATGTATGTAAGTGTATGTTGAGATGGATTGCAGGGCTGTGCAGTGGACTAGTCTCATCTATCACACGGGGTGGAATTCTAAAAAAACCCCAAGCAGTACTTGTTTGATTCAGAACAACATTTATTTCAATTATGACACATTAGTTCAGGGGGGTAAATTATGCACCAGTAGTGTTCCTGTATTCCATTTATCATTCATGCTTGTGTGGCTTGTAACTTCTGATCACTGAAAGAGGCTTTTTGCAGCCTGAAGCAATGAACTACATTATTTTCTTCATACTTTAATATATGTGTTGGAAATATTACAGAAGAATATGCAGTAGTTGAATTAGTTGAGTGTTTGTATTAAATCATTTTTCATGTATGATTGTATGCTGTTGTGTATTTTCTTTTTTCCAACTGGTTGGAGCCATACTGACAGCTCTTACAATAGACCCAGGCTTTGTATGTTTGTGTGTGTTGTGTGTGTTGTGTGGGTGTGTGTGGCCTTGCCTTCAGGACTTTATGGATGATGGATGCTGTGAGATACAATGGAAGCCTAAATGAAAGAGTAATTGTTCTGTGAATGTATGTATATGGACAAAAATGGTTTGGTTCTTTGAGTCAGGGCATGAAAACATACATGTTATCCGTACAAACAAATGGCTTCTTTCACAGAACACTCAATTGAGCGTGTTGTACATATGCAAATGCATAGTAAGTTTCTGATATACAATCTTGTGCAAGCTCACCTACACACATACAGCTCAGCAGACCTCCAGGTGTCCTTTACTGCCAGTGAAACTCTCTTTCATTCATGTGGCACTCACATTTTCCCACAGAGTCTCTGACCCCCGTTCCCCTGTGGCCACTGGCATCTTTCACCACCCATATTAACCCACAGCTCTCCTGGCAACGCTGTGCCGGACCCCTGCCATCACCACAATGCTGCCAACCCATCACCATGGTAGTTTGATTGGCAGATGCTGAGATGGATGCCCGTTTCAGCCAATTGGAGATCAGAGCCGGGCTGTCATGCACCGGCCCTGCAGTGGTCCGGCTGACCAGCTGAGGATGGTGGTGGGAAGAAGGGGTGAATGCAACGCAACAGGCGCACACACACACAAACACACACACAAATAGCAATGCATTATTCTGCAGCACAAAGCGTATGGGGTCCCTGCTCAGGCTGTCAGTACTGTTGTGATGTATCATTTATGTCCCCATTGTGTGGCCCTCTCTTTAAGCATGTTGACAGAGGCATTATACTGGCTTTTGACAGATTCCCATACATTCGCAGGCTTTTAATGAAAAATGTTAATGCTCTAATAGATTTATGACAGGTTTTAAGAATCACCGCATGAAGTATGAGCCTTTAATGGGCCTGCTCTCCAAATTATCTGGGGTGAAATACATTAAATTTCCATATTATAGCAACTGGGAGAATAATCACTGCTTATTATCCGTCTGATTGTACACACAACACACACACTATAAACACACACAACAAACCTGGAGGACTAAAAATGTGCATCGTACACATTATTCTGTGCTTTATTAAAAAGACTCACTTTTCTGTGTTTAATTAAAACATGTATATGAGTGGTGAGAAATAAAAATTCCTAAGACAAAAATCAAATACCCCTAATCTGCTTACACTCTTTTTTTATAGGGCTTCCATTAATGCTCCGAGATAATTGCTATGCACACATATTTACTGTTAAGAGGGAGGAAGCGGCATATACCAAGTTTCTTCTCATCTTTGGAAGCCAACTACATTTTCCCACTGTGCTATCATTAATCAGATAAAATGTTAAAGTGTCTTTAAATCATCTCAAGAACAATTTTTGCTTTTTCCCTAGGCTTGTTAAAGTCTTGATGCATGTATTCGGTGGGTGGTTGGGAGTTCTCCCCTATTAAACATTTTCAAAAATAGTTTTTCAATAAAGATACATAATTTGACATAATTTTAGACCGTTATTAATACCATATCGGTATACAAAAAGCTACAGTGGATAATAAAAACATCCTAAAAGCTAAAAGACAAAACATGCTAATGAGTCGACTGGGGACAAAGACAACTATCAGATCTGGAAAAGTCATTAAATTAGTTTTGATGCTCTGCTCATGGATCACATTCACTTGACTGAAGTGTTACTACACTATTAGCTTTATAGTGGTAAAGAAACTCCTGCATTTATCAGGAATGGATGCAGCCAGTCGAACACAGACAGATCACTCAAACTAAATGTTGTCTGTTGCCCCTAAAGCCAGACATTGCTGTGAGACAGTTGTGGAATAAATGCAAAACCCAGTAGCTATTTGCTACTGACCAGATGTCAAATGGTGTGTATAAAACGCTGAATGGTTCTGGTAAATATGCACATCAATTTTGAATGGTGCCTCTCAAATCCTCACCACTCTGCCACAAAGCCTAACTATCAGTTCTAATGCCAGTTAGACCGGCTCCTGCTGGGCCTACAGTGTCAAGTCGCTGCCAGGCTGAGCCACCGATCGCCCATCTGCTCCATCGGGGAGATTTCTCACTCCATCTATTTGACTTGTTTTGAGCTTGGCTGTGGAGAGCTCATTAGCTTTGCAAAGCGAGATATAAAGACAGATAAAAAATGCTCCAAACAGAGAGATGTTAAAGATGACACAGACAGATGTGAATTGAAGTGTCTGCATGTTTAAAAGAAACAAGACCAGACGAAAGGGAATAAATGTGGAGAAGTCTTTGTTCCTGCAGACATGGGCGGACTTCGTATGAATACATCGGAGACGCTCAACTTCCCACTTCCTTCTTGTGTCCCACAAAAAGGAGAAAAAAATCGCTACAATTACAGCAGAGATTGATGTTGGGGTGACACTCCTATAACCAACATATGACCCTTAAAATCCTGACACACCCATTTCCTGTGTTTCTGTCTATCTGAGCAAGTTCGGATGTAGGCATGCCCAAGCATACATGAATAGGCATTTGTGTTAGCTTGTATATATGTGTGTGTGTGGGTTTATATTTATGAAAGATGCTCTGCCCAGTCATACCGTGGGAGTTAACAGGTCATCTTCTCTTGCCATTAATCACTGCCAACAGCTCATAAGTGCCCAATCTGCATGTGAAAGAACCGCATGTGTTTGCGTGCGGGAGTACAAGCCGACATGTATTTTCATGTGTGCATTTGACTGTGGATCTGTGTTAGCGACAATTCTCCTATCCCCCCTTTAGCTGCTCATTGAATAACAATTGGCCTCTGCTAATACTTATCCAACATGCAGCATGAATGCATCTCTGGTATTATTTGCACAGTAGCTACTACTCAACGCCATTGTCCACTCATTAGCTGAGATCTGTGTGTGTAATAACAAGATCATACATAGAGAACAAACAACAACACTGTGGATTTTGATAAACACAATTAAATCAAGCCCTTTATTAGGCAGAGCCAAAAAATTGACATAAAAAAAACAAGCAAATGATACAAAGTTAACGTCTATTAGATACCAGAGAAGCTATAAAAAATAACTTGGCAAACTGAGTGAAACAAGAATTAATTACAGTTTTTGCAGTTGGTGTGACCCTGGTGTATAAGGACACCTGCGGTGCCGTGTTGTATATTTTCATTCCACAATGATCAGTCTGTCCTTCTCTGGACAAAACCAGGGATGTCAGAGCCTTATTTTTTCAGTCCAGGTTCACTACAGCTTGTTGATTCACTGAAAAATTTGGGCTGTGGATCTCATGGAATAATAGTGATTCACCCTCACTCTTTCTCCCTCTCTCTCTTTCTCTCTCGCTCAACCCACACCCGGACATGAAAGGGACTAGTTTCAGTATTTGCATTTTTACGCCTGAGTGTATTTTTCAAGTGGGAATAGAAATTCTGTGTGCGGTGTCGAGTCCCAGTGCTGCTGTGTCCTGAAGTGCATCAGTCTGCCTTTTCATCTTCACCCTACTCTAACTGCTCTCTGCTTTTCTTCAGCCGTACGCACAGTTCCTCCCTCTCTCTACCTTTCTCTGAGTTGCTGCTGTTATTTTCTCTGTTTTATCGTATTGTTATGCTCAATTTTTGTTCCAGACAATGAAGTTCAAGTGTGTTTTTACTTCATCCAATTTAATCAATTAATAGTTAAATTTCATATTTATGCAAAGCTTATGGTAACCTTTGGTAAATTAATCTGAGATGTAAAACAAGAGTTTGTTGAGACTCTAAATGAAAAACCAATCTGTAAAACTCTTAAGTTATTGTTGGTGTCCACCTCTTCCTTTTACTCAATGATGAATGACAGGACTGTTTATGGGAATATCCCTTTAAATGAGTTTAATTGTTTTTTTATTGTTTCTGTCCTTCTGTCCACATCAGCCAGAGCCCATTCACTTTCTCCTTCTGCTATCTCCTTCGCTCAGTCTGCTGCTCAACTCCATCACCACACTTTCCTCACATTTTTTGTCTTTGCAGCTTCCCATCTAAGTTTCCATTGCTACTGCAAGAGCTAAGCTTGTACCATACACATCTGCAGGGACAAATTGCACCATGGCAATCATTGTGGGAAAGATTCACAGTGCTTCTCCTTCTCATCTTCTGCCACAAAAGTGGACAATTAGTGCC
>JAPXVT010000025.1:24503657-24515294 GCA_029823135.1 Acanthurus reversus
GCTGTGTAGGATTAGCAGTGCTTTTCTCTCTGGTAGCTGTAATTCTGTAGCCACAGTGAACTCAACAACACAAGCAAACCAGTAATCCAAAATACATGATCACAACATGTCGTTGGGCTTGTTTGGTGACTCCATACGTCATTTTCAGCTTCTATGATCCGACGGTGAGGAGGGCTGCAGTTTGCTTCTTCGCACAGATACCGGATGGAGAGCTTGAGCTCTTTCTGCCACAGTTGGTCCAGGTAACACATACTGTGTGGCAAAAATACAGCACAAGACCAAGCTGGCGTTTTATTGGCTAAGCTGTCAGATTTTAAGTATGAGATTGGGTGACACTCTGCAGTTTCCTCGCTGGTTTGATGCTGGTTTAATCAGTTTCCTGTGCTGCAGGCTCTGAAGAGTGAGTGGGAGTTAAATGGACCTCTGGTGATGCTGCTGTTGGAGAGATCATTAAAGAACATACGGATTGCCCAGCAACTCTACTGGTGAGCAGCAGTGTCAGATGTCAGACTGAGGGAAGGTTTACTTACACTGATGTTGCAAAGGAAACAAATGTAAAGTAACACAGCCTTAGGCAAAATGCATTAAAAGCTTTACTTTTATTGATTGATTTATATTTTCTCTTTGTTGTGATGCTAAGTATATTCCTTTGCAGCATGTACAGTAAAGTTTTAGCATTTAGAAATGTTTGACATGCTGACAGGCTGCTGGAGGACGCCCACAGTGACCCATACTACCAGAGCTGGTTAGGTAAGGTTCAGACCGCCTTGCTGCACTGCTGTGGCCGAGCATTGAGGCAAGAGCTGGAGCATGAAGCCCGCATGGTGTCTGTGCTCATGAATGCGGCGGAGAAGGTTCGCGCTGCTGAAAAGACTCGACGTAAGGTTGGTAATTAAATCTGTCATCAACCTGTTTATTCATAACTACCTCACTAGCTCAAGATCCTAACCCTCTTTTCGTTCTTTCTTGTTATGCATTTCTCTGCAGAATGTCTTAGATAAAGAAAAGTCAAAGATAAATGACTTCTTCAGAGAGGGGATCAGCTGTTGTTTGCCACTGGATCCTGCATTCCGTGTAAAGGGAGTGAACGTTGACGTAAGAGCATCACACAGCACATTAAACCTTTTGAATCACCACTGTAATCTAGTATGCACACAGTTCAGTGGCAGGAGTGTATTCACCTTCTATATGTTGACCTACAGGCCTGTAAGGTTTACAACTCCAATGCTGCTCCTCTGGGAATCCCATTCATCTGCTCTGACCCTCTGGCCGAGAACGTCAGTGTCATCTGCAAGGTTGGTAATATTATTTTTTATACATATTTTTATATTCTTGTCCTATTCTTTTCTTCTTTTTCTCTCTTTGAGATTTGCTTGTACAGACAGATAAATGTGTACGTTCTAAGTATTAAGAACTTGATGAATACCATAAATTCTCAAAACTCTCTCATATATTCAGTCAAGAATGAATCTGTCTGTGCGAGTGGGTCTTTTATTCTTGATTCCTTCAAGGGAAAATCAAAGCACAGTTTCTGTTACAGACTCAGTCATAGCTCAGTTAAATGTGTTGTTCAGACAGGAGATAACCTGCGTCAGGACATGCTGGTTCTTCAGATAGTCCGTGTGATGGACAGGGTTTGGCTTGAGCAGGGCCTGGATCTCCAAATGATCACCTACAGGTGTCTTTCAACGGGCAGAGCTCAGGGTCAGTTTACTTGTTTGTGTTTTTGAATGCACATTAATAGTTCCTCTGTCTTATATCTCTGTTGCTGTGACATCATGTTTTTCCGTATGTGGTTGACAGGCCTGGTGGAAGTGGTTCCGGAGGCAGTGACGCTGGGGGAGATTCAGCAGAAATGGGGTCTGACCGGCACCCTTCGAGAAGACACACTGGAGAAATGGTTCCACATGTGGAACAAAACTAAGGAGGACTACGAGAAGGTTAAGACCAGCAGAAAACCTTTGATAACTTTGACCATAAAGCATGATGGCACACTTTATTATTGACTTTTGTTTTGTGTAACAATGTCCTGCTGTGCATGCACAGGCTGTGGAGACCTTCATCCGCTCGTGTGCAGGGTGGTGTGTGGCCACGTTCATCCTGGGGATCTGCGACCGACACAATGACAACATCATGTTGAAACACAGTGGACACATGTTTCACATTGACTTTGGCAAGATCATGGGCAATGCACAGAAGTTTGGAAACTTTAAAAGGCAAGCCAGTGACAAAGGATTTTTGTTTAAGCAGCAAGTAGATGCAAAAAAGTCTGAAGTCTAAGACAATAATGGGATCTAATCACAAGTTTTTCAATGATAGGGACCGATCACCGTTCATCTTTACATCTGAGATGCAGCACTTCATCACAGGCGGGGGGGAGAAGCCTCAGCGCTTGCATCGCTTTGTGGAACTCTGCTGTGAAGCTTACAACATAATCAGACAGCGCTCTGCACTGATACTCAGCATGCTGGAGCTGGTGGGACTTTTACTGTATAACACCACTATGATGACATCCTCATAGCTTTATCAGAGAACAGATAATATTACATAAAACACCTTTTCACTTGTTGTGTGCATGTGGTTTTCAGATGCTACGTGCAGGAATGCCAGAGCTGAAGGACTCCAACGACCTGCAGTACGTCCAGAACAACCTCAGACCTCATGACACAGACCTGGAGGCCACATCTTATTTTACAAAGTAACTTAATGCACAACAGAAAAACACACTGTCTTCAAAATATCCCAATTTTTATTTCTAATGCTGTAGGAATAATTCCTATGTTAACCTTTTTGTTTGATTCTCTCCCCCCCGTGTAGGAAGATCAAGGAGAGCACGGGCTGTGTTGCAGTCAAGTTTAACTTTCTAACACACACTTGGGCTCAAGGGAAGAAACAGGAACCCCGAACTCGGAATGGCTTCCCCGCTCCGAGCTCCAACATCCAGGAAGCTGTCATCCAAGGATACACTGTCAAGGGAAAAGACGTGGTGAGGCTGCATGTTGCTCTTTGTGCTGTTGTCATTCAGATGAAATGTCACTGAGAAAATCTGCCTGCTGTCCCACAGAGTTTTGTGTTACATCCTAAATAGCCAAGGGAGCGGTTGAGACACCTGGAAGTGACGGCAGGTTCATGCATATTTGTTCTGGGAGGAATAACCTCTGGCTGTCAGTGTGTTTATGTGTGTGTTGGGTTTTTGTTACTTATGGCCTTCAAGGTGATGGTGTGTTTAGAAAGTCTTTTCTTTACTCTACAGAGTGAAGTGAGGAATGTTGTCTGTGTTTGTTGGCGTTTCATTGCTTTTTTATTAAAATAGGTTTCCTAATGTCGCGTTAAACTGTTCGGAGGCAGAGATGGAGCATCTTGTTAGTCAACACGAGCACAGAGATTTGACCAGTAACTCAGATTCAATCTATAGCAGAATTAGTGTCAATGACAAGTATCATTTATTCAGGTATTGAGTGTAGATAAGATAGAAGAGGATAATAAAAGGTTTCCCAGTAGTTAATCACTACAGCATGTGTGAACTTAAGCACTAGTGCTTCAATATTAGTCCAGCATGAACCTATAGATTTATAGTTTCACTGTTTTTTTTTTCAATAGACAATTACTTTTCAGATTGGAATTATACAACAGAGGAAATATTAAAAAGTCAATTAATCGACCAGTTGATTACATTTTGGAGTAGTCAATCATTACTAAAATGCAGCAGTCGTGAATGTTCTAACAGACAGACTTTAAAAACTGGCGTAATGAATCAGATGCTTCACAGATCCATTGAGTTGCAAATTTTTCGAGAGATATCTGTCCAGTTAACAGAGAGCGCTCGTGAAGTGAGTTCGGAAACAGCAGATCAATATTTAACACTTGCCTAAGAGCTTTAATTAATCCTGAGTTATCAACAGTCTCTTTTCATTCATTCATTCACTATAATAAAACCGTTTATTTTTTGGATTTGCAGATCTATGACCTGAGGGTAACCATCCATGATGGTTTTCTGAACAGTGAGAAGACATTTGGGCAGTTTGAGTTGATCCATAAGCAGCTGCAGAAACACTTCATTGAATCGATGCTGCCTCAGTGAGTGAAAAACAAAATGATTTGAGTTTTAAAACACTGCTTTCTCTTTCACAATAAATGCATAAGCTGATGCACATTTGAATTCTTCTCTTTTCTAGGTTTCCTGGCTGGTATAAGATGTCATTCACCCCAGCCAAGAGGATGTCTCTGCTAAATAAGTACCTAAAACAGCTTTTTGAGGGACCATGCAAAGGAGTAAGTTCCTCTTGTCACTGGCTGGTATTAACAAACCCAGATTCAAGCACAAACTGCTCCAGGGGGACATCAGGTTTCTAAAGAAATGAGGATGACGTGTTGCAGATGTAACAGCTGATCTCTTGTCATTTTGTCTTTAACTTGCAAACCTGCTTTGCTCTGCAGGATGAATTTGTGTGCAGCTTGTTCCTGGATGGCCCCAACATTTTCCAAGAAAGTGTGGTCACAGGTAATTTTCCGCTCTAAAATATTGTATTTGAAAAAGATTTTATGTATAAAAAAACTTCTTGCTAGGTTAACATGAAGTTTGTTAAGATTGATTCTGCCTTGAGAAAACCCTGATGACAGTCCGTAGACATGTTATGCAGTGATTTATCGGCACTGATGTGCTGATCTGTTGCAGGAGCTCGTCCTCAGATCCAGCTTAACATTTCTTACTCTAACTCGAAGCTCTCAGTCTTGGTAAAACACCTGAAGAACATCGTGAGTTTCCTCCACTCCTTTTGTTGCACTGTGGTAGCATTTAACAAGAAAAATCATCTATATTACATTCGTTCTCTTTTATGGTGTGTGCTCAAGAGCAGGTTATCCCTTTTTTGACCTTTTTCTCTTTTCAACAGAAGCAGGCAAACGGCTCTAATCCTGACGCCTACGTGGTCACGCATCTGAGGCCGGACCCTCAGCAGCGCTACAAGAAGAAGACGAAGGTGGTCCGCAACAATGACAACCCAACCTTCAATGAACTGGTACAACTTCCATCCTTCCTTTCCTCTGTTTAGTGCAGCCACAGCATCCTTTGATTTTCCACTGGGCAGGTTTAAGAAAGTAATGCTGTCATCCTTTGATAATGAGCCAAGTTAATACCATAAGTCCATGTGCCTTCAGATAAGCTGCTAAGCGCAAACAGTAGGTTGTTACTACTAGTACTGAGTAAATGAAGTGGGAAAACATAGTATTCTGTACAAAATAAGTACAGTACAGTGCAGTAATCTAGTACAAATATTTCCTCAAAATTCATTTCAAGTACATAGTCAAACTATCAAGTCTGTTTTATTATTAAAGCCCACTAATTTGCCTCAAAAGGATTAACAAACTGTACTGCAGTCTGCACCCTCTGTTCTGAGACCCTGAAATTTGGATAAGAAGGGGACTGACAGACATGCAATGTGTCTTGTGTACAATTACCACCTTCCTAATCCAGTGTCCAAACGTAACATAAACATCTGTCATGTTTAACTCATAAATTCCCCCCTCGTCTGTCACTCGAAGCTAAAATTCACTCTCGCTTGTCCGCTGTCCTCATATGAATCTTATATGATCTGTTAGCATTGAACTTTGCAGACTGACAATTAGCGTCCCACGAACTTCACAGCCATTAAATGTTGCAAACTGAAGCCTTAACAGAGTCGCACATAGAAGGACACAAAAGAATAAAATCCCTCAAGTTGGGCCATATCCTCAATTTACTGAATGTTTTGGATGCAGAGCTATTTCACAAAAATATCTGCCCCCTGTATTTTCAGCTGGAGTACAGTTATGTCCCACTGCTGTATGGGATGGTCCTGGAAGTTACGGTGAAAAGCAAGAAGACTTTTGTGGCTGCAACCAACATTAAACTGGAGGACGAGCTGCTTGACAAGGAGACCTGGTTTAACCTCGGGAACTGTTCCGTCTGACGACACAGAAAGTTGCACCGTGGGTCTGCTGCCAGCAGGGGGTGCAGCCACACTGAGGGAAAGAAACCATCCAGAGACTTGACAGACTGTAAGAGTGAGACAAATTCACTTGAGCAAAGACTGTGCTCTCTCATTTGTCTCTATTTATCGGATGTAAATTAAACTCAATCCAGAGCTACATTCACTGGAAGTGGATGTGTTTGGATGTGGTTACATGGCTGAGGAAACTCAGTCGAAAAGACCGTTTACTGCATGGAGCATTACTTACCTTATGCATTTATTTTTAAATAATAATCAAATGAAGGACATTTTACTAACAAGATCATTTTTTGACTGTGGTCTTGATGATGGACGAAGAAAAAAAAAAATCACTTATCATATTTGCACTTTTGTTTGTACTTAAACTTTGTTTGTCTGTGAGTCAAATCTGTCCTTGTAAATGTGTGTGGTCGAGACTGCCAATGTGACGGATTAAAGAGGAGGTGATGCAGCGCTGTTAGGAGCTGCCTGCCTGATACCTGCTCAGACTGCGCGTGTTTGTCCCTCTGGGTTGTGTCAGCTGGCTGTCCTTGACCAGTGGGATTGAAGGTGGCTGGCGGGAGGGTGAGAGAGTGGGGGAGAGGGGTGAGACGAGTGTGTGAGCAGGATGACAACTCTGCCTCTCTGGCCTGAGGGGCTGAGTTAACACTCTCCCCCTCACTCCGTCCTTTGTCTTATCCATCAGTGGCTTTCAAACACAGTTATGCACAGGGCATGCATAAACACGCAAAGACAGACGCTCGCATACTCCTGAAAAAGCACCTCCTCACACACACACACACACACACAAACACATACGTACATACACTTTCACAGTCTTTCTAGGCTGAGGTGAGCCTCATGTTATCTTAATGCTATCCGCCTCTTGCCTGACAGGCCTGCTGACCCGTACTCTCCTCAGCCTCATTCATAGGATTTGGTGATGAACGAGGATAAAAATGGACTTCCCTGCACTGGATTTGGTTCAATAATGTATACCTCTGCGAATGCTATTTATATTAGCCCCTGCTGGGTCTCTCACAGTGAGGTAGGTTTGGAAGGAAGTGCTGGCTGCTACTCTGTCATCGTATTCATGGGATATTAATGTACACTGGCATCACTTGTAAGTTTTAAATCTAAAAGGACGATTGCATCTATTGTTTTGGCATAGATGAATCCAAAAACAACACTGTGGATGAGATCCTCTTATGTGTGTTCAAGTCTACCACAATAATTGCACTTGCATCAATTATTTATTCTATGATAAGAATCTAATATCCCACTCCAGGGATTTCTCCAGCAGAGAGTTATTCTCCGTTTGAGTGTCTTTTCAGCTCTGCTGGAACCTTCTGGTTTTTCCCTCTGCAGCACAGTGTGCAGGCAGCAGAAAAAAAAGCACATCTATCTTCTGACAATAAAACTGGTATTTATA
The DNA here is from genome assembly GCA_029823135.1 of Acanthurus reversus. Classification (NCBI taxonomy): domain Eukaryota; kingdom Metazoa; phylum Chordata; class Actinopteri; order Acanthuriformes; family Acanthuridae; genus Acanthurus; species Acanthurus reversus. The sequence goes on from JAPXVT010000025.1 coordinate 24,511,056, forward strand.
TCTGAGGAAATGGTGCCTTTGATTTATTTATATATTTTTGTTGTTGTTGTTGCTGCATCCGCCACGCTTCTCTATGTGTTGGCGAGGTGTGTGTGTGTGTGCCAGTCTGATATGGAGAGCTGTTTTTAGGAATACCAAACAAAGACAAAGAGGGAGGCTGGATCCAGGCTGCATCCGTCTCGGGACCGCAGAGGCACCCAGCGGTAGCCTGGAGGTGGAGAAGGAAAGGGGATGTGAAAAGAAACGTACGTATAGCTGCTAAATATATGAACATCATGGATATGTGAAAGCATTTCCATAAAAACTCCAGAGACCCCAGAGCAACCTTCAGTACTGCTGACACTGTGAATGACGAGAAATACAATGATTGTCACACAATGTCACCTCAAGTAATTTAGCTCTTTATCTGACACCTAACCCTCCGCCCCCTCTCGCTCTTTCTGCCTGTGTGGCTCACCTTTCTTCAGGCTGGTGAAGGGCAGCGTATACTGGCCCACAAAGTCACTGCTGAGAAGGCCAGTCTGGTCACGGACACAGAAGCGGGTGAGGCAGAGCTCAGGGATGCTGAGTTTGAAGTTCATGTCAGAATCCCAGTGAGGACTCAGAGCTGTGATGATAATCAGAAAGAACCAATTAGAGTCAATAACAATGGGTCAAATCACTATGTGCAATATGTAAATATCCTCTACCCGTTCTCATAGCATTTTTGACAGTCAAATATCATTAAAACAACTCAGTCCACTGTACCCTGCATAGTAAGCACCAAACTTCAGGCAGATAAAATAAGCGACAAGCTCATGTAAATAATATTCTAAGAGGTTGGTAGAGACCGAAACCAGAGCAAAAAGTGAGCAAATATTGGACTCACATCAACCTGGTGGCCTGAGACACGACACCAAATGAAAGCTAATGTTGCTCTGCGTCTAGCGGATGTGTAAGTAGGCAACTCTTTGTCAACAAGTTCACCGTATCATCTTCTTTAGGGTAATAACATATATGTGCTGTAATCATAGCTTATTTCTGTTCTCACCATGTGGCCAGTAATGTTATCACTGGTGAAAAACATTTCTACAAAGCCATATCTTAAGACAGTAAGTTTAACTAAAGCTTTTCTGGAAGACCTTGTTATGACAAGTGAGATTCAAGATGTCACCGATGAGGCTTTTATACCTAAACTATCTAAATTATCTTTCCTTTCTTTGGTTGCGGTGCTCAGATCCACAAACAGTACAGTTGCCGTCACCAGAGTAAGAATAAGACACCAATTGAGAGGTTCTGTTGTGAAAAACTCATTCATGTTTTTAAGTTTGCTGGTAAACAAGCAAAAAAAACCCACAGACATGCTACGACTTAGCAGTTATAGCCTCATAATGACAATGCCAGCATGCTGACTTTTACCGGGTATGTTTACCAACTGCACCCTTTAAAGTTAGCATGTTAGCATGCTAATATTTGCCATTAAGCACTAAACACAAAGTACAGTAGAGGCTCATGGTAATATCATTTTTTATCAATAGTTTGAGGAAAAGAGGGAATCAACAAAATTTTCAAAAATCATTCTGTAGATGACTAAATTTCTGTAAAATTTCATCTTAGTCTGTTGTTGAGATATTTCAGTCATGATCAAAATGGTTAGGTGACCGATAAGTGACATTGCAATCTAAAGCATAAATAAATAATTAACAGAAGAACTGGAGCAACGCTATAATGATGATGATGCATGACAAGTGTTGTGTGGGTGAAATGTGACAATGACAAATGAAGAGAAGACACACGCATAGATACATAGATTTAGTGATTCGAAACAATTTTCTCTGTTTCTTCTGCAACATCCAGTTTTAAATCTAAACCCACATTTGTATTCACCAACGGCCTTATCTGTTTCATAGTGTGCAACGATTTTACGATTTATGCCCATGCATAAAGGCTCTGCGCCCTCCAGGACTCTAAGCTTTCTCTCCTTCTCTCCCTTTTTGTCTCATGTCAGCAGCAGCACAGTGTTGCATCTCATCAGTGTTAAGTCTTGGGATGCGGTTAATTTTCCTGATGCCATTTTTTCTAAAGAAAGTTCTAAATCAAATGTGACATAGTGCATGTTCTGTGGTAAACACCAGCTGAAAAATGAGAAGTCTGTCAGAAACCTCGACAGCAGGCAGATTAGCTCCGCGCTTAAGTGTCTGATGACATTTACAGACAGTAAATTTAAGACCCAAACAGTCATTTTCACATTTATCAATGTAAATAATTATAATTTGCAGGTCATTACGATTGTTAGTGATATCGCTCTGTGACTCCGAATGCAAAAAAATCTCCAGTAAACTGATCCTGCAGCACTGTAGTTCTTCATCCTGCAGTGACTGTCAGTTCCATGTTTCCAGTCGTAGCAATAGTGCATGACAGACTTTTCTTCAAAGGAATTCCACTTGTACATTTTGAAGAAACACATCAGCACATTTTTCTTCAGAAGCTCATCAGCAGCTTACTGGGAAACAGACGTAAAGGGAAGAAAGAAACCAACAGAATAATGCGGTCATAAGAAACTCCCTAGAATCCACTTTAGGTGGTTTCCATGTTTTCACTTCAGGGATCACGTACGGTGTCCTTTTAGTATGCAGGTACTAGACATGTTTTCAGCATCTGATAGCATAAATTTAGGGATGGCATGTCTGTTTGTCCATCAGTCCACTAGTTTGGTCCTGGATGAATGGATGGTCACGTCAGTTTAGACAGATCTTATGGGTTTTTTACGGATGAATCTTGCTGACTCTGGTGATCATTGGACTTTTCCTCTAGTGCCACTATGAGGTTGATCTTAGTGGTTTTAAGATAAATGTCTCAGCAACATTTGGATGGCTTACAGGCATTCATGTCTTACTAAAAAATTGAAGCAACCTAATCTAGCACCATCCTCAGGTCAAAATTTTAAACTGTCCAGTATGTTAATGATCAAATTCTAGCAAACTAACAGTATTAACTGTTTAGCAAATGCTGGCACGCTGACATGCTAAACTAACTAAAAGAGACGGTTAGTAGTAGAAAGCGAGACGTCTCACTGACCGTTCATTACTTGTATCAGTGTCATATGGGTTTTCGCCACAACCGCGCCCCTTTAGGAGACTAGAAGCAGACTTTAGTCCATTCATTCTTAGGGGAGAAATGAATGTGAATGTGAATTCTTTGCCCCATTGTCACCAAGATACATATTAGACCCAGTTTTCACAAGACACATACTCTTTCTTTTTATGTAATAATTGCGTTAATCTTTGCCAAGATGGGCAAAGTGTATCCACTTCCTCACGCCAGTCCTCAGGACTCCCTGATGGCTCAGTTGGTACAGCGGCATCCCATGTACAGAGGCTCTTTCCTCACAGCAGCAACCACGGGTTTGATCCCACCCTGTGGCCCTTTGCTGCATGTCAACCCCTTCTCTCTCCCCATTTCCTGTCAGTCCTTCAGCTGCCCTTTCAATAGAGGCACAAACACCCAAACCATATCTTAATTTAAAAAAATAAATAAATAAAAAAATTGCGTACTATCAGCATACGAGCATTGAAATTGATCAGCATGTTAGCATTACAGTGTTGGCATTTTGCACAAAGCTGTGCCTCGCCTGCGTACAGCCTCACTGAGCAGTGGCTCTGATTCCTGCCTGTAACAGAACTGATGCATTAAAGTCACTTTCCTGCAGCATTTGGCTGTTGCCACAGCAGCAGCATTTTCAATTCACTGAACTTTCAAAGTCACATTGTCTAAATTCTTGGAGAATTAATATTTCCATCATTCATAATCTCCAGAAAACTGAAAGTTGAGCACTTTAAGATGCATCTGAATGATGCTAATGTAAACCTAACAAAGCACATCCCAAAATGATAGAACAAAGTCTGACAAAGCAGATCCTAACCCCTAACCAGTCAAGCATCCTCTTGAGACGCCCTAACATGGCCATGTGCGGGTTGTCCTGCAGTACTTACAGTTGTTTTTTACAGTATGTGTGCTTTTTCTGCCGGAGTCGGAAGCAATCCCATGAACCTCCACTCTGACAAAGGGGTCCAGAGCTTTGCCACTCCTGGGGACGGGTAGGTTGGACCCACTGATCACCTTTAGATAGACACAAAGGCAGCATGAATGGTGGCAAAGTGGGTGTATGGGCATGTAAATAATGTGAAACCCAGAAAACAGGAGAGGCACTTAGAGTAGAGAAAAGAAGAGGAGAGGAGAGAGCTGTAATTACAGTCTGGA
>JAPXVT010000025.1:24780447-24798335 GCA_029823135.1 Acanthurus reversus
ATATGTTAAAATAATGACATTTAAAGATGCTGGTTAGTGGATTTTTTATTTATTTTTTTCAGGTCAGCCAAGCTAGCTGTTATACACTGCTTCCAGTCTTTATGCTAATGCAAGCTAAGCAGCTGCTGGTAAGTGCATTTATACCAAACACTCGCTGCAAAAAGCAAATCAGAGTATCTCCTCAAATAGAAGTATTAAAATCTTTTTTATTATGTGACCACGTTTTGCACCATCTGACCTCTTTTAAGAGATGTTTTCGTCATCCTGGATCTTAGCAATTAACCGGATGAAAACAGTATTGTTAACAGATAGCAAAGATGGCCAAAACTATGAAGTAAGACTCATGTTGTAATAAAGCAGAATTATCCTTTAAACTCTACATTACATGGCTTTCCCATCTGTGTCCAATTCTTTCATTACCTTCATTTACAACGATGAGAGTAGCTCATATCCTGGTTCTTGCCCCGTGTCTCTGATCACTTAAGCCAACCAAACCAGAGGTCCGGGACTGAGCTGAGCACCCCTCTCCCCTCCACCCCTGGCACGACCATGATCTAGCTCACTACTGATTACCATGGAAATTATGGAAGGACGTCTGCGTGAGCATGTGTGTGCATGTAAGCGAGTGTGTATGTGTGAGTGTGTGTGTGTTGCCAGCAGCTTGATGGCTGCCAGCTGCTGCAGGCTGAGAGGTTGAATCCGCTCGGAGAAACACGGAGGGCCTCAAACCACAGACACAACCCAACGCAGCTGGAACTGCTAGACAGGCACAGGCCTCCAGTCCTGACACACAGCACACATATTAACACTTCAGGACTCTAATAACTGCCTCACATTTGAATAGAATAGCAGAATCTGAAGCGAATTATGGACTGTTTTGTGCGTGTTGAAGACTAGATTACACGCTGTTCTTTCTTCTTCTGCTGTCTGCGCTTGACTAAAGGCAATTATGTCACTCAAGTTTTCTGTGTTACCATAAGAGACCAACTATTTCAGTGATGGAGGTGAACAGAATGTTCCTGGCACAAATGTGTGTATGCGTACAGTAGGTGGGTGTGTGTGCTTGTGCATGTGTGTGTTCGTGTGTGAAGCAAAGATAGATAGAGAGAGAGAGAGAGTGCGTGTTTGTAAAGAACTGATATTTGTATATGCGCGTATGTTTGGTGTATGTGTGAACAGAGCAGGGTAGTGTTTGAAGTTTTAAATGATTATTTATTGCTAATTTATTTGTAAAAATAATAATATGTTGCGTGTTTTTTCTAGAGAAAGTCAGTTTAAAGTTAAAAATGCCTCCTAAAAACTGTAATGTCTTCTGACGACTGACAAAACTAGTAAATTATACAAAATAGCAATCACAAGTTTATCAAACAAAAGTTTAAACATTATTAAATAATATTTACTCTGACAGGAATAGCTGCTAGAGACTAAGTGCAGACAGACGACAGTCAATGTGGAAATATTAATGAATATAAAATATCAATATTTACACTTATCAAATTTATTTTTTAACTATTACATCTGTATTTACATTTAATCTATAAATATTTATATTTAGTCCACCTACATTAATTCTGAGCCATTTACTACGTTACAAGAACGTAGCAAAGGCCCTTTTGTCTTTGACTTTAAAGCTCTTAATCCGTGAAGTGAGATGTGAATCAAAAGGTGAGAGTTCGTCTTAGAAACATGCTGACGCTCTTTACAAGCGAACATGTGAAGAAGAAAATAACCCGTTACAGTCACAACATTAGTTTTAAGGCTGTTAAGAGATGTTCTTTTGTGTTTGTGATTTGTTCCTGTAGTGTATCAGGACTGTCTTTGTTGGGATGTTTTCACTCTGTGGGATGTATCTTAAAAGAAACTCCATTTATAAAATCACAAGAATCTGTGCTTTCTATTGTTTCGCATGAGTATGCACCTAACAGTTTGTTGACAGTAACAGAAACTAGTCTCACTTAGGCAAACTTCTCTCCACACTAAGTTAGTGCTGTGCCAGTGCTGGAGAAAGAACCTGTTATCAATCTGAAATAAGGGGAAAAACAATAGAAACAAACAAAACAAAACAAAACAAAACAAAGGACAATGGTGATAAGCATCACAGACAGATTAACAGGTTCTGGTACGTATCTGATAAAGTTGCTGTCCTTTTCTGGTATGGCTGCTTTCCTTTTTTTTATCTGTCCTCCTGAGGAGCTCACCTTTAAGGCAGAGTTTTGGTACTTACACTTTTGTTAATTTACTTTGATAAATATGAACTTTGTTTTCTACTGAGCCCTTCCTTAATAAATGAAGGCTAATCTCTAAAGTTTAGACAAGCAGTCATACAGGGGGTCCAAAATACAATAGTCTAAAACTGAAAAAAAAAAAAAAAAGTTAAGTAAGAAACAAAAAAATTCACACATAGGCTATTAAAAGGACTGACACTACATTCCCAGCTTCATGTGGAAAAAAACTTAAGCGTGTGATGCTGAGGCAATGCTTTGCTCTTCAAAGGATGAACAGGTTAATAGGTGCCAGTGCGCATCCGGTGCGACATCACTTCAGGAAACTGAGCACAACACGCTTGGCTTTCATCTCTATTTATCCTCCTGAAGGGCCTTTTCAATCACACGAGCAGCCCACCTTTAAGACAGTGATCCCTTACATGCGGGGACATTCCTGTGCTTGCCCCGGGGCTAAATGAACTGGAATGTGCAGGTTGAGCAGACCCTGAAGGACAGGCCTGTGGGCCCCGCTCCACGACCCTCCCCTACTCAGCCCCCATCTCCACGCACACCCCGACCTGAGCCAACACCACCATCCTGGGCTGTCACCAGGTGTGCAGCTGGCCTCTGCCGAATGAATAGACACTCTCACATCGCCCTGGGAAGTGTGTGCTGGAGTGTGTATGTGTGCATGTTTGTGAGAGCGAGGCCGAAGCAGAAAGAGGAGGGGGGTGGGGGGGGGAGCAGTCCAAACGTAAATAGCTTCAGTCAGTAGAATGTGTAAAAAACAAGTGGAAGAAACAACTGTTAATTTCCCCTCTTTGAGTGTGCACGTGCACATTTGGGACTGCAGCGTCCCAAAAATTGATCTCATGGCCTTCGATTGGTGTTCGGGTTCACAGAGGAAGTGCAGCTAATCCCTCAGGTCCAGTCTGGCCATTGTGTCTCCACTAGAAACAGAGCAGGCCACAGTCCATGCTGCTGCTGCTGCCATGATTCATTTAACAAGCAGGAGCATTTTGAACCCCTCTGACTGGGGCTGTCCAATAAATCCAAACATGGTCAGCTATTAATTGATTATATATTTCAGAAGCATGACAAGGAAGGCTGTTTTCCCTGATGGATGGTTGTATTTAATAATTCACTGCCTGGCTACATTTGGACAGGCTGTTGCATACGTTTTATTTGATTCAAATTGTTCATGCAGCAAAACATTTTCTGCTAAACTTTACAGCCTCTGCATTTCACCACAGGGCTGGTTGCATGTTATTTCCAAAATACCAGTGGTAGAAGAAGAGTTCAGACCCTTTACTCAGGTCAGAGTAGCAGTACAACAATGTAAAAACACACTTCAGTGCAAGAAAAGGCCCTGCACTGAAAAAATACAATTACGAATACGTTTTATTTAGGGCCTGAACAATATAGAATTTTTAGGGTTGATGCTGATACCGATATCTGGAAGCAAGAAAATTCTGATATCTAACATATGAGCCGATATTATATATATTTATAATATCAGCTGACCGTGGTTATCAAATACTTATTCTAGGATATCATACATTTTAGCAAACTTTATTCCAAACATCAGGGCACTGAACAGTAAACACTTCACTTATTAGTTATTAAATAACAGACTGTCCTCTGCTGGACAAACTACATAATTACACCATTTTAAATAACCAGTCCAAGCATTTTTTCCAGCCTTAAAAAACAGTTTTAATATGGCTGCATATCTGAGAACATATCCACGAATGCTGATATATCTGCAATAGTCTGATGTTGGCCAGTAATATATATCAGTCAGGCCTTAGTTTTATTCGCAAATTGAACAGTAATAAAAAACAATATTCGTCATACAACAGATTGCCCCTGTCAGACTTATGTGTTATATTATAGGATTATTAGTACTGATTTTTAAATATGAAGACATATTTTCATTTATATCTTGTTAAAGTACAGTTAACTTTAATAAAAAATTATGTACACTAAGGCAGTGTAATTGTTACGATGTATTATATTTTTAAAAACTGTTATGTATAAAATCTTAACCTTAATGCAAAGTAGTTAGTGGCTGTCAGTTTAATGTGGTGGATTAAAAGGACAATATTTCCCTCTGTCAGCAGGCTTCATGTCTGTCTAGCTCGACGGCATGGTGCGAGGAAATGTGTTATTGTAACCTCTGCCTGGTGAGCCCTCCCCGTCCATCCAGCCCGCTGCCTCACTGGCTCGCCATGAGCCCGTCTGTCCCTGCAGCCAACAAGGCTTCTGCTGTTCCCTGCTCAATGCTATGTTTTACTCTCTAAATATGTCGGAGAAAAAAAATATGTCTGTACATCTGTCTGTCAGTCAGGTTATTTCACCCCATGCAGGGGCGAATGTCTTAGGGGTTTGGGTTTAAGGTCTGTTTTTGTGCAGTCACTTTCAATTAGTCAGATATTAAAAACGCAATGTATAGCTGCAGTGCTGTGCTGAATGTGCACGATGGTTTACAGTACTGGTTTTTACTTAGATTTTTATAGACGCGCCATACACAAAGCAAATGCCAATGTTGAAATGCAAATTATGATGCTCAGTTTAACGGTGTGGAGCCATTTCTGTCCCACTTTGGTCACATTTCTGAATTCACTCTGCAAACAGAAACCACTAATGGTCAGTTCAAGGAAATAAGTTATTTTTGCTAATTAAAAATAGCAATAGATGGGGCAAGGAGTCAAAAATTAAAAATCTGTCTGATATTTGCTTTTAAAGTAAAAAAAAAAACACTTTTGCTCTGTAATTCTGGTGTTTTCTATTTATTTCTATTTCTTAACACCAGGTTTACATGTGTGTGTGTGTGCGTGTGTGTCTGTGTGTGTTTTGTCATTTATGAATGTGGGAAAACTAGAAAAAGTTTTCAGGAACTTTTTCCCCACATTGTGCTAAGTGTTATAAATATTTCATTTTATTTTTAAAGTGAATTATGTCTCAGCCTAACATTCACTTGCACATGTTGAAGACGTGAAGAGAAGAGGGCCCTGAGATATTCCCACACTTGCAATAGTTCAAATATACACGCTATTATAGTTTGAAGCTCTCTGCTTATTTGATTTAGAGTTGACAAGATGAAGACAGGATCGATGTCTTGTCCCTTGTCCGTTTATTGCTGCTCAGTCTTTCTGCTTTTTCTTTATGAGGAGTGCGATCAGGTAGTGCCCCCCTCCAGTATGTCTTTACCACATGGATGCACACTGGCAAGGCACAGCCTCGTTGATTTGTTGCTGTTATGCTCTGCATTGACCGGAGACACTAAACGCCGTCTGGGATGACGTGTTCTTATGCAGGTGACATCCGTTTATACTTCGCTACAACTGATGGCTGTGAACAGCAGGTTCTTCTGTATGCGTACGTGTGTGTTAGTGTGTGTGGTCGGACGAGTCCTGTGTAGTGCAGATGAAAAGCCGGCTGTTGGTTCCAAACATCCCTTCATGGCCGAGATTTCCAAGCTCGCCACTTAATTGCTTTATGCAGAGCAAGCCAAACATGATCCATGGACGCTGGCTCGGGTCACGTTTTTGCCTGGAGAGCAAGAAGTGAGAGAAGACATGTCGTGACAACATGTGAGCCTGGTTGATAAGCACATGGTATTGTGGCAGAAAACTTCAAATGAATCCCGTTCTGCGGTCCTTCGTTCACCCAGATAGCATATATCCACATTCTCTCTGTAAAAAGTGGGTGGAAATTGAAAATGGGACTCGCAACAATGTGATTGAGGTCAGAATCGGCAAACTGAGTCTTTATTTTAATGGTTTTGTGCCTTGGGCTGCGTCAGGTTTCGTTCTCCAGAATGTTTTCCATTAGCTGCTGTTCCATCCTCTCGCTGATCCCTGCATCGGCTCCTGACAGCTTGAATAAAATCTCCATACCTTCTGTAGCGGACACCTAACTTCCACTACTTCTTCTCTCTTCTCTCAGCTTTTTCCCCCGTCTGATCTGTCCTCTCCATCGACAGTGGAAAGACTTTAATGTCAGGTCTTCAGGCTGGAGGCAGTTTAGCAGCCTCAGACCCTGGATCACAATGACGGCTCTGAGACCACAGTACAGAACTTTTCTTTTATAGAACACCGCTACCACCGGTTTCTGTCATTCTGCACTTCTCTTTTTCCTCCCTTTTATTGGTCTAATCTTTGAGCTGAGGCGAGTATGTTTGTGGCCCTTTTTTATCATCAATAATCGACCCTTCACCTTGTGTCTTGCTGTCTTGGTCAGTGTTGATATTTGAGAATTGTGAGAGGTTTGGCAGGTGAATCATTGAGGGTTTTCAGAGAGCGTTTCCATTATAAGGATGTGGAATGGCATGTGGTGATTTTGGCAAAGTGCCACAAACCGGAGAGGCAGAAGGACTTTTGACGTCATCGAGAAACGTGACCCACTTCTCAAGGGGAGAGGAGCCTTGGGCTGGTTGAGCAGATGTTGCACAGATGAGCCTGCACACACACACACACACACACACACACACATGCACACGCCTACTCTGTATGCACACTTTCTACTCTGCCTTTAATTCCCATTAAAATACATGCAAAAAGAGAATCAGGGGCGCAGGAACTTTAGTTGGTTCATATTTGGGTTTGTTAGTGTGCACATGCATGAACTGATGTAGTTGTTTGATTGGCACAGCATGACAAAAGGGGCGATGTTAGTGGGTCGATCAGGTCGTATCCGTTGAGTTTTCACGTTAACACATCTGAAAAGGGTAGAAACGAACCTGAGGCAGCTTCTGCAGTTTGCCTTTTAGCTACCTTGCTCCTGTTATGTAAGGTGGATGTAAGGAAGATGAAATGATGTTGGGCCCAAGAGAACCACTAGTTCAGTTCACTGCTGGCTCCATCCTGCTCATCAGCCAGGGGCAATCTCTTCCTCCTCCTCCTCCTCTCTGCCATCACTCCGGCGCTTTCAGATGTTACATAAAGCCTTTCTTTCTGGTCTGTCAGTTCGTTAGACGTATTACAGTGCAATAGGCTCGCTTTATCTCTCTGCACTTTCCATTGAAACTGTAAATGTGCCTGTTGTAGTGCTTGTTCCAAGAGATTGGGTAGATCGCACAGCTCCAGGCTCATTCCCATTGGAGTATCACAAAATTCAAACCAAAGCCTTCTAGGCTGTTTCTATCGCTAGTTTTCTATTTTCTTATTTCAAAGTGACTATGATGAATGTTTTTAACTGACAGGGAATCACATGTCTATTATAGGTGTCATATGTAATTGTTTTAGAATTATTACACGACTCTGTAGTTCCTCTCTGTAGAGCGTTTCAGCTTCTTTCGCCCCACTGTGTTGGTTTTATGGCCCATGATTCAACTTTTTTGGTTCACTCTTATGATGCGGCCAGCTTTTCAGCAGGAAAGCCCACTAAAACTCAACATACATGATCTGATCACCCCCAACCAGCAGACAAAGTTAGCCGCTATCGCAAAAGAGACAGATATTTTGCTCAGGAGTTGATGGAGAACAAAACAGAGCTAAAAGGGTTTTAATATATATAATGTCAATTTTTTCTGATCAGCCTAAATTGTGATAATTGGTTGATGATTTTTTCTGTTTTTACCAGTTTATTGGCTTTTCATGGTGCCACCATGTGAACCTGCACTCAGTCCCCTGTGTGAGGCGATAATGTTTTATCTAATCTTATTTCACCCTGTGAACCTTATACACACGTCACAATTTGTGGCGTAACAGATCTTCCATATGATTTAAAGTAATGAGGGGAAAAAAATCTGAGGCATGTCACAGATTTCACTTGATTAAATCAAATCATGGATGCAGTACGTTCACAGCGCTTGCAGCGATTCTTTGTTGGAGCGAGCAGGCAGAACAATCTAGCCTGCAATCTGAGAGTTCATGTGATTTGTATACGAACATGACAGGTTTGACTTGTTCTGCATGTAAACACATTTCACCTCATTTATTCTCATTTTCCCATAAATCTGTCTTTGCGATCATTTGGTCCAGTTCTGATGGATATTTTTCTGAATTCATTCATGTTTCATACAGGTTTCTCTGACCCTAATGGTTCAAAACATTTTCAAAATTTGCATTGATGCACTTCCTGCCAAGCCGCAGCTGGCAATCACTATCTTAAATTCTAAGTAAAAATCTGCCAAATATTCTAGATCTATGAATAAAGGAAACATCAAGACCTACCGATCTCAATCACAAGCTTGGCTGTATTCTGTTTACATGTTGATGTTTAGTTTTTAATCTAGCTCAGTTTTGGCAGTCATGTCCTTTTCGTTTGTTGTTTTTTTCCCTCGGGACGAGTCGAGTCGATTGTTTCAGGCAGATGTTTTTGCTTGGCCCCTTTTTTCTGTATTTAAAATGCAGACAAAGTCCAGAAGACAAAATGGCAGCTCCTCGAGTAGGAGGCTGCTTGCACTGTATAAGATGAGCTCATTATTTCTGAAATGTCAGCGATAATGAAGATTGGTCACCTTCAAGAACCAACTCAATTTACTGTGACTGAGGCCTTTACGTCTCTCGTCACGCCCAACTCCTCGCCGTTGTACACTGTTGCTGATAGCAAACCAGACAAGATTACATGCTCATAAAGATTATTCCTGCTTCATTTCACGTGTGCTGATACTGTTGCTTGATGGCGGGAATGCAGTTGGATGTTGAGGGAAGCATAAAACAGACAACATTCATGAGACACGCGTGCACATGTATGCACATGCATGCACACACTTGTGTAAAAAAAGAAGGGGGCTGCAGCCTGTGTTGTTGCCACAGATGTAATAAGCACTCATTCATTTTCATGTTGGCAGAATGTTAAGATTGATTCAGGGGCCCATAGATGAAAAGGTCAGTAGGCATGTTTTGAGTGAGTGTAAGATTTCCATCATCAGGCTGCACACTCTGCCAGGCCCAGTCCAAACTACACAAACAGTGTCTCTGAAGCCCTCGACAGCCTCGATTCTGCCATTAAGTCAATAATCTGCCCTCACTCTCTCCTCCTCCTCCTCCTCCCCTCATGTCTGACCCGCTGTTAGTTTACGTACTTCCCTTTTTACTTACCCTCAACAACGCTTGTCCAAATAGCAGCATAACTTTCCTCCTTATGTGTTTCCCTTTCTCCCACCGTGCCATTTTCCACAGTTCCTCCTCTCATTCTCCCCTCCCCACTTCTCACCCAGCACCTTTCATTGTTTCCAGACAGTGGTGAAACATATTAAGGGAAATGTGTGGAACGTTCGAGTCTGTTTGCACGGAGAAAGACGGGGACACACACACACACACTCACACACACACTCACAGGAGGAATTGTTCCAGGAAAGTGGCATCTGTGCAGCCCATTAGACAGGGATTCAGTGGACCTGTGCGGCCCTTTTACATATGGTGGTCATCTGCGGGAAGGGAACTGGAACCAGAGGTCACATTTGAGATAAAACATTAGAGGAGATGATGCATGTTGGACACACACACACGCACACACACACGCACACTCTTCAAAGCTCCGTGTTGACCTTCACCTCTGCCCCAGTGGCATCGTTCTGGTCAAATCATTCCTATCCGCAGCGCCTGGCTGCAGGTTGGATCAGAGAACGACCCTGTAGGCTGCAAATAAACCCTCACACTCACATGTTTAAGACCTCAAAAAATTCTATCAAGCATTCCCCTCCTGGCTCACTTTTTGATTCACAAGCCCTGAAAAGTGTGACATTCGTCTGAGGGTCATGAGTAAAAGGAGCAGGGAGAGAGTGAACGCTGAGAGGCCTCACATCAGTAGCAGTTACACAGTTATTATTGCTGGGAAAGTCAACCCTACTGTAATGATTGTTGAAATGTCTCTCTGGAGTTCAGGTCTGCGTCCTTGACTTTAGCGAGAGAAAAAGAAGCAAGACAGGAGAGGAGTAAGAGAGCAAGGGAGTGTTTTGCAAAGTAAAGTAAGAAGGAGGCAGCTGTGATTCATTAGTATATTTGTGTTGCTCTTTCTGAGTTGACTGGACCACGTATGGAGCCAGTCCAGACCAGGCTGGGATACTTCCTACTTGGCCAAACGCTCTGCCCCCATATCACTGAACTTCTCAGTGTGCAATGAGACATTCCTGTTAAATGTGTAACGGCTGAAACATGATTGTATTGAACTCTATTTATGGATTAACAACTTAACTTAATCACAATGAATTTCGGATCTTAAAAGAATGAAAAACAGAAAAACATAGTGGTGGAATCAATTAATAATCATTCATTATGTAAAGATTCTGTACTTTTGCTGCTTTTTCCAGAAGTATTTTTGGAACTTTGAGAGGCATTAGCTGATTTACAGTTTAACTAAGTCTTATTTAATGCTTTCTCACAATCTTTTCTGCACCATGACTTTTATCACGCGAGTCCTTGCAGCAAGACAACTTGTTACTTTAAATTTATGGTAAACAACGTCTTTAACAGCAAGAAACAACATAGTTTTGTCAGTGCATTTAAACAAAATCTTTGTGAAAATATGTGTTATCCAATCAGTTTTTAAAAAAAAAGCCTCGATTGTTCTGTATTTTATTGAAATGTGTTCTGTTCTCATGAAACAAAGAACCCCTCCCAAAATTTGGGCAAGTCATGTTTTAAGCAGATGGAGGTTGTTTTTTCCAAAGCTTGTCATCTGTTGAAGCACCTACACGCTTTTTGTTTAATTTATTGTGTATTTTATGTCATTTTACTGCACAGGCAGTTGGTGAATATCAGGTCCATTTTTGTTATTCTTGCTTAGCTTTGTTGAGGTGATCTGATTTGGTGTCGTTGCTATTTTGATGAGAAAATGTCTTATGAGAAAATGAGTTAGTCATGGTGATCTTGAGTATTTAGCTGAGCAGATGTTTGGCTCTCCCACACTGATGTGTCATGATAATATTATTATCATTATAACATCAGTGACAGATGTAGTTCGGAGAGTGGTTTCTCTAAAACTATAGACCCATTATAGGCCATGAACAATAATATTACACTTTTTATGCAGTTTGTTCATATACAATATTTTTATGGATAAAGGGTGATTACTCGCACATTACATCATGAAAAAAAATTGATTAAAAGATTGCAGACGTGTGGTTCGGTCACATAAAGTGGTTGTTTATGTTCCTTAAATCATTTTACTACCATGAAATTGGAGTAGATTGCCCATTTAACTTAATATGCTACTCTCATAAATGCAGTGAAAAGCAATACGAATAAATGCAATGTGATGAGACTTTTCAGAAGTCAGTCATAAATTGCATGCAAAGTAATTCAATCACCCTGTCCCTGATCATGTTTGGAGAGCCTTCCACATTTTAAAAAGTCACTTTTCTGTCAGCTAAAGTTACTAGAGTGAGGTCTAAAGAAAACTGCTCTTTCTGGGTGGCATGCTGTCGGTCACGGTGATATTATGAGAGATTCAGCCCTCTGGGAAGAGCCTGCTCACGTTGTTTGAATACGTGTTGTGTCAGAGCACCTGGTCAGAGCCTCAGGCAGCGGATGTGGCTGCACATGATGCATGAATACGAGACTCATTAAGTTGACTGGCCTGCCAGGTGGACGGCAGCTTGCTTCAGCACACACACACACACTCACTCAGGCTTGCATGAATGTATACATGTGTGCTTGCCAATAGGTGCACAAAGAAGACACGTTTGCACACTTTGCAAGGGACAGACGGACAGAGGGAGGGAGAGCTATTGGGCTCGTAGCCTCTAATCAAATCAACTCAGATATCGTATCATTGTAACCAAATTAGCGACGGTGCAGAGTATAGTATATCAGGTTTTGGCCAGAGCTCAGTCACGTTTGTGGCAGAGGAGTGACATGGAGCGCTTGTGCCAAATGTAATAAGTGAACTTGCGTCATGCATGTTGGGGACAGTTGAAAAACACAGATACAGCAGAAGATGATAGACTGAGGCTGAATGAATGGACGGGCAGGGACAGACGGACACTTCGAACCACAGACGCTGAAGTCACTCAGCTGTTGTTTCAATGTGTCTTCTGATCGGTGCTAATCAGTCATCCTCACAGCAGACATGTGTGTCATTACAAAGAGAGGCATCATCATAAAACTGATGTTTAAGCAGACACTTGCTCATAATTGCAGCTCATTATATATCCTATAGTTTAAACAAATTGGAATATTGCCTTCTAATGAAAAACTTACCTAAATGGCACGTGACATTTGCTTTGAGAAAATATGGTCAAGATCTGATTTATAAAATGTCATGTAGAACACAAGCCCTCTGTTGTGTAACATTGGTGTGATTTATGTGATCTTTTTACTTGCTTAGAGGGGACATGGTGAAAAATTAACAGCTTATTTGCAAATTCTTCTCATATTTCACCTTAGTGGCCATAACCGAAAAGTATTGTGAGCTATGCTCTTTGCATGTAGCCCTCATTTGCTGTCAGCCATGGTGAGCAGTGCTTTTCTGTGTGGAGATGTGAAATATAGGTAAAAATATGACAGAATTTATTTGCTGCTTTAAAAAAAATGAGGTAACTGTAAACAATGAGACCTTCAGCCATTTTCAGATATCCATTTTTTATGTTAATATGATGGTTTTCATTATATGTAAAAGTTATGACAACAATCATACTGATTTAGACTGTGTAATATTTTTGTAAAATTTTAAACAACATTAAAGTCTGTATTTAAGGCATCACATCAACACAAAGACCACAGCAGAGATTTGTTCAAAGTTAAATACACATTTTGTTCACTCTTGTCATTGTAATACAATGTGAATTTCCCATTTTAAAATAACTGAAATAAATTGCTCAGTTAACCAGAAAATACTACAAATAAGCCAATTTTACATTGTCCAGGGCCTTTTTAGCTCAGTCTCTCACCTGTTAGTCCAAGACAAAAGTTCTCTGTATAACAAAATTTAACGGAGAGAAGCAGGCCGACCATCAGTAAAATCCTCTCCTTCTGTCATGTCATTATTTTTTTACTCACTGCTGTTCTTCAGAGCCCTCCTGCTTTTACTACATACAACACAAGCATTGCAGCTCTTTCTGTAACAGTCCTGTCATGTCTGAATGAGCCCATCATGGAACATTTATACACATTGTAACATGTAAGTGTAGACTTAATGACAAAAAGTCAGTATTTTAGCAAAAATGTAACACATTTCACGTTAAAAGATTCTTACGTCACCTTCAATAGTCAATGGTACATGTGGAGCTGTTTGTTTTAATGCACTGTATATAAGAAAACATTATATTTTAGTGACACCAGAGAAACACCACAGAAGCTTTGGATGAAAGCTAAAACTCCCAAAGCAAGTCTCAACTTTTTTAGTTCTGGTGACTCTCGCCGTCTGTCTGGACTCACCTAATGGTCTTTGTGTTGGGAATGTGTGCGGCCCCAGTAATGGAGTCTGGATCACATGTTTGTCTCGACATACTCTTCTCTGATAGGCCAGTGGTTCTTAATTACCAGAGTGACTGTTTATCCACACTGTTTGCCTGGATCCTTATCAGCCCTAACAGTGTTTTAACTCCCAGCGGAGAATGTGTGGGAGATGGTGAGAGGAAGTGTGCATGTGTGTATGTCTTTGTGTGTGTATGTGTGCGTGTTTGTGTGTGTGTTTTGTGACGCACAATACAGTGCACGTTTGAAGTACTTTGTCAGACGTGGGTCGGAGTGTGGAATGTAGAACACGTAGATTGCGCAGCGATATCCTGGTTGTGGTTTTGCTGATGAGGTCGTGTTTGTGCTCCTCATCGTCGGGATGGAGAGTCACACTTGTGGTCTGCCGTCACTGAGGGGACCCTCATGCTGAGGTTTTAGTTTTGAATGAGTGTTTAGGTTATTGCTTCATTTCTCAGCACAGAGGTTATCAGGCAAACACTGAAATTTGCACGTTTTGCATTCCTGAGTCTGGACTGTAAAAATATTCATGCACTGCTGGCAGGATAGTACTAATAGAATGAGTTGGTACTTCATGTGTATATAAGTGTGTATCCATATGCTTTTGTTTGTGCGTCTTGTGTTTATGTGTGCGTACGTGTGTTTGAGTGCACATGCATATGCAAGCATGTGTGTAACGTGAGCTCCGGCCATCTCCCTGTGTGTGAGTAATGGTCCCTGTTTTATTGGCCCGCTCCTCAACAGACTCTATGAGTAATCACATAATGCCTGCTCTGACGTCAGAGCTGTTTCCATGGAAACACAGTGCTCCCCACTCTGTGGAGGTGCGTCCATTTTTTTCTCTTTCCCCCCACATCTCGTCCTGTGTGTGCTCAAAGCTGCGGCTCCGGATGGAGACATTACTCCTCGGGCTAAAATCACCTTCCCCTAATCTACACTTTGACAATGTGTTTGAATGATTAGAGCGCTGCACTTTTCTCTCTTTTGCCTTCCACTTTTTTCATTTCATCCCCATCTTTCCGTCTCACACTGAGCCACTCCCTCACTTACTCTCTGTCCCTATTTTAGTCATCCTCTGTCTCCTCTTGCCTCCCAGCTCTGTCTCTTTCATGATTAGCCCCCATTTTACTCGCTGTCCTCTCCCTTCCCCTCTCCTTTCTTCTCTCCTCCAAACTCTGTAATGCCCGACAAACCACCTCTCCTATTTCCACGCCAGATGCATTCATTTTTCTCCCTGCCTTTCATGCACTGTTGAATTCCACTGAACGGCCGACCCCTCTCTTTTTCTACAGGCTCTTCCTCTTTACAGTTTTGCCTTTTCCCTTCTCGTTCCTCTCTCTGGCAAGAGGACAGGCTTGGGTGAAAAGGAAACACACTCGCTTATGAATCTGTGCCTCTGTAAGATTAATGTAGCTCCAACTGTCCGCAAGGTGCCAGAGGACAGTAAAGCAAGTTCAGGATTGGTTTATTGTTAAATTGGAAAAGGTGTATCATGAAACTGATGTCTAATTTTATGGTTGCTGGGGTGTAAATATGCTTTTGTTAACTCATTCATAATGAGTTTCACTTTAAGTCAGATAAATGTGAATGTTATGCTCAAAACCAAAGTGTATATGTTTAAGCCAAAGAACCACAAAAGCTTTTTAGACTCAATCGCCAAAAATCTGTCAGAGGTCTTTAGAGAGTGACTTTTTCCAAACCTGAGAACCATCACAATGCCAGTAATCAGGCCAGCCTCAATCTCTTGCTTGTAGCGACTGGTCTGTCTGGCCAGCCCAACACACACAATGAAGCCGTTAATGGCTCTGTGTTATGTCTGTTGTCATTGCTCGGAGAGTCCAGGACTGAAAGCATCACTATGCCCATTTCCAACCCATTTCCCTTCCCTTTTGTAAGTGGTGTATCACTGCTGATGAAAAGAGGTATTGCTGTCTGTGAACGAGCAGTGATGTACGGCTGTCTCTCTTTCATGTGGATGCTCTGTCACTCCCCCGTCAGGAGTGTGATTGGTGGCCAACAGTAAAGACAGGCTGCTTGTCTGGGTGATGTGTTTGGGTCAAGAGGAGCACCACTGTAATAGACTCCGTGTCTCTGTGCTAATCAACATGGCTCGGCTCACACAGGCGTCCGTCTTCATTTTCCACTCAATTAGACCCCAGTGGAAAAAACAGGCCGTGTGACACAGGTGCATGTGTGTGGGTGTGTGTGTGTGTTTAAAGTTTTTCTTTGGATGTGAGGCAGACAGAGGAAACATGAGGGGTGGTTCATGAGTGTGTGTGATTCTGTGCGGTTTGCCAGAAAGGCAGCCATACCAGATGATGGCCATAAAAAAGTGCTGCCTTACTTAGAGCTCAGCCTCGAGTCACGGCTGGGTTTCTGGCTGACTTGGCCTTCACTTGTTTCTGAAGCCTATATGGACGAGCAGAGCCATACCCATTAGTGCGTTGTTGCATGTGACTGAAGTTTTGATTCGAGCCCCTGGGAGCACTATCGAACCATAACCCATTGAGCCACAGTTGGGGGTGTTGTTGCCTGAGGCAAGGTCCATTTTGCCAGCACAGGTTGCCCAAAGTTTAGCGTGGCACTGCCAACTCAGCTGATGGATCGAATCCAGTCAAGGGCGAGGACAAGGTGAGTGTCAGAGTCAGGCAGAGGGGATGCAAAAATGTTTGGAAAGCAGGAGAATCATTTACAAAAGAATTATTTTGACATTGTGGGAGATGCAGTTTTTTGCTATTCAATTGTTGGTAACACTTGGATTAAAAGATTGATGATACTCTTCATTTGTCTGTTATATATGAAGATACAGCCAGGCAATAGTTAGTTTTACGGCCCAACAGATAAATCAGTTTGCCAACATAATTATTGCAGATACGTCTGTAGCGGTGTGTATGTTCTCTGATAAGTGCCAATGTTAGAAACTTTTTTAAAGGCTGAAAGGAAAAAAAATGCTTAGACTAGGGATTAAAGTTGTATAATTATATAGTTTGTCCAGCAGAGGGTGGTCTGTTATTTAATAACAAATAATATCGGTATCTGCATCAGCCCCAAAATCCCATATCAGTCTGACCTTAGTTACTTTAGCTTAGCACAAAGTCTGGCAACATGGGAAACAGCTAGCCTCGTTCTGTCAACCAGAATCTCTGAACATCACTATTTTCACATTATGTTTTAATTGTTTAACCCAAACTGAAAGAAAACCCCAACACATTTTCCAGTCTGTATGTTAAGCTAATGATCCCTTGCTGTAACATCATATCAAATGGACAAATATGAGAGCGGTATTGATCCTCTTATTTAACTCCAGGCAAGAAAGAAAAAAAAGTCTATCTTCAAAAACAGCGAACAATTCCTTTAAAGGAGCAATGTGGTATATATATATTGCCAGAGTTTATCTTTGTAATTAAAAAAAAAAAACATTATGTCAAAGATGTTTCTGTATTGTGTTGAAGAGACATCCACTGAAGTTAGCATGCTAACCAGGTAGCCATGGCCCATCTTGTCTCAAGCTTAACTGCCTTGTTAACTCATGTAAAAAAAAAGATACTTCATCAAATCGAAAAATATAACAAAAGAACAAAAAATTAAAGCATTCACCCATCTGGTGCTCTGAGCTCCTGTTCCAGTTAGCAATCAGTAACCCATCAGTGTTAATCAAACAATTGGTATTAAGCTGTTGAAAAGACTGGAATAAAGTGTGTTACATTGAAAAAGCACTCTTCGACTAAAACAATTCCCCTTGGACCTGACATGCTTCATTTAACCAACAGTTTCCAACTTCTGACAGCTTTTTGTTGCTGTGATTACTTACATAATGACGACTCACTGACAGGGAATGCTTTGGATGTGGATGCAGGTTGGGTGAGGTCTGTCTGCAGTTTCTTCATCCCTTCTAGTCTTAAGAGTTTTACAGTGTGACGTTGACAGTGATGGCTAGGTCTGTGGATCCTCCTCTTTATATCCGCTGGTTGTCTGCACCAGATCCCTTTGGTTCAGGCTGGAGCAGCTGTAATAATCAGGTTATATGAGTAGAACTAATTTGGGGTCTGTTTTCCATTAGATTAATGCTCACGTGCAGATGATAAACATGCAGATTTTTCAGATGGAAATAAAAAAAAGACCATTTGCCCAAGTTTCCACAGTTATAACGTGAGGGTGGCCATTTTGTATTTACAAGTACCACACAGTAGAGCCTTATCAACCATGCATGTTGAAGCTGTTTATTGCTCAGTTTTATGATACCTCTCTTCTAGTCTACCTCCCTCATTAATTGAACTACTTCCCATTATACTGGATTATCCTTTCCAATTGGGCGTTT
>JAPXVT010000025.1:24979557-24989666 GCA_029823135.1 Acanthurus reversus
ATATGTGTGTGTGTGTGTGTGTGTGTGTAAAAGAAAGTAAAAGAAAAAAGTTTGCTTTTCTTCATAAAACATAAAAATGTATCACTAAGAAAAGCAAAATTTTTAGCTTCTAATTTCATAGTAAAAATGTGAGATCACTTTTAATGACTAAGTCAGATTTTGTCTCTCTTGCCAGATAGCCTGTTGAGATGACAGATTTCTAATTGGGGTCATTATAATCATCATAACCAAAGCTGATTGCAAAGTGCATACTTGTAAGATAAAAGTTCAAATCAAATGCTACTACAAATACAGTCAGTCATTAGTAACATATAAATGTGAGCTAGTAACATATAATAAACCTCTGAGGAAACCAAATAATTCTAAAATACTATTAAATAAAACTAAAATAATATTTGCATTTTAGTTTTATTGCTAAATAAACTAAATGTAGGTAGTGTTCACTTTGTCAAAAAGCTGATGAAAAATAACTAATGCAATTTTTTTCTACCTTCTCCATTAGAAACAAAGTAATATTTGCTAAAGCACAGGTTGTAGTATTTACTTTGCATCTTCTGACAGATGACATAACACTCTTATTTCTTAGTATGACAAATGCACCAGAGAAGAGAAAAGACCTAAATGCAATGACTCATTTCTGACTTTTAAAGCTGAGGTAGGCAGTTTTGGTGACACTGGGCAAAATATTCCACAATAACTTTCAGCATTTTGTAATTCAGTTGGTCTAAAAAATACACTAGACTTCTGCACCTCTCCTTGGCTCTGTTTTCAGAATGTGATGGGCACTTTTTGGCCACTCACGGGTCATTTCAGAGAGCACATGCTCCTACTAGCTGCTCTAGGCTGCTCTTCTTAGCGACAGGTGACGTTGCTACAAGCTGATTGGCTGTTGAAACAATTTCTAAAACTGGCCTCTGGTTACTCAACAAGCCAAGTTGCAGGTGATACCGTCAACTGTCTTGAGTCGAGTTTTACACCGCTGCAACTTTTCATGCAACTGTTTCATCTCGTTGTGAACCTTTGGTGTAAATTGGCCTTAAAATAGAGAGTGACGACAAAAGAAATGAAATGCAAGCCAGAGCAAAAACAGAGAGGGGAGGGTGCAGCAGAAGTGCTTCCTTTGGAGTCTCTTGCTACAGCTAGCTTTATTTCCAAATGTTGCCTACCTCAGCTTTAATGGTGCAAATGTTTCAACTTTAGATTTTTTTTCTTTCTGGTAAAACACTGAGTTGTCTTTCCTCTTTGAAGTTTCCTGACCTTGATCAAAAATGCACCTCTTGCAGCTGCACATTGATGAAAGCGTGCAAACCCCTCTATGTGAAATGCACGCTCCAGCCTCAGCTCATGCACAACCCCCAGAGCAAGAAAAGATAAAGTAGGTGTTCTAAGTTGGCACTGATGGATGAATCTTCTAATGCTTAGAAACACTACATTACTTTTTGGGTAACATTTATAATAAAAATAGGGCACAACGGTAACTATTGTCTTGCACGGGCCTGGTACAATACATTTAGTTCAAGCTATGAGCTTGAATCAAATATATAAATCTCAGAATCAATTTTCTGTAAAAGTGTTTGTCACACAGTTCATCACACTCCATCTCTGACCCCAGGAATTGAAGTGAGTGAGCGCACCCTCATGAATGTTTCTGAGACCCGTCATTTTACATCTCCTCCTCTTTAAATCATGTTATACTGTCTATAACCAACTGTGTGTCTGTGACCTTGTGTAAACTGTACATTCATAATTCCCCACATTTGTGTGATAAGGTTTTAAACCATCAGTATAAGACTGCAGAGAGATGTACTAGGAGCAGCAAAGGTGAATGAGGTAATGACTATGTTTAGCTGATGGCTGAAATAGTTAGATTTTTTTTTCCCTGAAGACAAAAAAGGGAGAAAAAAAATCCACAGAAATCAAAGGTGAAGGTTTACCTTTAATTTCATGGCCATTCAGGCTGATTGCTTTGTGCTGCGATTTTATCAAAGATGTTGAAGTCTCACACTGTGAGTCTAGAGTCTGTTCCGCAGAGTAAAAACCTGATCCTACTTTTTCTGTTCGCGGTGCAGCTGGCAGTTGCTTTGTCTGCATTTTTGCTAGATATAGGTCACTTCAAGGAGTCAGGTCCATTCCCTTTTTATCCTGGCTTTTGTAATGATACCAGAGCACTCAGCCACCTCTGATGAACATGCAACTTGTCTGAAAAGTAACTGATTTGAGTCTGAAGACATGATGCCAAGAATGAACAGTGATAGGCTATTTTAAAAAGCTGTGCTTATTTGCCTCAGTAAGTACACAGAGGTGATTGATAACTATGTGGCATAAGGTAAAAGGAGATTAATTATAAAACTCTCTTTACATGCACATGCAGTTCAACTCTTTGAGTGATTAAGCAGCAAGTCTGAAGTTAATAACTTTTGGCATATTTCTGTTTCAGGTAATTGAAAATTGCAAGTCAGCACTGTCTTAGAAAATGGACAATGCTGACCTTCGTGCAGTCATCCCTCTCTGCCAGATTGAATTTAGCGTCCCACTTCGTCATCGTGGTGTAAGGAGGAGCACGCTCCTCTGGTGTCGTCTGCTTTTCCTCGTGGACCTATTTGGATGAGCTCTTGAGACAGAGGGAACAGATGACTGCATGAAGGCCATTATTTTTCATTTTCTCAGGCAGTGCTGACCTACAATTTTAAAATGCCCAAGAGAGAAATACCACAAAAGTAATTAACTTGACATTTTCTACATAAACACTAAAGGAGTTGATCTGCATGCAACAAGAAATTTATAACTCATGTCCTTCTATACCTAAGGCCATTCACTTGTCAGTCACTCCACACACATCACAGCACACCTAGTATGAGGCAACATAGTATCAACATGACAGAAGAGTATTGATGTCATACATGAAGTTATAAATACGCTACTTTTGCTGATTTTATTAAATTAACTGGGATGTCATCCTTACCACTTTAATAGCTTGTTAAGGTCTTTAGGGGGAAACTGAAACATCCTGAATGCAGAATGCAGCTACCCAGCAAGTGATAATAGTACAACCAGCAGGTTCTAAATGGCTTCCTGCAATCCCTGCAGAGACCACATATCAAACCGGATCTTTAGCATTTTGAGCAGCAGATCTCTGGGTATTTCCCTCACACTTTCACATTCTCCTGATGCACTGAATATGTACAATAAAAAAAGAACTGGGCCAGTCTCTCTGCACATGGTGCTCCAGAAATACCTGCAGGTGATAACTAACTGAGGTTTTCTAGCAGGTGTCCTGTCACTTCCGCCATTATGTATGCATCATACCTGTGGGTGGAGGTGGTAATTAACTGTTGCTTTGCCATTTTTAGAACGTTGCCATGACAGCTCGCTCAGTGTCTTGTTCTTCTCACCTTTATTTTCTAGATAACTGTCACCTACTTCCAGCATCTCCTTCTGTTCCTTTGTCCTTTCAGCTATTTGTTATTCCATTTTTGTCTTGTCTTTTTGAAATGTATTCAGTGTGTAGTATTTCCATAACATAAAGTGAGAACAGTTGATATAAAATCCCCCCACTTCACATGTCTGCTGCATGTGTGTGTGTTTGCGTGTGTGTTGATGAGTTTGGGGTGGTCCTGACGGGCTGACAGTGCCATCCAACACGGTCAGATCAGGTCACAGAGTCTGCCCGGTGGGCTGTGGCCTGCAGGTAACAGCAGCTGCAGCACAGTGTCTCACCTGCCATTCATCTAAAGAATGTCAGAGTGACAAGACCTGTCCACTTCAGTCTGCTGCTGTCGTCAGGAAATGGCTGCAAATAGAACATCAGGTCTTTTTGTGCTCAAAGCCTGCAAATAAAAAGCTAATTTGTAACTCGACTGACACTGATATCCAGGTCTGTAGCTGATGATTTATGGTCTTGTCAGTCAACAGTTTTTTCTTGACTTTATGCCACAATGTGCTGCATGTGTATTCTCTGTCTTTAAGTTATTGCCACAGTAATTTATTGGTTTCAAACCAGTGGCTGTGTTATATAATTTTCCTTGCAGAATAAGTATCTCTTTTTTTTGTTGTTTCTAAATAGGGCTGTTAAGAAATCAGATTTTTATGTCACAATTATGACAGCCTAAAGAGCTCATAGTATTATGGCAATATATATGTAGAAAATTTGAGAAGAAAAAATGCCAATAATCTAAATCATTCACTGTGTTTCGTGTCTTTTTGGCAAATAACTTACAGTCAGAATAGGAGTGTAGGGAGGTGGAGTGAGAGTCTGTAACCTTAACAGTACAAAAATGTACAAAAAGAACTACTTCACATGAATTCCTTCATTTTATGGGTAAATGGCAACCAGTGTTAAGGTGCTTTACCGCCACCCACTATGACAAAGCGAGAACAGAAAATTGGATGAAAATGATTTAAGACGCACTATTTAATTTACACAATATTGTTGTATGTGTAGTATAATAACACGATCTCAATATTCAGTTTTTAAAACATAACAATTATTTTTGATACCAGTTATCACTGACACCCAGGCAGACTCACAGATACACTCAAAGAGCTGAAATCTATTAATTGACTGACAAAAAAGGAAGAAAATAATCAAAATTTGATAATTGATTAATCCTTAAAGTGATAGATCAAGCTTTGTCTGGTTTAAAATTCTCTACTGTAAATATGTGCTGCTTTTCTCTGTTTTACAAAATTGTAAATTGAATATGTTTGAGTTTTGGTCTGTTCAAGAAGAGAAAAAAAAAACAGTTGTTGCTTTCAGCTCTGTAAAGATTGAAATGAGCATTTTTTTTTCCTTTTTTTTTCCTAACCATTTTATTACCTTTTTATAAAATCTGCTATTTATTTATTTATTGATTGATTGATTGATAAAATGATCAGCAGAATAATTGATAATGAAATTTTTTGTTAGGTGCAGCAATAAGGTTCTGTTTCTGTCAAGCAAATAACAAAGCAAACCACCAATAAAACACTGGCATGTTAAATATTATTTATTTTTTGAACAGTGCACGTGATAAACATAGTAGTAGCCATACTTGAATTACTACTTTTTATTAAGCCTATTTTTTTTTGTCTTGAGACTGCATGAGAGAAGCTGTCTTCTGGTCATATTTTGAGACTATAGCTAGTGATTTTATTATATTGCATGACAGCATGTTCAATAATACCATAAATAAAATAAGCTCCTATAGGCTACAATAAGAAGCAATCAGTACAATAACACTCAAATTGCAGCTTCCAAAATTAACCTACACAATAAAAAAACAGTATTTATTGCAAAGCTGCGATGATTTACATTGAGCAGGTTTTGCCTTCGATGTATGTGACAAGTTTTTCACATTGAAATAATGATGATCCACTGCTGCCACTCCTTGACAATTGAAGTAATAAAATGAAATATTTAATAACCAGGATAGCACATTTTAAAGTCCAAGTGCGATATCATCAAAAGGTGAGTGTTATTTTAAGAGGGAGAGAACGTTTGAGTGATGACATCTGAGGTCTGCAAAATCTCTTTTCTGTGTCTGTTATTGCAGTGCAGATGGAGAACAGAGCTGATGTAGACCAGATATGCCAACATTAACATGCTCCTGCAAATAAGTCATGCTTCATCTTTTTTTTGTGAAGTTTCAATGGTTTTCTACAACCTTCAATCACTTGTTTATATTAAGCTTTCCAGTAACTTGCAATATCTAATTGTTTCTAATTGTCCTATATTCGAAATTGTGGATTCAGTGTTCTGGTCACACAGTGCAGAGCAATTAAACTGAAGTCCATCTCAGATGTCAGAGGAATAAGATAGCAGCAGGATAAATGGAGGCTGCACAGGACATCGGCCTATCATGTGATAAATCTACAGGACCATCAGACTGATAGCACTGCAGCCAGTCCAAACGTTACAAGGCTGTGCAGGCATGAATGTCTCTGAGATGATAAACTTGGCCATCATGAATGTTTTATTGAATTGGGCATGCAGCACAAACTTGAACTACAACTACATAATACAACGCTGATCTCACCTCATGCACACTCTTCGTTCTGCACCTTAAAAAGGCAAATGTACTTGTAGTTTCCCGTAGACTTAAAACAGCTGGACTGGCACAAAATGAATCACTACTACTAATGCAATGAATATTCACAGTATGAAAATAGCAAATACTGTCTGAGAGAAACAAAAATAACACCAGTTCTAAGCTTCAGCCTCCTGTTTTGAACGTGTGTGTTTTGCAGTGTTGATCTAAAAAACAAGCAATTTTAAGACATCACCAAAGGCTTGTGGAAATTGTGACAGGCACCTCCACTGTTTTCAGACATACCATAATACATAGAAATCAGTTGACAGAGAAAATAAGTGCTGATGAAAATAACTGCATCCCTTGTTTCTCAGTGATTTCTAAACAAAAGGCATTTTGTTGATTTGAACATTACTAAGATTATTAAATTGATTAATAAGATTATCAAATGGGATTAATGTATCAATTCGTGAAAGGGAAATTAGTTTGGTCATTGATGCACATTAACAAAAATAGCCAAACGTACCCCAGTGAGACAGCTCTCAGAAAAAAATCATGAAGAAAATGTCTATTAATAAGCTGATGAGCCATGATCCCTTCAGCTTCAAAGCATTGCAGAAATATTAGGGAAGTCTTGTGTCAAACTCAGTGAGAAATATGTAATTTGTTTACTTTCCTGCTATAGATACATAATATATAAACTATTATGAAGAAACTTCAATGAAACAGTGACAGAAAGTACACACATACACACAAAATCTGAGAGAATTAGTGCAAAGAAAATCATGGTTAGGCTCTTGCAAGATCAGTAGCTTTTTATGCAGCCTGAACTTACAAACAGAAAAAAAGGCTTATGTAAAGACTGCAGCCAGTGTTTTGGACGACCAGTGTTGGACTTAATGCGGACACGTGATGGGCAGAGCAGATATCAGAGATTTGACTATGACACAGGCAGGCTTAGAGCAGCAGCCTATTAGGTTTTCATTGATGTCTCCAAAGATTCAATAAAAGATAAGGCGCCTAGATCCAAAGCAGCACTCGCTTAGCTTCCACTCTGTCTTTGGTCCAGGCTAATTCTCACTCATGGGGGCAAATTTATGATGGCATGAAGCACAAAGTGACTGCCAGGTCACAGAGTCCACCATTTATGATGTGATGTGGGGTAAGTCTATGCGACGCTTTGAGCAAGGTTTAGGTTAAGACACAAGAACTGGTGAGTCAACAGAGTTTTTGGCCTTATTATTTGTACCTATCCTTTTAAATGTGTTCGGTTGCATTTGGACATTTTGGGCAATTTTGCCTATCAATGAGAAAAACCTCTCTCTATTGGATTTTTAGTCCAGCGAGCAGTGTGGCTACATGGACAGCAACATCGGTCGGTCAATCCACCAGTTTGGTTCAAACTAAAATATCTCAGCAACTATTTTATGGATTGTTTGGATTACTTCTAAATCAAACATACAAAATTTTGCAATTAAGACCAAAAAAACCCCTGACGCAACCCTTAAAAAAATTGAGCCCCACAAATATTCTTTCTTTATAAAAATTTCTTTAAAAAATAAAATGCATTTTGCATATTCAGTATTTACAGTTTACATTACATTCACATTGGTCTTTGCCCTTGTAAAGCAAGAGAAGCACTTAGCCAACACAAAATTTTAATTTAAATAAAACCTTAAAACAATGAAACCTGATTAAATGATATTAATGACTCAGTCTGTCCAAGTATTATTTAACACACATTGTTAACCTGTATTTTTCACTGTCTTTGAGTCTTTCTAGTTAAATATTTTAATCATGTAACAATGTTAAAGTCATGATATGCAAGACTTTCCTAAAAAACAAAAAGCAAAACAATGTTTAGACAAAAGTAGTCCTCCGCAGTCATCACTTGTGACCCGCTACAAGTGTGTAGTGGTGTCTGTATCTCCAGATACTGCTTGTATTTTCCTATTTCCTTCTTATTTTATTGTGTTCTGGATGTTTCTGGGCGTCAGCTTTTGGGCAGTGATGCGTAACCCCCAGCCAATCACAGTGCAAGGTCAAGACTATAAAAACATAGCGGCCAAGTTACATCCCTGTCTCTTTTCGCTGCCATGAGCTGCAGGTCTGTGTGTCTGTTGCATACACACACCCAGCAGAGAGGCAAACAGCTGAGAGGATGAAGAGTGCGCTTTGACTGAATTCACACAAAATCTGGCATTATAGCACCTTCCTGCAGGGTTGTGCAGAAGTGTTGGCATGTTTACTTTTGCTCTAAAACTGACATTTCCTGCATATCATGCCTGTAAACACATAAGCCTGTCTTTGAAACGAGAATTATTTCCCACCATGCAGTCAGAGCCTAATTACAAACTCTGTCAGTGCCTCTATGGAGATCTGTACAACAGTCAGTCAGTAGCTTGTTAACTGGTCCATGACCCAATACCGTCTCTGTAGTTGTGCATAACTCTCAAATACAAGTACGCCCACACCATGAAATGATCGGGACAGCATGTCAAACCCCCGCCAGCTGTGCTGCTGCAGTGGATGTCAAGTTAGAAACGCTGGCTTCTCCGTTTTGATGAATTAGTCAGCTGCATAATTTCAAATGTCTTTATTGGTCTCCTGATATCACTGCAGCTCAGTACAGGCAAACAGCTCAGGCTAGTAACCATGCCTGTACAAATAAGAAGGCAATAATTAGATAAGCGTGCAATGGTGAGTTAATGACAAGAGTCCAATTATCTTTTGATTCACCCTAAAATATGACAACAATCAATGAATAATTTCCTGTTTAGATAACTGACGTTTTATGAAGTCCTATGGGAAAAAATACTTATGAGTAGTCAGGT
This sequence comes from Acanthurus reversus, assembly GCA_029823135.1. Lineage (NCBI taxonomy): Eukaryota > Metazoa > Chordata > Actinopteri > Acanthuriformes > Acanthuridae > Acanthurus > Acanthurus reversus. The sequence continues at coordinate 24,988,400 of JAPXVT010000025.1, forward strand.
GACCGTCTCCGTCCGTGCCTCTGTCTCCATCACGTCTCGATGTCTCATTAGCGGAGTGCTCTAGGGTTATTGATCTTTAGGAGACGTTAATTATGTTATCAAAGCCTGAGTTGTATCTTTGGATATAGTAAACACAGGAAATGAGGATCTTAGACTTATCATAATTTATGTGTAAATTTTCAGTCATGCGCTGCCTTGAGCCTCAGTCTGAACCCTGAGTACAATTCCTCTGGAAAATATAATTAATTAATGTACAGGCAGTAATAAAAAGAAATCATACATCTGTTTTCATACAAGGGATAGCTTATATTTCCACTATATATTAGGCCTGTAACAAACAGCAGTCTTCTTTGTTAACTAATATAACTATAATTTTTAGGGTAACCATTTAGGCTGTGCCTAGTATAGTTTTTAAAGATGCACCAATACAACTTTTTTTTTTCCTAAACTGCCCCCAAAATCCAAATTTCTATACCACTCCTAAAATTAAACTTTTGGGGTCACTCCAGAACGCTGTAATTTACATTATTTCTTTATTATAGATAGGGCCTTTCTTTTTAGGCTTTTAAGCCCTGAGAGCAGACATCTCGTTCAGGCTGATCAAACCTAAGAATTTTATAATGAGCTATACATTATGAAAGAAAAACTGCTTTTAATCCATATAGATGCCTTCTGGCTGATACCTGATGGCTAATAAGGTCAGTGCATACATATCAGTTTCCCATAGTCCAGTTTGTGTCTGACCAACAGCTCAAACTCCAGAGAGAAGCAGCAAATAATCACCTCTGAGAAGCTGGAATCAATGAACGTCCTTAGCCAAGCTAGCAGCACGGCTCTTGGGATGTTAATGATGGGCTCTCAGCAGTCGGTCAGTTGGCAGTCCATCCAACTATTAAACGGACATTCATGTTCCCCAGATGATGAACCCTTCTGATTTAGGTGATCCCTTAACTTGTCCTCAAGCTTCAGTAGATAAAAGTTTTCAGTTTTCCCAAAAAATATCCCAACATCTGCTGAATGGACTGTCACGAAATTATGAGCACACATTTGAAGTTTGCCAAAAAATGTATCCTCGACTGTAGCCATCATCTGACTTGTTCCGCAGTTCCTAAAGGGATAGTTCACTCAAAAATGAAAATTCTGTCTTTTAGTCCACAAAACGCTGCTGAACTTTCACAGGAAAAAGGCTTTGCAGTCATCTCCCAAACATCTGAGGTGAATGGTGATCAATTTTTCAAACGTAAAAATACATAATAAAACAATAAAA
>JAPXVT010000025.1:25049977-25064192 GCA_029823135.1 Acanthurus reversus
TTCCCCTTGTTAAAGGTTTTTTCGGAGAGAAAAGATTTTCATTATCCAAGCTGAGGGTGTAAGAGGGTTACTTGCTGAATATATTGCGAAGCCCCTTGAGGCAACTTTGTGCTTTCAGATGGTGGGCTCTCTAAAAATAAAGTTAACTTAATAGACCCGCACAGTTGCAGGTTAAAGATCTTACAAGTTGAAACGTTGCGTTAATTAAATCTTGCTCATTTTCAGTGCGTGGGCAGCCTCTCCTCCTTTTCCCTTTTAGCTGTTTATTTTCCTGCACATGCACCCAGCAAATGTTGAACAGGTGCACATCATTTGTTACACCTCTTTGCAACAAACACAACATTGAGTTTTACTTACAAGCTAGACATGTTATTGCTGGTGTATCATTGCTCCCTCAGCTCAGTGTGTTTGTTACCCTCGTGATGAGCTTTGGGATGTCGCTGACTAGGTGATGTATTGAACCTTTGTCCTTCTCAGGGACCGTGGAATGAGCTACATCGTCGGGAAAGACTGGCAAGACCTGTTTGATGTTGTGATTGTTCAGGCCGACAAACCGAGTTTCTTCAACGACAGGAGAAAGTAAGTGTGTCTGTGCCTTGTTATCCCACGAGTGGCCTCACCGGGCCGCAATGGCAACAGTCAACAGTTGAAGTTGAACACTGTTTGCACTGAGAAAGTGCATAAGTGGGCTGCCAGTATTATGAGTGGGTAATGGTTGTTCTTGTTTATGTTTTTTTTCCAGACCTTTCAGACGAGTGACGGACAAAGGAGCTTTGCTGTGGGACAGGATTCACAAGTTGGAGAAAGGGAAGATCTACAAACAGGTGAAGTAACCCGTAACAACGTGCCAGTTTGCAATTTCTGACAAATTTCTCCTGGTTAAAACACAAGGTGTGTTTTTTTTAATGCGTGTGTTTGTGTATGTTTGATCGCTGTAGGGAAACCTGTATGAGTTCCTGAGACTCACCGGCTGGAGAGGCTCCAAAGTGCTCTACTTTGGTGACCACATCTACAGTGACCTGGCAGTAAGCAGCACTTCATTTATTTATTTTTTTTAATATAACCTTTATTCAACCAAGTGAATCCCATTAAGATTACAGCAGCAACACTGAGTTCCAACATTACAGCAACTATTAAAAAAACATGCATTATAAATCCAGTCATAATTACAGACAAAAGACTCCTTACATGAGAAACTTCAGCCAGCCTTAAGAAACACTACTAATTCACTTTCTGCTTGTTGCAGCATTTCTAATATTAGCCAGGTTTGCATCCACATGATGTGCAAAATTGAACCAAATTTGCAGAAAATCTGTAAAAGAAAATGCAAATTCATGTGTGTTTACATCCACAACCATCAGAGATGATTCTAGAGATAAACAGTTGTTGACGCTACTTCTCTACTCAGGCGCTATTAGAATAAGAGGGAGACACAAAAAATGATGTCATAAAAGCAACAATATGTAACTTGTCCAGGACCTGTGGATTTGAAAAAAAAAACAAACAAAAAAAACAACTTAATGATATCATGAGAATTTGTCGCACAAAACAGCAAAATTTGTAAAACTGGGTCATACTTTACAGAGAAAGTGTCCTCTGGTTTTCTCTCTGATGTCCCATGACTGTTCTGTCTGTCTGCAGCCTTTTATTTAGCAGAGGTGTCCCCAACAATTACCCAGCTGCAGCTTCGCTCTGCAGGCAGCCTGCATGTTGCTTTCAGGAACCTCCATGAATCACAGAGTTGCGCCCGTTAAAACTCAAACCGTGGAGAGTGACATGGAAAATAATCATATTATGTTCATTAAGCTGCATGGAAGCAATTCGAGCAATTATGCAAAATGATCGTCATCAGCCTAAATATTTGCAGTCAGTTAGTTTTGTATTAGATTGTGAACAGAGAACAGAGCTGTGCTTCAGCTGTCCTCCATGTAAGATAAGTGTGTTTGTGGGTGTTAATATTTTATGCAACAGTCAAAATCTTAACGCTCTGTCAGAAAATGCACATAATGAGATACTGAGCAAATGTTTGAAATAGAACAAAGATAAAATAAAAATAAAATAAATGGGTCGAGACTGTAGTTCTTCACAGTTACTGAAGCTCCGCATCAGGATTGGTTGACAGGCATTTTAATGAGCGTCAGTGTGTCCTGAGGTATCACAGCCACCACACTGACAGTTGTGTCTGTGTACATTATTTACCTTTTTATACCTGTAACCTAGCAACTTTTCTGCAGCTGCCCCTCGTCTGTGCTAAACAAACTCACAGGCATCTTTTTTTTTTCTTCACTGCGTCACAATGAGTTATAAGGACTCAGACATATTAGTGTGTCTAATCAGCTGTAAATGGTGATAATGAAAGACAGAGTTTACATCTTTGGCATCATGCCTCGCTGGTGGCAGGCGGCCGGCTGTCAAACATGTCCACTTGTTTATTAAGGAAGATGGAACATGGCATATGTGGTTTGCACCAAGCGCAGCTTACAAACAGCCTGGGATGACATCATGGGGGGACACAGCAGACGCATCTCTGAATTGCTCAGGATTTAAAAAGGATGGAGCAGTTTTTTATTTCTGCTTTGTGCAGCTTGATTTAAAATCCAAATACACAGAAAATTTCCTTCAAATGTTCTTGCTTCTCTTCTCAGTAGAGTTTTTTTTCCCCCTCTCGTGTTTGTCTGGTGGAACAGATAAAGTCCTGTGCTAATCTGTGCTGTTTACTCACTTCATGGGCCCGTCTTTACTCAAGCATAAGGTGTAAAACTGCAACAAGAGCTTTGCATCTACTTTGACCGTGTGTTTAGCCAGACCTACTGTGACTGTACAGATTTAACATTGCAACTGCTATGGCTGCTACAGACAAGTGTTATAGTTTACTCAGCCGGTACATTTGAGTTAGGGCTGCACAGTTAATCGAAATCTAGGGTGTGTTTCAAATTGCATACTTTTGGTTTTTACTTGTAGTACGCACTGCAGCTGCCCTCACAAAGTACATGCCCTGCCATGACAGTGCACCTTGAACTTTTACTCTGATGCTCATATATCCGTCGCAGCCTCTGTGCGAAAATCTTAAGTATGCTTTGTAAGCCATTCTAAGGTAAAATTCGTTCAAATGTAACTTACCATTTGCACTCATTCATTCACTTGGCTTTGTGCAGCAATAGATTATTAATATATTAATTGTACGTAGGAGTCTCAAAACTGGTATAGTACTTGTACTTAAATGTGCTGTCATCTGTCATTGCGGTGTTTGCCATTCTGTCAATCATCTGTCATCTGTCTCAGCTTTGTTTTTTTTCTGAGCGACACAATGTGACATATGTGACATATTTTCCACTGCCCAGAGGATCGTGGGTCAGAATGGCTGAAAAGCATGCCGGCTTGCACACTGCAAAATCCGTCTGGATGTAGTAGAACATCCTGGTGCTTCTGGCATACTGCATTTCACATACTACTATTGGGACATACTAAATCTTTTTTTGGCATACTAAATAGTAAGGTAGTATGGGTAATTGAACGCAGGGTTAAACTGCAAAATGGGCTACTGCAATTTTTAAATTGCTTTGCAGGCGCAATATTCATTAAAGGAGAAATGTGTTTGTCAAAATATTGAATTTAAATACTTTGGTGCTGCAGAGTTGTCCTGACCCACACATCATATTCTGCAGACTTAAGGAAACATCTTTGTTTGGTACAGATCCCTGCACAAATGAAGCCATAATCAATTTAATATGTTTTTCAATGAAAATGAGAATAATAATATCAAACATATCATTCCCTCTAATATCACAAATCATATTGCAATTGCAATATCGGTCCGAATAATTGCAATTTGATCTGTTTTTTCAAATCAAGCCGCCCTAACATGAGTATAAGACTGATACCAGTAATGCACTCAAATTCAGGTTGTACTTCAAAACTTAAACTTCAGTGTCTTGTTTAAATCGCTCCCTTTCATTTTTGTACTCCACAAATCATGCTGTAGGCTAGTCAGTAGTTTGACTTTAATACTGCTCCTCTGATCTTTTGTTTTGCAGGATCTGACATTGAAACATGGCTGGAGGACGGGTGCCATCATCCCTGAGCTGAGGAAGGAGATTAAGATCATGAACACGGAGCAGTACACGCACATGATGACCTGGTTACAGGCGCTGACTGGACTGATAGAACAGATGCAGGTCAGACGACTTCACAGAAACATTTGTGTCTTTTTCCTTTTTTTGTCTCTGAACTGCAGTTATTGTGCGTAACTTCTTTGCACTGCTGCCAAACAGGTCCACAGGGATGCAGCATCTCAAGCTGTCGTCGATGAGTGGATCAAAGAGAGAGAAGACATGAGGTAATGGAGATAATTACCTTGGCATCGAGCAGTTTTGATCATTTATCATATCTCGTAAGTGTCTCACTTCATCTTGTGTTTTCATGGCAGGGCGCAGACGAAGGACATCTTCAACAGTCAGTTTGGGAGTCTCTTCCGGACGCACCACAACCCCACCTACTTCTCACGCCGCCTGTCACGCTTCGCTGACATCTACATGGCCTCCATCAGCTGTTTGCTCAATTACGACCTCCATCACACCTTCTTCCCTCGCCGCACTCCCCTGCAGCACGAGTCCTCTTTCTGGCCCGAACACAGTCCTGCCGGCATCAGCGTCCCCTTGCAGCTCCACAGGGCCGATTGTGATTAGAGAGCAAAATCAAAGAGTATTGAATGTTCTCCGACGCTTCCTTAGTCAAGTTTTAAGACATAGCATTTTAGAAAATGCATGCCACATTTTTAAAGTGCGCATCATTAGCAACAGTCATGAAAACTCTCAGTATTTATTAAGCTTTAGTTAGTTCTAGTTAGTTCTCAAGTAAGAACAGAGTCAGTGCTTTTCAAGCCAAATGACACATAACAGAATGTTGTAAAATTTCTATTTTACATTTTCACCACATAGAATTTCAGACACTGAATGCACTGATGTTTAGGTTTGCACATGTGTGTGACTGTGTCTTGGTGTATATGAGAGGAGGGGTAGAGAGATTATAAAGCATACTGTATATGAAAGACGATGCAGTTACCCAATCTAAGCAATAGGGGGCAGTCACACACTAAGTCTATCTTGAATCTGTCCAGCATGAATTGTACAAGCTGTCTCTGTCATTGACATGCAAACACTCTCATGTGACATTTACATTGCAAACTCTGTTGCCTTAATCTCTTGTTCACATCTCTGCAGTGTGTATATTTTTGTAATAGCCTCGTAGAATGTATGATAATCAAGCTTTTGAAATTTCGCCATGCAAACAGCATCTCGTTTTCATTTGATATGATACACACACTTATGCTCTGAGACCTTTGTACTTAATTGTTTTAAGCCCTCCCGCACAGCGCAGCCTGTACGTGTCATTTTAGCAGTTAGAAATGTAAATGTCAGAAAAAATAGAGCATATGTGCTATATTTAGCAGGAGTGGTGCCGTTTGATCTGTGAAGCCGGCAGTGGGTTTCGTGGGTTTGACACTTTTGCAGAAAATGTGTGAAATGTTTTCACTTGTGCTGAGATGAGGGCGTGAGATGAATATATTTGATATGTATGCTGGAATATTAGGGTTTTTATTTACTTGAAAAAAGGGAACTCTTTAATACCCCCAAACTCCTGGTTTATTGTGTTTCTGTGGTTTCAAATGTGTATTGTTGAAGTGTATTTTTATGTGACTATTTATTAAAATTGACCTTGTGTAATGACCTTCTTTATGTCATTGAATGCTTTATTTTAAGTTTAAAGCAACTTGATGTGGTTGGGAAATGTAACTTTTAAGTAGAGATGCACAATAATTATTGGCCAGATAAAATATTTGCCCAAAGTTGCAAAACATGATTTCATTTTTATTATACAGTTTATGAAGTTTTAGCCTATAAATACAGCCAATAATATGAAGGCAAAATTGCTTTTATTGACAGCTCAGCATGCGTTGTCAGCGTCTGAAGTGAAACTGCACCTGTAGAGAGTCACAGTGGAGAAAAACATGTCGCATTTGTGGACATTTGTCACAGTTATCTCAGGTATCATCTAATTAAAATACAAAAATGTGAAATTAATTACCGGTTATCAGTAGCTGCTACAAGAAGCAGGTAATAATCGGTTGTTGGTATCAGCTGAAAAAAAAAATCATTATCCCCATTAATTAGATTTAATTAGCAGGTAAAGCCATGTGTTTATTAAATAAAAGTAGGCTATAGCCTACTATGTACTGTTCTTCTTCCCTAAGTTGTATAAACAAGAACAACAGCAAAAAATGCTGAAAATTAAGTTTGAGGATCAATTCATCCTCGTAAATATGCCTCAACTTTCCAATTACTGTTATAGCTGCGGCTTTAATCCCTCCAAATCGTGTTATGTGCCAATTCCCCATATTGCATTTAGGGCTTTATTATCAGACAGGTGCACAGGCTGACATCTTTGGGTAATAAGAGTGTCTAGGGGGTTTCACGGGGATCAGAAATGATAAGATCGATGACGCTGCGTCCTGTGCTGAGCAGGGTGTCTGCGGGTTCGGTCCCCGGCCTCTCACAGTCGTCTCATCCAAGCTGGACTTCGTTTGGGCACCATGGAGAGCACCAGCGCGCCGTGGAGCTCCGGCCCTCATCCTGCATCCATCCACGCAGCGGTGGTGACTGTGGCGCCCACCGTCTTCCCTCAGTTTGGCTACAGCATCCTGTCTTTCCTCATGTTCATCAACACTGTGCTGTCAGTCTTTAACAACGGGCTCGTCATAATCGTGATGCTGAGGAATCCGTCCCTCCTGCAGCCGATGAACGTCTTCATCCTCAGCCTCGCCGTGTCTGACCTCATGATCGGCCTGTGCGGCTCACTGGTCGTCACCATCACCAACTACCAAGGCTCCTTCTTCATTGGCCGCTCAGCGTGCGTGTTTCAGGGATTTGCAGTCAACTATTTTGGTAAGTGGAGTTGCGAGGGAGAATTTTCTATTGCAGAGATCAATTTTAATTTAGTCTGTGCCTGGAGGTGTGTTGTTGTTGTAAGACACATCACACCAAATTGTATGGCTGAAACATCCATTCCCGGCAGTACTGCATTCCAGCTTTAAAATGTTTATGTTGCCTTTGTTTGATGCTTTTTGAAAATGTCTCTCCACTGTTATCAGATCTTGCAAAAGTTGTGTTCCTTTCCTGAAAAATGTGTTTTTCTGGTTGAAGTTTTTTGTTTTGTTTTGTTTTGTTTTTTCTGTACTAGTTATTAAAGGAACACTTCAGCTTTTTTCGCGAGCTTTCAACAAAATTTCGTGGTGTTCTTAATAGATTGAGTTTGCTCAGCTGGGATGGAGAAATCAGAGATTCTCTGTGACAGCTGAGCAGCTCCGATGCACAAAGAAAAAACAAAATTCAGTATAATTTTCCAGGGAAAAAAGCTAAGCTTTCTTTTAAAAACTCACTTTTCTTTCTCAGGTCTGGTGTCTCTCTGCACTCTGACCCTGCTTGCCTACGAGCGCTACAACATGGTGTGCAAGCCGAGAGCTGGCCTGAAGTTGAGCATGCAGAGGAGCATCATCGGGCTGCTGTTCGTCTGGATCTACTGCTTGTTTTGGGCCGTGGCTCCATTATTTGGCTGGAGTTCCTACGGACCCGAGGGAGTCCAGACCTCCTGCTCTCTGGCCTGGGAGGAGAGATCGTGGAGCAATTACAGCTATCTCATCCTCTACACACTCCTCTGCTTCATTTTACCTGTAACAGTCATCATCTACTGCTACTGCAAAGTGCTCACATCCCTGAATAAGGTGGGCCGATGATGGCTTCTGCATATTTATTACACTGCACCATTAGCACCAGATTTTAAAAGTCACCCCTCTATTCCCTGTTTGCAGTTAGCAGCTACAGAATAACAAAAGTAATTAGCATTTAATGGGTGCTGAATTTGCTTTCGCTCACAGCTGAACAAGAGTGTGGAGCTGCAGGGTGGGCGGTCCAGCCAGAAGGAGAATGATCACGCCATCAGCATGGTCCTGGCCATGATCATAGCGTTTTTTGTGTGCTGGCTGCCATACACGACGTTGTCAGTAGTGGTCGTCATGAATCCAGAGCTCTACATCCCTCCACTGGTCGCCACCATGCCCATGTACTTTGCCAAGACCAGCCCTGTGTATAACCCCATCATCTACTTTCTCTCCAACAAGCAGGTGAACAGCTTAAGTCTCTATCTGCTGTAAAATTAAGATGCAAAGGGCTTCAGTGTGCAAAAAGAGAAAGTTTTTTGTATTTATTCCCAACAGTTCCGCGATGCCGCTCTGGAGGTGCTGTCCTGCGGCCGCTACATCCCGCATGCGCCCACCAGTGTCAACGTCAACATGCGTCCTTTGAACAGGAGGAGCAGACTGACCTCCTTGAGCAGGAGCATCAACACACACAGCAAGGTGTTGCCTCTGTGACTTTTTAGAAGCTGCCACGGTTGTCAGTGTCTGCCGGTGCCTTATCAAGGACAAAAGCCTGCACACCTACAGACTCATGTTGTTCAGAAAGGTCAGCAGTGTATTAGTTTTATTTTACCTTTACTTTACCAGGCAGGACATCAAGAACAATTTGTTATTTACAATGATGGCGCTTGAAGACAGAAGACACGTGTAGGGGGAGAAGGAGAAAGAGAGGACAAATAGCTTAAAACAAACAAAAACACAGCAGAGTGACTAATAAATGATAAATAAATAAATGTAGCCCAGCGAGAACAGAATTGGCTCAGAGACTGACAGCTGATGTTCAGAGGGATGAGAAAATAAGTGGGAACTGACACACACAGTAATGCAGCTGATACAATACCACCGAAGAAGTGCTTATTTGTTCACTTTTTGTTAAGATTATGCAAGAGATGAGTTGATTCATTGATTCTGGCATTTTGTTGGCACGCATATTTCAAAGTGTTCTTGTGTTGTTAATCCCACTTTTATAGAGCAGTAAGATTCAGTAAGATGGTGTTATTTATGTGATTTGTATAGAAAAATAAACTGTTTCCTTAGTCATATTAATGTCTGCAGGTGTGTACTGTATGCATGTGGTATTCTGCCGACAACAAAGGAGACCTTGAAAGAACGGACACCCCTGACTGAAATGAATGCTTTGTGACAAATACGGTTTCTGTTTGTAATTCTCCACATGCATGCGGCTATCTGAAGGAAACTTGGCAGGTGAAATACAGCGAGACGGCAGAGAAAGACTGCGAAGAGCGGAAACCTTTGACCTCAGAAATAAAAATGCTCTGGATCTGTTTTCATGTTGTTTGAGAAGATATGTCAGTAACACTTTCTGTGAAGCCTGTCTCTATAACACATTATAATACATTATGAACACATTTATAATGTGTTACAGATGGCTATAATCATGGTTATGGTTAGAGTCAGGGTTAGGGTTAGGTTTAACCCTGCTTATAACAATGATTATTCAGTACTATAGACGCATTATAATACATTATAAGTAAGTTCATGATGCATCTTAGATGCATGTTTTAACTAAAATGTGACCAATATTTTCTCCTTTCTAAAAGTCACTTGGAAGTTTAACATTTTTAGGGTCTTCAGTAATGTAAAAATGTGATTTATACATAAACGCTGAATGTCTTTTACATCACTAACTCTTTCTGGAAACAAACACTGATGTTAGGTAAGATACATATTGCACGGCTCTCTTCCTTTGTAATGTTATAATATAAATAAATTAAATTACTGTCAACAACAGCAAACCATCATGTTATTGTCACTGACAGTTACATTAAATTATTTTTAATTTAATGTTGTTTATAATGTATAAATCCTGCCTTTTGCCACCACTCACACTTCCCAGAAGTCTGCTGCTCAGGCACGCAATATTAAACTGCTGCAGTGTATGCAATCATAATTATAGTCACTTGTAATTTTACTCATTGCATACTTGTTTGCAGGGAAAGAGGCAGAAGTAACATAGCATGCTCTCCCTCTGTTTGTCAGCTGGCCTAATACAAAAGAATATAATGCCTTCATTTTTAGGTTCCAAATATCCCCTAAATCAAAAACATGGAAAGTTTGCTCCCGCACAGCTCACCTTGGGAAGTCAGTCAGGCAGAAAAGTCTTTCTCATTTGTATTATTTTGTTCTTTTTCTTTGAATCTGTGTAGAGACTTCAGAGGGGGATTAGACAGTTCAGAGAAGGATGACATAATTACAGAGTCTCTGCGGCTGATTCAAACGCAGGACATCGTGTCTTATGTGGCACACGTCTGAGTCCACACTGACTCACCAGAAACGACGATTAATACAAAACACATCACTGAATAAAGATGAAGGAGAAGGACACAATTCAAAAGAGGTTTAACTGTTATTGCTAGCAGCTGGGATCATGAATTTTCAACTGAGGTTTTATTAAATACACGGTTTAATTTTTTAGTGATTCGATCTAAGAGGATTATTTATTGATTTAATTTACTTTGATTCAATAATATATTTTTTTATTTGGTTCTTGTGTTTATTTTCAGACGCAATGATTCGATTATACTTATGAAACCATAATTCAGTTGAGCAAATTGATGAAAATAATGTCTCATATGTAAGTCAAGAGGAGGTTTTTTTTTTCTGTTTGCGTACCCCCACCAACAGATCCATTCCTAATTGGTGAGATTGAAACCCAGTCATCCAATCAGCAGCGTGAACACCTGATACAAGGACTTTAGGCAACAGGAGAAATCTCATTTTTTCTTTAGCTTTGTTCAGCGCTGTGCTTTCTGCAGTATTTGTGTTTGATAAATCTGTGCTTAAGATACACAGCTGGTCTTTTCTATTACCTTACACACAGCAGGGTAATGGTGGGTGACCCCATGGTAATGTTTGCAAATAGTGCCTTTGTAAATATGACTTTTTTTAATGTTCCAGGTGTATTAGTGAAAATAATCAGGCTGCATATCTGTTTTATTGCTTGTTTTGTCCTGCTTCCTCCCACTTGTTTGGCACACTGGTTGTAAATATTGTAAATGGAAATCTGATTCCAAATGAAGTGTTTTATCATTGGCAGTTACTCTTTTTTTCTCATCATGTCTATTCAAGCAAGTCAGTCCTTATGTTAATGGTGTCCTAAAATATTAAGAGCTGAGGAACTGTTTTGTGTTTTCGAACTTCCATATGTTTTTAAAGACGTTTGGTCAGTCTAATATGCAGGATAGTCGTGAGGGAAACGTATTGTGTTGATCTCATCCCAGATTTAGTCCATAAGCTCGCACATTTGAAGCAAAGAGCATTTCACACTTTATCTCCAAACAGGATTACACAATGTCATGCTATAATCCAGCAGCATGCCTCCTTTTATTTCCTGAGCCAATTCAAGAACTCCCAAGTCATCCATCTGGCATGCTTAACGCCAGGCTTTTAACCTTTTAGTGGAACTGTATTAAATGAAATGGACAGCTGTTCACCTCACACATATATGCATAACCTACAGTATCCCTCATTGTGCTGTTATAATCATCATTATTGCATCTCGGCCTTGAGCTCCTTTTAAAACTTGTATGTCAGGGTTGAGACCATAATGACGTGGCCACTTATCAATTAACAGCCATCCTTTTTTTCCAGTGGTCTCTGCTGCGAATCCACAGCACAGTTTTTAATGAATGTGAACAGCGAGGACTCCCAGGTGACCTGCTGCTGTGGAGTGATAATGAAAAGGGCGGATACTAGGGCGTAATTTGTCCAAGCTGCTGGTTCGCCCATTATTATTATTCATTCTGGAGAGAATCACTTCACGACAAGTGCAGCAGGCTCACTGCATGTTCGGTCAGCGTGGACAGACTGAAGTTACAGAACTAAACTTGCTGACCGTGTGAACCTGGAGATGAGAGGCGAGCCTGCAGCGGCACGGGACTCTCTGAATGACACCATTTGGAAGGAATACACTGACATTGCCTTTGTGGTAGCAAATAGCTTGATTCTGTTGATCACTTCTCTTGTGGGGATTGCAGCAAATATTTTTGTCATACTGGCAGTTTATCTCCAAAAATCCCTGCAAACTTGGAATAACGCACTGGTGGTGAATCTTGCAGTTATAGACATCCTAAGATGTGTAATCGACTGCCCCATCCTCCTAACCATCGTCATGACTGTGTATCAAAGAGAACATGTGGATGAGTTGATCTGCGACACACAGGTGGCCTCCTTCTCTTTCTGCTGCTGCATCCAGCTGTTGACGCTGGCCTGCATCAGCGCAGAGAGGTACCAGGCCATCGCACAACCATTCAAATCCAGTCAATGACGAAGACGGATCATGATACTGATTCCTGCCATATGGACCTTTGCTATTGTGGTGGCAGGTTTTTGCCTGATGTTTGTGAAGGACTCACCGGTTCATGTGAGATGCAAAGGATTACAGAAAAGAGCATCCTCTACCTATGACACCTTTGGACTTTACATGTTGTTCCCACTGTGGGCAGCCTGCTTTGGTGTTATCATTGCATTTTATACTTGCATATTTACGCTTGTGAGATCACACAATCGCAAAATATTCGACAAAGGTACTTATCCTCTTTCAAAAGGAGACACAACTAAAGATAAACAGAAGAAAGAAGAAGTCTCAACTTTGGAAAATGGCCATGAACAATCAGAACAAAGCCAGAGCTTGAGTAAAAATGTTGTTCAGGGGGAACTTGTGACCCAAGCTGAAGCAAATTCATCCAAGAAAGATTCTACGGCTGCTCTGCTGACTTCAACAAAAGCTCCAAAATGCGCCTCTGTCAGTTCAGAGAATAAAACAGAATTAAAAAACACGCTGGAGATAACTGACTTGGAAAAAGAACAACCTTGCCCTCCTGCAATGCAGCTTGCAGCACAGACTGAGGAGAAACCTTTCAAAACAGGGCAGTCCAATCCCTGTGCCAAGAAAGTTGAAGCAAAACCATCAAACGGAGACGCCGTTGCTGGTGTTAAGAGCTCAACCACAAAGCCGCAGAAGGTGTCAAGCAATTTTGACACAGAAAAGCCGTCCAAAGAGAGAGCGAAAACCAACAAATCACCCTCTGAAATGAAAGAAACCAGCGCCCATGTTCCAGCGTCTGCACAGTCAGAAAAACCTGAATCCTCTTCTGTTCAACTGATTGAACAAAACCATCCAAAGAACAATAACGGAGGGGAAACACTGGCTGTTGCTGCAGCAGATCAAGTGTCTTCATTACCTCCAGTCTCAAATAATGGCCCCGAAACAGAAGCTGCGAAACAAATTGTGGAGTTGGAAGGTGCAGTTTGCATGATGCCTTCAAAAGAAAGTAAAGAGAGGGCGAGCAAAAAGAAGGAGAGCAAACTGGCTAAGCGCTCTGGATACATAATTATAACTTTCCTCTTATTCTGGCTGCCACTGATTACAACTATTCTGCTGAATTTTGTTGTTCACAAAAACAAGAATACACAGGTAAGTAGTTGAGGAGGTAAGGATGCAATTTTAACTGGCACTTTGTATCTCAGTGAGTGTGAGACAAGGATTTATTTGTGTTTAGTGTTTGATATCGTTATTAAGTCTTTTTTTCTGGCATATGAACTCAATCTTATTTGCAAAAAAATGTCATGAGCCCACAAACTTTAAAATTCTGAGGACAAAGATGTAAATTTGAGTATGACGTGCCTTTTAATTATATTTTCAAAATAAATATATCAGACACATTTTCCATGACCTTGTCTGCATATTAAGTGACTCCATGTGGAGCCACCAAATCCAAGGTTGAAAAACTTTGTTCTGCAGGATGACAGTCGTTGCACAAACTCCAGCTAATGTTCTCTGACACATTTTAATTTTGTATTATTTTTTTTCAGAAAGGAATCATTCAGGACGTGGAGATTCTGTCAGTCTCTGTCGCTTGCATCACATCAGTGAGTAACCCGATAATTTATGCTGCAGTGAACCCTCAGTTTTGGACAGAGTTTCATAGGTTAAAAAACAGGGTTGAATCCATATTTAATAAAAAATGATTTATTCTACTTGTGTCTACATCTGAGACGCACCAGACCAAATGACCATATTCAATATTCACTTTGTAACTGAATAATACAATGGCTAACATTTATCTAGTCAGTGTTTAAATATGAACTAAATTAAACCCCCAGACGCCGAAGTGTGTGATTTTTTTTTTTTTTTTATTTGGGAATAGCGGATCTTTTATTTTATATGCTGCTGTGTAATATTAGATTTTATGTTGGCTGACGTCTCAGCAGTTAGTAACACTG
>JAPXVT010000025.1:25379628-25390845 GCA_029823135.1 Acanthurus reversus
ATTCATTTCGGCTTGATTCTCCTCCACAACTGATTCTCAAATAAGTACTCCTCGTTCTCACATGTGGGCAGCAAGTACTGTACATTTACATAAGCACAGTTTGGAAATTTTAGCATTTGAGTTTTTTCAAATACTTTCTCTCCATTTCATAGAGAAACATTGTAGTTCTAGTCCACTATGTTTATCTGACAGTAATGGCTATTAGCTACCTCGCAGATGCAGATTTTAGACGAAAAAAATTGAACAACTATATAGTATACAGTTTATATTGAGGTAGCTGTCTCTTTAAAAAATCTTGGTGCATTACACAATAGTGGGTAATGTTGAAAGCCAGTGTGCGGGACTGTGATTACCTAATTTTTTTTTTTGTTATTTTAAATGCTTTATTAGTTTAAAAATATACAGGAGTTTGTCACAAATACTCCATGAGGTAAAAGGGAAACATGTATGCCAGATGTATAACAAAAGAAGTTCATTTTTTTACTTTAGTTTGGTCTGACACAGTTACCAGTCCGGTGTACATCAGCAGCAGCATCTTTGATAAACATTTCATTGAAGTAACTAAGGTGAATACACTTCCAAAAAACTCAGTCATATCCCAACACACAGATAAGTGTGCAGGTAATGCACAGTGGCTTCATTCAAGCTGCCTTTGAGCTGATTACAGATTTCTGTGATTACTGATTACTCTTCTCATTGAGACCAGAGCAGAGTTTGCATTAATAAGACACGATCAATTAGCTGAAAGACATTAAAATGCTCATGAGAACTAAAGGAAACAGTCATATGTTAATTCTCTGTGAGTCCGTTAAAACACGGAACCCCTGCACATTACAAGACTACATTATGACATTTTTATTTTTGCCTGTCTCTCTCACAATTAAGTAATGGATGGCTCAAGCACAGTGGGACACTTTAGCAGGTACAACTGCTGACACAGTAACAAGAAAACCAAAAGAACTGTCTCATTATCACTGTCTAACCATTCTTTCTGTATCTCTCTCACCAGTGATGCTCTGCGGGAGCGTCGGCTCAGCGGCTGGTCGAAGGGCGGGCTGCTCAGCTGCAGCTTCTCCAGGTAACCGTCAGGTATCCGGATGTCAGCCGGCAGGGACAGACGTTTGTTCAGGTCCTGCACACACAAATAGATAAAAACAACAAAGCACCTGATTTAAAAATAGCAGCAACATGGCTTAAAACCTTGAAAAAACAGAAGCAAACCCTCAGTAAACAGCGTAAGCTCTGAATAAATATCATTGATTGACAACAAAATGGCTGAAGCCCAGAGTAAACAAGCAGAATCTGTAAGACCCAGCCAGCTTTAGGCCTCAGTGGTCGACAGAGAGGCCAGTGTGTGTATATGTGTGTGTAAAGAAAAACAACACGTGCAGCAGCATGAGCCTATACAGTTTGTGAAGCACACTTGTGTACATAATTCAGGCCGCCTGTGGAGCCCTTTAAGAGTTCGGGGTAAAGTCTCTTCCAGGGCCACAAAGTACTAAAGCATGATCCTAATGACTTGTTATATAAAATAAAACACACACTTACACAAACAACGTCTGGATTCTTCCCATCATGCATTTCCTCTATTTGTTAGATTACTGTTAATCCGCCCCCCCCCTCTCTCCCGCTCTAGCTGCTTTAAATATACACCCCCCCACCCCCCCGCCCTCTGGGGTAACACTGGACACTTGGTAACTCCTCCCCTCCTGACCATCCAACAACAATATGCAACTTTGAACTTCCCACATTTCAACAACAAGCTCGTTGATTAATCTCTAACTGAAGGTGACTGACATGCGGACGGGTCAACCGTTACTTCAAACCATCACAGTGACTCAGCTTTTTGCCTTTGTGATTGCCTCCAGCTCAGTCAGCTTCACAGGAAATAATGTTTTTATGACGACTTGGGGAAATAAAGAGGGAAGTTGATAAACGTGACGACATATAGATGTGTCTAGTGCTCATGTAACACAATTGCTACACTGATGGAGAGTGTAATAAGACAGATTTTGCTGTTGTTGTTTGAAATATTTCTTTATTGATTTTATTATGCACAAAAATATTTTGAAGCCAATCAAAAGTGCATTTTGGAGCACATCTAGACATATACTATTAATTTTGAATGATTAGTGCAACTCCCAATTATTTTCATTATCTAACCACTTTCATATTTACTTAATTGATGGCTTTGTTCAAAAAATTTCAAAAATTCCGACAGCCTATGCTGATGTCTACAAGTTTCTTATTTTGCCTGACTTACAGTCCTAAAAAATAAAGCTATTTAGTTTACTGTCATAGAAGACAAAGAAAATCAGCAATTTCTCACATTGCAGAAGTTAAATAATACATCAGTTAACAAAATATTTGCAATTAATTTTCTGTTGATCCACTAATTGTTTCAGCTCTAAATGTAAAGTGAAAAATTAAATATAAAGGCTGACATGAGCTTTGTCAGTATTTTTGAATGAGATTATATCAGTACTGCTGCTGATTCTGTGGGCTGGCTCAGGATTGGTTTGTCCCCAGAGGAAGCGATGTCATCCATCACCTGACCTTTGCACCCCTCCACTACCCTCCAGTTGTCCAATCAGCCCATCCTAATCTGTTACAACAGGGGCCCATCTGGACCGTATTACAGTAATCCTTGTGATGTAATCCCAAAACACTGCTTCCTCTCCAGTGAGAGAAGTACAGTCCTCCACCTGACCACAGGCGGAGGGATTTCCTCACTCTTCCTCCTACACTTCCTTCTTCTCTTCTTCTTCTCTTCCTCACATCCGCACAAAGACAAAGAACGAGGCCACACAGTGATTTCACTGTCGGATCACTTCATAAACAACAAGCCTGCGGTCAATCGCGCTGCTCATACCAGCACAAACAATACACAGAGTGTTTGTAAGGCTGCGAGACACAGAGAACTGGAGTTTAACTGTCTGTGTGTCTGTACGAGCCTTCATCCAAGTAAACTCTTTCTGATTGTGAATCAGTCACGGAAGTGTGGGGCGCACTGCTTGTACATGCTCTCTCTCACGTTAAGAGGTGATGCGTCATGTCTCTGAGTAGCCCCACATGGAGTAAGCTGCTTAACTACACATTTCCGGGGGGTTTTTTTTCTCTTGCAGACTTGCTTTGTTTGTGTAGCTACAGGTATGTGCTCCTATGCAGACAGGTCCTGCAGTAAAACCACCACATAAGCACTGCAAGAGGAAGGAAAGTGTGGGTTTTTCAATCACAAGCTCTTCCGTCACATTACCACCCAACAGGTACTGTGCAACACTGGCGAAATATCAACACCTACCACACATCAAACACACTTGTAGCACAATTTTACATTATGTAAGCTTGGGCTCTTCTGTGGAAATAAGGAGAAACCTTGTTTGCATCAGTTTAGATTTACAGGATGTCACCTTTTGATTGAATTTAAGAGTTTTTAACTCTATTTTATTTTACTGAGTGTAAATACATTAAAAATCAATTCTTTTTCTTACATCTTAATACTAGTTGGTGCGGGTGGATGTGCAATAGATTTTAAATAAATTTACACAAAAAGTAGTAAGAGTAGTCCCTAAACATGTAAGGGGTCTTTATTATCATCTGCATGTGAAAATGTAAGTGGTAAAAGAATGGAGGTTGGTCAGGGCTAAACACGACAATGAAGAAAGACAGACAGAAAGAAACTGAAATCAGAAACAAAACCATCAAAATGATGGAAGATCACAAATCTTTTTCCCCAATTAAAACAAAATTCTCTTGTTCGCTTTTTTCTTTTACACTGGACGGTCAGTTGTCCTCAGATCCCTTTGGCAACCATTAACCTGGGTTTCAGGGAGCGAGGCTTGGTTTAGTCATAAAGAGAGTGATAATAACGACACATTTTCAGATGTTGTTTAAAATCCTCAGAAGTACAAACCAAACAACATGTCTGTGCTTTGTTAAAAAGCTAAGATTTTACCTGTTACTAATGATAGATACAAGGTCTGTATGTGCAGGAATACTAAAGAGTTAACAAAATGATGATTACTACTGGAATCTAAAAAAATGATCTAATGTAAGTCAATGTGAGAAATCAGCTGAATATAAGAAAACCGTATTGAGCCCGCTGTATGTTACCTTTATATAAAGCAGCATGATTTCTCCTGTTTTACCTCACACAGCCTTTCATGTGTCCCTTCGAGCCAGCTGGATTAAAGCTTTCACTCTTGATCTGGTTCTGCATTGGAGTGCACGTCTGTCTTTCCATATGCTTGCTGAACAAAACTCTCTGGTTCAACCAACGGCAACAATATTATTTGCAGTTGCTTGCTTTTGTTCTCGAATTCTAAACCTCATGAATTTGGGACAACAGCCCAACACTGTATTTAACACATCCTGGAGTAAAATATGTTTGTGGTAAAATGAATTCCTGTTCAAACTGAAAAAAAAAATCTGTATATTGCTTTCCACTTCTTCTAATGAGGATTTATCCAAATTCATGTAGTTTGACATCTACATAAAATCAACAGTCATCAGGACTGGTAAATTGGTAGCGTAATTTGCCATTGTTAATGTGCTGTAAAAAAAAAAAGAAAAAAAATCCTGTATGCTTCACCCAGACCACATCCTAGGCTAAACCCTGCAGAGCATTTACATTATGCAAGAACATGTCTGACACTGGTGATCACTGGTTGTAAGAAAGCTACAACTTCACACACTTTCTGGACCTGACTCTGTGGAAAATTATATGGAGGCCATATGTTTTAATGGCTTGTGTGTTTGTTTGTATGTGAGGTTGGGTGGGTGGAGGTGGTGATGACTGTGAAACCTTCATTAAACTGAGTTTAAAAGAAAGTTCAGCAGCACAGTATGTGGAGTCACTGTGTGCATATTTCTTTGTGTGTGTGTGTGTCCTGCTGAGATTACGTGGGCAGCTGAGGACTTCTGTGTGTCCATGACACATTACGAGAATATGCCTACGCTGAGTAACAGCGTGGTGCTGTGATGCACACATCCAAGCCCATTATCAAATGCATTTTTTTCTACTTTACTGTGAGTTCATTAAAACACACCTTCAATAACAATGTTCTGTGCTTATTCTGATAAAATGGAAAATTAACTGAATGACAAAAACAATAAGCTTAGTACAAAAGTGGCTTGAGCACACAGCACCTGTGACATTATTTTTCAGTACCAGTGAGAGGGAGGGCTGTGGGTAACAGATTTCTATCAGCAGGCATATTTCCCAGCTTCTGATGCTAAATTATGATGAAAAGAATGTTAAGGAGCTAGATGAATCCTCCCTGTTCCTGGACATAAAAAAGTAAGGTCCCACTGATCACAGAGGCAGCCCACTTTAATGGATTCAGAAGGAAAACCCGGAGGAAACTTAACACCCACTGTTTTGGAGGTTTGGTCAGACTGACCTGATCTAGATGATAATTGTTTCAGAACTGGAGTGTCCCTGGATGCAATCTATTATGGTTATTACTGTTATAATTGATGCCATAATCTCCATCAAGGCAACAGCCACCTACACAGGAAACAGTTCCCAGTTAACACCTACAGGGACCAGCAAACTCTTTTGTTTTAAACATCAAAAACAATTATAGACTGGACCGAAACTTCAGGAAAAACATGCGTGTCTTCCCTCTGCTGATCATTCTGTCTCTCACTTGTTCCTCAGGCACGCTGCACTCAATAAGGACGTTGTCACACTCACTGTAAAAACCAGACTACAAGTCCGTCACATCAGGCTCAACTGCTACAGTTAAAAGCTCATTGTTTGCATCAAACACAGAACAGGTTTCTTAAACAATGTCACACTTCTTGAATGGCTGTTAGTTTACAAAGAGCTTTACAAAGCACGCCACTTTAGAGCAGGAGAGCTCCTGACAAAAGGCATATCAAACAACCTTCCAGCATGTCTGTGTCAAACCTTTCATGTTTTATCTCTGTAACACTAACCCGGCTCGTTTTCTGCATCTTTCTGCCAATACACCAGATGGTCAATATATAGTCTAAGTCAGTGTTTGTTTAAGAGGCGGCCTGAACCTGTGACTCTGACCACGAGCAAGTTTTTATTATCTAGTGGAATAAATACTGACCAATCATAAATCATGTCTCTCAGAGCTGGGTTACACAAGCACATAACTTTTTTTATATTTAGCAGACTATGATGCACTCACAGATTGGCTGTAAGAGGGCATCAACTTGGACTGTTAAAAAAAGGACTAAATTGATCGTTCTCTTGTTTGAGATTGAAGTATTTTGTACATAGTTCCTAATTTAACTTATCATACTAAACGGCAAAGTAGACAGTAATAAGTTGAAGCCTGGTGGAAACTAATCCATCATGATTCATGGAAGTAACATTCAAACGTCTGTTAACAGCAACCAGTGACTCACGTACCAGAAGATGTTCTCCGTTTAAAAAGCAGGAAAACTATGCGAGGACAATGAAAATCTGAAAGCACAGAGCAACGAATCCCACCTCTGCAGAGATGCGTCTGTTCCCTCTGTTCCTCAGACACACACCCGTGGGCGACTGCACTTCATCAGAGGAGGTCCCAGACGCCTGGTCACTCTCGCCGTCCGAGCCCATCTTCAGGTTCTCGTGGACGATATCTGGATTAGAAAAATAAAGGAAAATAGGGAGAGAACAGGACGATGAGAGGTTGAGTGTGATGGATGGAGCAGGTCAGTGGAAAACAGGGCAGGGCTCAGCACGGGCTGACGGCAGCAGCAGGAAAGAAAAACACTCTAGTGGACGCTTTTATGAGCCTCTCTGCTCTTATCAACATCCTGACTGTTTCTCTGGGATATGCACAACAAGTATATGAGGTTTAATGAGTTTGACTAATTGACTACATCTGTTTAGTCGTTGCCATAGTGCCTAACAAGACAAAATCCATACACAACACTGTCATTTTCCCTAAGCAAACAGGTTTCATACACAAACAAGCACACTGTCACATTATTATTATAATATCATAATGGGTCACATTGTTGATTTCAATATTGTATCTGGATTGAGAATTCAGGCTGCTGGCTTGTTCCAAGTGTCCAAAGTCATTATACTTTGTCTCACTCATTAACAAAAGGCTCATTGTGTGCCTGAATGTAAATGAATGAAATGACTGTACTGATTTTGTGTGTGTGTGTGTGTTTGCACTAACTTATGCCTGAAGCAGTGAGTTTTCTAAGCATGTGTTTTCATACATAATATGTCACTGTATGCGCAGTCTCAGCTGACTCAGTAGAAATGTGTAAGACAAAGACTTTACGTGTACTTCTTAGGGTTATTTGACCACTAATTTAACAGCATCAGATCCAAATTGAATATAAATCTGTAATAAAATAAACTCACTGTAGCAACGTCTAAACAAAGCAACGGAGCAACGTCTCCTGCGTAAGATCTCAAATGTGATTTCTGCCTCTGTGTGTGCGTCTGTGTGTGCGTGTGTGTGTGTGTGTGTCTCACCGAGCCGACTGCCATTGCGAGGCATGACCATGAGAGAGCCCAGACCTCCCCCGATGACACTCTGAGGACGTCGCAGTGGCGGCTTTTTAAAGGAGCCCGTGTACTGGTGGAGGAAGGAGTGGACGCTGTGGGCCGACGGAGGACGACCATTCCTCACTATCGGCTCTGCAGAAGAACACAACGTTTTTAAAATAAGAACAAAACAACACATCTGTATGTGTGTGTGTGGGCGTACAGTGATCAGTGGTGATGACTAAGCATATGAGCCTGTCTGTGATTGAATAACTGTGACTTGTTTTTTATAATGACAGTGACAAAATGTGTTTAATGTGAATCTGTCACATCATGGAAACACCTGAACTGCTTAATAAGATCAGAATCAGCTTTGATACTGATGACGCATATTTAAATGATTAATACTAAGGGTGCAGCAATGTACTGGTATTCATAACAAGATTTTAAAAAAATAATTTGGATATTGTGTAGATAATAGGCAGTTTACCGTTTAACTGACTAAAACCTTCTGATTCACTGCTAACTATATGTTACTGTTTGCACAGCAATAAAAGCAGACTGATAAAATAATCACTTTACATAAGAGCTTTTCACTCGTAATCTACTGATGAATATGTCATGTAACTGCAGTGACTTAATGGGTCAATTGCATGTTAAACAAATACTATTCCACGTGAGTTTCCATAAAAGGATTTGAACAAGAATACTGAATTTTATTAGAACAGAGGAATGTCAAATAGAGTGAGGCTGATATACTACGGTGTAAGTGTTTGAGAACAAAGAGCTGTCTTAACATCCTTTAACAGAGACAAACAGAGCAAAATGGAGATGATAAAATTAAAGGACAGATGAATGAAACAGATTGCAGATTACTCGATGTGAACTGTAAATGAACAGGCTGGGCATTTTAAGTGTGTTAAATCTACATGAAAACAATATGAGAAATTGAGATATTGAAATATTTTATTCCACCTAAATCATAAAACTGAACACTCTGCTCTTATCCTGGCTATAAATTTAAAAAAAACAAAACAAAAAAAAAACAAAAAAAAAAACAGTGGCATGAGGCATTCCACAATTATCGTAATGTGCTTTGGTTTTCCAGAATATCGCATTCCCACAGCATCCCGCTCAGACAATGGTTAGTTTAATTGTAAACAAGGCTTGGGCAGCTACAATGTGGCCTGTTCTCTCATCGAGCGTAACCCTTATACTGCAAATAGCCAATATCAAAAGACGAGAAATGAGAGTGTCGAGTATCTAGACCTAATGTCTTGTAGTCTCAGCAGTGTATTTTGGCTTGAGAAAGGGTCTACAACTGCCCAACAGAGGAGCATTTATCCAAGAGCAAGAATGGAGCCCAAAAGAGGTGAAAGATTTATTATGTATAGAGTAGCGCCAACCAAACCCCAAGTGGGACAGCGGGGAGAAAATGGAGTACCAGAGAAGCTGTTCAGCAGGCAGACAGAACGATACTGTGGGACATGTGGACATGTAGGAAAGACATAAGACAACAGTCACAGAAAAGATGGATTGTGACGTGCAGGCTCTTTTTTATAATTCACTCAACACATACTGTATGATGACCCCACATCATACAGTATGTCTGAAAAAGCAACAGGAAAATTCTTGGATTGATTCTCCATAAACGTATCAGGCCGATGTCACAATTACTCCAAAATAATCTACAACCTAACATTACTATTCTTTACTATTCTCTTTACTTTCGAAATTTGAAAAAGAGGTACAAAGTGAAAAATGCTTTAGTGTGGCTGTGTCGCCTGTCTTTAAGCTGGTAAGCCACGTCTTCTCTCCACTGGCGTCAAAATTTTGGAACATCTGCAAGCCATGTCATCAATTTGGTTTTTTGTTGCTTTTGTTCTGTTATGCACCAGCAAGGCATTTCCTAGATTTCCACTGAAAACAGAAACATAACAGCCCCATGTAATATCCAGGTCCTTATGCCACTTCTCTCTTATCTCTCTACAGCTGCTGCTGCTGCTGCTGGCCTGAGTTATAAGCGTTACATAATCAGATCAGGACCAGAACGCGTTCCCCAATCACAGAGTTCAGATCACATCTCATCTGGCTACTCCATTCTGTCTCCTCTCTACCCTACTTACTGTTACACAGGCTGCTGAAATCCCCTCACGCTAGCTCACACACACAAACACACAACATGATTCTGAGTCCCCGCTCAGCAAGCACAGAACGCTCCGGCCAAACCTGGTGTTAATCACGATACAAAAAGCTCTTTACAAAGCGCAGTTAGTTCTCAGAAGGCGGTGGGGAGGAGCGGGTGGACTTGGACGATCTGATTGATTGAGGAAGGGAAAAAACTTCTCATTTGGACAAAAGACAAGAGAGGAAAAGCGAGGACAGGCCTGAAAGAAGCCTGAGGGGCGAGAAGTGGAGGGGGGAAGGGTGGCCAAGAGAGAAGAAGAGGAGCTGAAAGTTTCAAAAAAAAAAGAAAAAAAAAAAAGAGGGGAAAATGCCTGGTTGGTTTCACCAAGTCATCCAAGTTGCCGTGGTAATGTCATGGAAACTATATAATGTCTCCAGATCCTGAGCACCATGGCAACGATGTGGCAGCACACCGAGGCGTGCTCCCTGCAGATTTTGTGAATATCAGCAGAGATAAACCGCTGTGTCACCCCGCTTTTATTTTGACACCTTGAAGGCCGCAACCTTCAGTGGGATCCAAATGAATGATGTCACCAACGTCAGTGTCTGCGAGTGTGGCACACAGTGTGTCTTCAGTAACGTAAATAAAGAGTCATATCAGACCAGCTGTGAGGTCAATTTACCTTCTTTGAAGCAGAGAGAGTTACTCCTGTAAAAAACACTTTTAAATGACTGGCAGATTTCCAACAAATGTAAACCACAATTCCCAATGTGCATTTCATTAAGAAATATCAAATCATCACCCTTAATTTAGAGTACTGCAGTGCTTATGGCAAACTGAGGCTACAGACTGTACTTTGTAGAAACCTGATAATATATTCAGCTGTTTAATTTTCAGACTCTGGCTCAGTGTTAGGTTAAATTTGTATTTTTAGCTTTGGATAAAAGTGCTACATAAATGCAGTCCATTAAAATTCAGCAAATCCCATTTCAGACATGCACTTCATTACATAAATGTGCTAAAATGTTACACGTCAGCCTGGTGTTTAAATAAGCCCCAGTTATATTTCTGTCAGTCATGAAGGCAATCTTAGCCGTTAAAGGTAATGATGGTAGAGCAAATGTCCTTATTGACTAAGTGATTGAGGTTAAAAAAAAAAATCATCATTCAATTGCAGAAGAGTTTTAAAATACATAATTTATAAGGCCTGTCAGACCACTTCTCTTCTTTAATGTGATTATTTGCCATATAATATAACAGGAGCCAAAAATCATATGAGTCTTGCAGATTTGCTCATAAATAATTGCTTTGATATTCACTTTACTAATAAGGTTGTAGTCAGGCAAAGAAAATTGTGGTTGCTAAAATTCTACCTAAACTACACACTGATTGGTCACACCACATCTGTAGATTAACCAGAAATTAGGTACTTAAAGGACCATACCAGTGTTACATGTCGTTGTCCTTTGTCAACATCAGCCACATAGGTTAAATAAACCCCTCCCATTTTTCCCAAAAAACTTTATCTCTGAAATACATATTACATTTTTTCCATATTCAATAAACGTTACAGAGAGTACCTGAAAATATGTTTCAAAATTAGTTAAAAAGAACGTCT
>JAPXVT010000025.1:25525169-25541201 GCA_029823135.1 Acanthurus reversus
TTGTACTCTCTGTGTGTGTATTGCTTGCACCTGGGTCTCGTGTGGTTCCCGTAACAGTAACGTGTATTTGTAGAGGTAATGTGTATATGTACAGGCAATGTGTATATGTACAGGTAACGTGTATATGTACAGGCAATGTGTATATGTACAGGTAACATGTATATGTACAGGTGATGTGTGTATATACCAGTGTGTGGTGGCAGCTGCTCTTCTGGCTCTTTGCTGATCACGCTCACACCTGTAGAAACAGGAAACAGTTCCCCCTCACACACAGTACAACTCTACAACAGTGAAAACAGCTTCATTTTCTTCTTCTTTCAAAGCTGTAATAGCTGATCAGTAAGTTAAATCTTCAGTACATCAGAACTTACTGGGAAAATTTTTTTTTCCATCTCCCATGAAGTGCATTAAGTGACCTTGCACCAGCTAAACTTTTTGTGTGAAATTGAGGAAGTTCTTTCAAACTTTGATGTTTTCATCAACCTTTTCTAACATGACATACCATAATTCACGTTAAAGGTCCACTTTGTAGAAATTGTTGATTTTTGGGTTTTATTTTCAAATTGTCAGTATTTGACAAACTGGGAAACCCAGCTCGTCAAATACTGACACTTTCGGTCGATGGTGGGCCAAACTCCCGACCCAAAGCGTCAGTATTTGACAAGTTGGGAATCTTACAAATAGGAGCTTTAAAGCACCTGGAAACATGACCATTAACTGAGACTGTGAAAGCGATTAGGACAGAGGTCCTGGCTCATAATAAGCCAGAGGTCAGAGGTCAGTGTACCCAGGAAGGCATCGACCAGCGTGCTGACTCCTCTCATGGCTCTAAAGAAAACCTTTGGCAGCTGACTGTTCCCTCTTGAAGACTCCTCGTGGGAGGCTGGAGTTGAACCAACATCCACCTGGCGGGTGAGGTCGACTGGGTTACTGGAAGAAAATGTTTTAACATTTGAAGATGATTTACTTTGCGCAGTGAGGCGGGCGGTTGTCCTGAAAGTCAGAAAGAACAGCTCAGTGACACAATGAAGGAAACTTAATGCTCAGATTCACAACAACCATGTTAGTACTTTTATTTATATTTATAGGGTCAGTTGTTTCATTCAAATGATGTTTTTTACAAGAGAGATCTGAGAACAAGAAACATTCACAGGAACACAATCAGCTGTTGTTATTAGTCATACTTCGATTATTAAGTCAAGTTAATTTTATTTAAACAGCTCCAAATCAAAATATTAGACGTCCTAAGACACTTTCCATACAAAGCGGGCTGAGACTCCACTCTGTAATTTAAAGACAGCCAACAATTCCTGCATGAGCGAGAACTTGGCAACAGTGACAAGCTTGTTTCTAACAGACAGAAACCTCAAATAGAAGCAGATTCAGAGGTAGCACCCATCATTCCACCTCTACCCTCCATGAGTTGTTGTAATGCCTAATCCCTGAGGAGCAAAGCTGACAAAATATGATTAAACACTGACAGGAGAATATTTACTGAAACCTATCGAGGAGGATTTGCCCGACTCGCTGTGGAACTCAGCTACATGTAGCACAGGAGGCATCTGTGTCTGTGTTAACAAAGGGTGGCGCTCTCAGGCTACATCCACATTGCTGCATCTTAAATCAAACGTAGTGCTGCTACGTTTGAGTCTTGTATCCTAACTTAGCCGGCATCTTCATGGCTCAGAGATAGACCAGTTTAGAGACAGTCAACTCCCCATTTTATTTTGAAGACTCTGTCTTGGTGTCTAACTATGGACAGGCACAGACGGGGGAGCTTGGAAACGCCGGCATGGCTGCCCTTTGTGATTGGTAGCGCTGCAGTCATGTGACTATTTTACAGAAGAAAACAAGCCTGCATGTGTTATGCACGTATCTGTGAGCCTCGTTTATAGGGCTGTCATCATCTTCCTGGAGCCAGATTAATGTTACATCAAAACACAGCGCACAGAGCCTGAAGTCAAGGAGTTTATTGTAGGTGAGTTATGTCACAGTGCCTGAGAGTTAGACTGCAAACACACTGAAGTAAAACAACCGCTTACTAGTTTCCACAGACTGGGTAACAGTAAGAGGAAACATTCTTTGAACTGACAGGTGCTGTGTGACGTTGAGTGGTCATGTCATATGTGTGTACTTGGCTGGAGAGTAGAGCCACTATAGAGCTCACACTGTGCATGTGGATGAGGAGCGTCTTTGATTCAAGACCCCATCTTAAATCAAAGACGCAGCAATGTAAATGTAGCCTCAGACCATGTCATTTATTAATAGCTGTCCATGGGTATTATGACAATATTTCCAAATAGAACACAGAACGTTATTGATGTTTACCCAAAAGTTACCTACTCCAGCTTTAAGAGGTGATGAGAGAAATATTATCAGATATATCAACAGAAAGTGAAACATTTATGAAGTGCTTACATTTTGTCCTGGCCTGCTCCCACCCTGAGCGTCAGTCTGGGAATGACTGGAGATGGTAAAGATGCTGGAGTTTCTACTTTCACCTGGAAAAAGAGAGGAAAGGGCAAATTTCATTAACACTCTAATACAGACACCCAAAGAAAAACCGCAGTGACAAAAGTGTTACCTTCTCCAATCGAATTCTCTCTTTTTCTTTCTCTTTCTCCTTTTCTCGTTTTTCTTTTTCCCTCTCCTTTTCTTTCCTCTTCTCTTCTTTTTCCCTCTCCTTTTCTTTGGCCTTCTCTCGTTCTTTATCCTTCTCCTTATCTTTCTTTTTCTTCTTCTCCTTCTTGTCTTTCTTCTTGTCCTTCTCCTTGCTCTTTATGTCCTTATCCTGGAGGATTGGGGCCAGAGGAGGAAGCATGGAGGGTAAGCGCAAGCAGGCAGAGGGGCTGAACAGAGGTGGGACTTCACCAAGAGCAAAGGGGGTCAACGCAGACTGTTTCTGCCTGTCGTCCTTGCTGCGGTCTTTACCCTTGTCCCTTTTGTCTTTGTCCTTTTTACTTTTTTCTTTATCCTTCTTTTTGTCCTTATGTTTCTCCTTTTCCTTTTTGGGACCATCTCCATCTCTGGATTTTATTTTGATGGAGCCCTCAGGCAGAGTGAAGTCTCGCTGAACGAAGAGCTCATCATCCTTCAGTCCAAACTCTTTCCATGGCATCTTGCCATCCTTGGAGAACTCCTTGTTTTTGTCCCTGTTTTTATCCTTGTTCTTCTCTTTCAGCTTGCCCTTATCCTTTTCCCGGTCTTTGTCTTTCGGTTTGTCTTTCTCCTTCTTTTTCATTTTAGTTTTGAGCTCCTTCTTTAGCTTTTTCTTCACATCTACTGATGACGCAATCTTGTTCTTCTCCTCAAACACCTTGAGCAAAGGTTCAGGAGTAGGTGGTGAGGCTGATCCGGACGACACATATTCTTGGCTTGGTGGGGGTGCGGATGGACCCCCCTGGTTGACCTTTCGGATCACCTCATTGATTGAATCATCCATAGTCCAGTTTCCCAATCCTGCATGTGCCTGCATGTGAAGTGGTGTTGACGTGTCTTTTATAGAGTTACTCGCCCCAATCAGGATTTTAGGAGTAGACGGCTCCATGATGGTCAGCCTCTTGGGGCTAGAGAATCCATTGCTGTCCGAATCAGAGCCAGAGGAGAAAGCAAAAGGATCTGGCTCCCGCTCAGCACACGCTCTGGCAATCACAGCATCAATAGAGTCATCAATAGCTGTATTATCGGGCTCTAGTTTCTTAAAGGGCCCCTCAGCTAACTCTCTGTCATCTAGATTCAGACGCATATGGATGTTCTCTTTGCCCATCCTCTCACTCAGTGAAGACAGCGGCAGCTTATGCACTGCATCTGTCTTGCTCTGGGCTTGGGATGCTTTGGCTGAACCAATCTTGGGGCTCTTGGGGCTTTTCGGACTCTTAGTCCTTCCTGGGGATTTCTTCCTTTCCTTAGAAGGTTTTGGAGAATGGATGGGGCTTCCACTCACTGCAACAGGAATGACCCCTTTAGGGGACTTAGTCCGTTGTCTGCCAGGGGATGAGACCTTGGGCTTTCTTCCTGGAGTAGTGAGGCCCTTCGGATCAGAGTGTTTTGGTACTACTGGCAGAGGTCTGAAGGAAGGCAGGGCTCCAGAAGGTGTTTCAGGCGACAGGGGGTCAAGGCTGTCATGAGAAGGCATCATGCCTGGGGGAACACGTTGTGGATTGAGAGAGGTAAGGGGCTCCCTGGGCTCAACCCCCCATTCTGGGCTGAGGCCAGGGTACATGCGTGGTCTCTTGGAGGTAGGCATCATGCCCATAGCTGCATCGGGGCTGTCCAGGTGCCTCTTCAGTGGGTGGTTCTCATCGTTGACAGTCTCATCTTCGTCCATTTCTTCCTCATCGTCTTCCAGTGCTACCTGCATAGCTTCGGCTGAGGTGCCCATGTCAGCAAGGACCTCCTCCTCCTCCTCTTCTAGAAAAGGGAAGGACAGAACAATGAGTTGAACACTGATTTCAATGAATCTCAGGAATCTCAGAGGATTCTCACAACCACAACACCCGTTTTGACATATACAAAAGTTATTATGGTGGCGAACACAAAAATACCTAGGGTCCAAAATGAACTTACTGGTCAATCTGCCAGGGGAAAAAAAAAAAAGTAACAAAATATTTGTTTTTTGTCAGACTTTGTATTT
Source organism: Acanthurus reversus (assembly GCA_029823135.1). NCBI lineage: Eukaryota > Metazoa > Chordata > Actinopteri > Acanthuriformes > Acanthuridae > Acanthurus > Acanthurus reversus. The sequence continues at coordinate 25,529,803 of JAPXVT010000025.1, forward strand.
TTACTTTAGCCTTTGATGTGTTGCATTTAATATATAGGTGTAGCATCAGATTGGTGTGAACTCTGGTTAGTCGCTAGACTGAAGTTTGCCCCCTAGAACAGATGTTTTGGGCAAATTGTATACTGCATTCACAACTTCTTCTAATTGCCTTACAGTTCTCTACAATGTTTACGGTTGTTTTTTCTTGTACAATGTGTGATTTCTGATGCATATATATTTTTTAACTTGACTACAATGCATCAATTTTCATGTCTTTGCTCCTGTGTGGGAGTGTCAGGCAGTGTCACTCAGCCCTGCTCTGACTGGTCCAGCCTGAGTAGACTGACTCAATTATGTAGACCACAATCACCCGAGCGAGGTCTTCATATACTGCTTGTCTTCTGCCTTGTTCTGTAAACTGACAAAAGCTTAAAGAAGATCACTTTATCGAAATGTTGCAGCAGCAATAAAGTTATTACTGGGAGCTCTTTGGTTTGGTATGCAGATCTTTTCTTTACTTTTGACCTGCTCATCTCTTGATCAAGCACCCAAAAAAAATCTGTGCACCCCATGTTTTGTTTGTCCAAAGTATTTCTTTAACTGGTCATTTAACTGTCAACAAGAAATTCTGTCATCAAAACAATGTAATTACAAATTAAATAAACAATAGGTTTTATCAAAAGATCAGCTTGATTGATCTACTCAAACCAAGTGTCGCCACACACAGTTTAACTCTTTGTGGTCACGGGCTAAATTCTCCTCTGAAATTTCCCTCCAGTTAAGTGCGCATAACCATAGAGATGGTAGATACTGAAGGTCAATCAAAGAATGGGAAAAAAACTAAACAAAACATTTTTAACATTACGGACAGTCGTACTTCGCATGACACCTCCAGTCTGCAGAAGTGATGCAAAAGAAAGGGTACTCTGTTTTAGAGTTGTCGTTATGAGACATTGCATTGAAGTAGATGAGGCCTAATTTAGCAACCAGCCAACGCTGGATGAGCTCACATTTTATTTGATAAAGTAGATTTTTACTTGCCTTTAGTGAGACCCAGGTACAAATTTGGACCTGGATCAGGTGCATAGGTAAGCCTAGCTAAAATCAAATTGCAGTTGTATACAATCCTGTATGTACTTATGGTTATTATATGTTACCTTCTTGCAAGGAGACCAGGGGCGGCATGTAATCTGGAATGTAATCCTTCCTTTCCTCTGCATCTCGGACTCCAGGCTGGGGAAACTGCAAGACATTGTTTTTGCTAACAGGAAAGAGCGGCGTTTGATGGGTGAAGGCCACAGGCTCCAAGTTGTTGACATAGTCCTCCAGTTCACTCAGGCTCACCCCCAACAGCCTGAAGGCTTGGCTGACATCATCCAGGACTGGATCTGTTCTTCCATCTGAAATGCAGCATCGAAATACAGCGGTTACCATCAGCACACACTTTGCATGAATCTTGTTAATTAAATTATATTTTAAGGGTTTATAAGTGCTTAGAACAAAAAAAAGACTGAAGTTACATAACGGTGATTGTGCTGCACATACAAGAAGGCGCTTGATTAATGTTGACATTTAACCTGACGCAAAAAGTCATACTCAACAAGTTCTAGATTGATTTCAACTTTTTACAGATACCAAAAGACTTAAATGGCAGGGCACGTGACATCTGCTACCCACAATGTGGACACCACAACCGGAAAATGATGATCACAACATTAACAAGACATGGAAGCTGCTTAGCTCTGCAACGTTAGCTAACGTTACTGTACTTTTTGACACATCAACCTTTGCTAGGGGGCGCCAGCTAACGTTAGAGTCAGTCAACAACAACGTGATCGACTGCTTCAGGTTTTACAGTTAAAAGAGTACCATAGGTACAACAGGGGCACTTACAGAGCTCAGAATATCGATGGCAGGCCCTAGCTAACTGCTGGATATATCGATGCAGCACATCGGACAGCAAATCGCACGCAGTGAGCTGAACCGCATCCCAGCCCAGAGCCTGGCAGATCTGCGCCACCGACACACGCAGCAGCGAGCGGGCATAGCTCTCGCACATCTCGCTGACTTTGTTGTGGTATAAATCCCGGTCAGTTCCTCTTCCAAATCATCCTTCCGGTCTTCATGTTTCATGGAACCCCCGAGGGGCTTGAGAAAACCCGCTTAAGCGGTTAATTTTGGACATCTACTTTAGTAAATATATTGGCGGTTTCGCCAGAGTCGCCATCTTGATTCCATCGATAGACCCATCCCCGAAATCGGACCGCACATGCGCACAAGGCGCTGTCTGCCTACAAAGCTCCGTCGGATTCGAGAGGTTCAGTCACGGCTGAAGATGCGCAGGAAACCAGTTCGTCAGAGTGGAAATTACTCGGCTAATATTTAAAAAAGACTGCGGCTGTTGTCCGTTTGACCTTTTAGACTGTTTTCATGGCTGAGGAGGACTGAACTTTTAACGAGTTACCGGCGAATCACTCAGGATGAATTTTTAACGAACGGTTAGTTTCGATCAGTTTCGGTTATGAGTTTACATCCGCGGTGTCCTGTTTTGTCGGTGTTTCTTATTTACCACCGTCATGACTGGAAGACGTAAATGTCTTTTTTATTTATTTTTTAAAATTTTTTATTCTTTTATTTTTTTGTGGAAGTCCTAGGATTAAAAAAACACCAATGCCAATTTTTAAAAGCGTTTGGAATTTATTTTTTATTAAAATTGAAAGATATGGCGCCTAGCTTTAAAGCTGAGGATTTGGACACATACTTCTATAAACATTACTTTTGGAATGGCTAAAAACGTTAGTGGATCTCACTTAATATCTCATGATGGCCGCATATTACAATGCCGTAGTAATGATTAATATAGCAGCCTTCAGAAATAGGCTATCTTAGACATCCTCTCAGATACAGAGTTGCGGGAAATTCAGCAAACAAATATGTCTGATATTTTTCTAAAAGATTTTGATTCGGATAGGTATAACGTTCCTCAGAATTAAAGTGCTGCTGCTGTTTGTTCAGGACACTCCTGTTAGAGATTTTTATTCCCAGTGTGGCCCTCTTCTGGTTAAAATAAATTCTCAACTTCTAGTTTTTGCATTGCATGTTTTATGTCACTTTAACTTCACTTAAAGTCTGAGTGTTTGTCTATACATGAAACAGTTTCTCATAGCAAAGTCTCGCAACCAGGGGGCAACCAAAATTTAGAAGCATTTCATTCAGATAAAGTTGACTTATTTTGCCAAAACTAAGTTTTTTATTTTGTTTAGTTGAGCGAAAACATTTCATTTGCTCATCTGAGACAATTTCTTACAAAAAAAACATTAGTGGCTCTCACATGATGTGTGAGATCCACCAACAGCCTCATCCTTTCAATGTAGACAACGTTGTCTGTCAGACTGCTGCATGCACACAATGCAATGTGAAGGATCAGGACCAAAGCACAAATTCTTCAACCAGTATGGCTGATTTTTTTTTTAAACAAAACAATGAAATAAGCCTTTTTATTCTCAGAAATAAAAATGGTCAGAAAATTCTAAGTGATAACATTAGTGTATTTAAGTGATATTATTCCACACCACTTGAAAGTAGCTTAATCAAAGGTGTGAGTAACGCATTATAAAAATCAGTTTGTACCTAAAAAAAGGCAAAAGGACCCCCCCAAAAAACAAAAACAAAACAGCCTTTGGACCACAAACAACTAATCATTCCATAAACACAATAATGATTGTGAACCGCAAATATAAAGACAGGACTGTAAGGAAAATAATATGATGTAAAAATCACTTTGAACAGGTTTACATTACAATTTACAATTGAAATATAATACAAAACAAAATTCACAGTATTTACATCACCTGTCTGCATATTGTCATTACTGTCAGTCTGTCCATTAACTAAATGATAACTTAAATGAAGAACATCAACATGTCAAGTCATAAATCAGTATTATTGCTGGATACAACAAAGCTGGAGTGACATTAAGAAAAATGGGACTACATTAAGTATGTTTGAAATAATAGTCTTGTAATTACACCTTTTTCCTCACGTCCAGTACTTGAACAAACTGAACTTTAATTTGTCCATTTTATTTTTATTTGTTTCAGTTCAGACTCTAAATATTTCACTTGGAGAACACGTCAGGAGAGACTTGACAGTCATCGTCAAAATTCCATTTGTTCCAAAGGCGCTGTCTGTTCTTGTATCTGTAAGAATAAGACAAACATGTCATTCCTTTCACATTGTACAGTTACTAAAACCTGTACAGGTTAACTCTTGCCTGAGCACCAAATGAATCCGCATATTCATGCTTTCTTTTTTTTTTTTGCTCTGGCAGATGAGGTTTAATCGTACATTTGACAACAGGATGTTGCTTACATCATACATCAGACATTTGTTTGCGTAACAGGTCAACAGCAAAACATAAAAAAATGTTTTAGGACACTTTCAAACGTAAAATTGCAGTTAAGGATGAGGAATAGCCCACATTTTCCTGATATATGACAAAGTCCTTTTAATTTGACAGCATTGCCTGTTTTAGTGTGTTTGCATTGCGTCATAGAGATGGCTCAGCTCTAATGCAATGCAATGCAAAAACAAACAAAAAAAGATGATCAATTTGTTTGGTCATCATTAAGCCCATACATGAAGAAGGCATAACTTCATTGAACATTTTAATGCTTACAGTGCAATCATCAATATGCTGCCACTGGAGTTTTGTGATGTAGCCAATCTAATGAGGATGTCCCCTGACTGTCCAACCATTAAGGTGTTTTGTCATCTTTTTTTTTTTTAATTTGAATATCTGTCAAACACTGAAGACTCTGCTGTCTACTTAGTAGGACACATTCCCCAAGCTGAGTGTACACACCCACACATTCAAATACAGTATGTGGGAGCGGACTGTTACAGACGTAGGGGCATGTTTCTCTATCACCATGTGCACAGTTTTATTATATAATTCAAAAATAAATATAATGTAGTCTGCTGTCCTTGCCTACTTTCTGCTACAAACACACACACACACACACACACACACACACACACACACACACACAAGGTGCAACCAAAATCAGCAAGACTGCCACAGCTGGTATTAAGACCACAATGTCATGAGAATCACTGAATGTAAAGGCACAATCGCTGCACTTGTACAGAAGTGTCTCACCGGTTATAAAAACAGGGTAGCGAGCTGATATATTCTGGACCTGCAAGCGGACCAAACATGCGAGATAGTCGGGCTGATCTCTTGACGTGAGGTCACACTCGTGGTAAGGCAAGACTTCCAATATTCCAGTATCTTGGCACCAGTTTAGGAAGTGCTTCTTCTCTTTTGCCTCTGCACTCAACCTGTATATGAGAGGATAAACATAACATTCAAAAAGGTAAGGTTTCCACAGAAAGGTTGTTATAAAATGATTATCAGTATGAAATGATGGATAACATTCCATCTAATATGCATAGGAGAGATCTGAATCTAAATACAGGACATATGGGAAAATGTGGCTGATGAAGTCAGTAAGGATGCAGCGGGCTAATGGACGATAAGAGAGGTAAAAAATAAAGCAGCTGCTTGTTTTCATTTGACATGGGATCATCCTTTTCTTTCTCCTTTTTGAAAAAGAGTAATCAGAAGTGTTGGACAGTGGTTGTATAATCATTTGCCAGGATCATCCTACCTGCAATGGCAGGCTTTTGAAGCTTCAAGGACTATTGTTTGTATTTAAAGTGGTATCTAAAAGGCTTTGTGTGATATAATCCAAGTCTTCTTTATTGTATAATAGGGTCAATACTTCCAAAACACTGATATTTCAGTTAAAAAGCTACTAAATCCAACATATCCAGTACAAGACTCCCTCTCATGTGCCTGGCCAAGTGAACTGGAGCAGCAGTTTGTAAGATACATTGCAATGAGGTACTTCACTGTATCCATTTGTGATTATGTTGTGTTAGTTCTGTACCTGTTCTTTATTGATTTTAATTGTTGTGTTGCATAATGTGTGCAAGCTATGAGAAAGTTATCCATGAAAAAACACATGCATTACAGAAAATCTAAGACTTAATGCAAATAACTTGGTATACAGTATATGAAGGTAAGTGAGAATCAAGGTTATTTTTTTCAAAGTTGTCACCTACCTCGCATTTTCTTTCAGCCGACGGCTGTCTCTGTAGTGAAACATCCATTTCCACTTCCCTGTTTTGCCCAGCTCCAGCAAGATTTCTGACAATCTTTTCATGTTGCCTTTAAATCCATACAAAGTTGACATAATGAGTTACACTGGGATAAGTTATAAACATTGAACATGACAAGATCCTATGTTAAAAAAAAAAAAAAGCAGGCTTTTAGATAAAAGTGAACATACACAGGCTGAGGGATTCCAGTGCTGCTTTGTCAAACATGATAAAACCACCCCTGATGAAGAGCTCCTGATGGGTGAGATTCACAACATCATCTCGTTCATCAATTCCAGCAAACTGAACATCTGGTGACTTCTTCAGTTCGAGCAAATGTGGGATCTGTTACAACAGAGAGCAGTCATTCAATCATTTATGTCTACTGCAAAACCTGTCATGAACTGTCATCTTTTTAATCAGCTGATAAATTACCTCACAAATATGCTCTGCTATGTCTTCATTCCTGAGGATGATGAGTAGAGATGAAGAACTTTTCCCTCCAACAAAGAACTCGGATGGCTGTACAGCAGTATGGCCCTCTGCCCGTAGCTGTGCCTTTTATGAATTCAAGCAGTGATTATCCACATTGTGAAACCAAATTTCCATTATCAAGTCTTACACTGCTTTCACATTGATTAAATAATAACATAAAATGTGGGAATAGTCTGTGGTCTGAAAGACAGCTTCTAATACAAAATAGATAATAGAAATACTGCATGTGAAGTGCGTTAAAAATTCGTCTTACCTCTGTTTCCCTAAAGAAGCAGTCATCAGATGTCACCACTATGTAGAACCTGTACTTTGTTTTGCTGCACTTCTTCACAACTGAATTCAAATTACTGCGAAAACTGTCATCCATGTCTCTCTTCATTTGATCACAGAAGTCAAAGTGGTTACTTTGTTCAGTCTTTACGTGACCTCTATCCTTTCCGAATCGCTTTGGTCTAGATGGGACCTTTTTGACGGCACAGACATTGTTCATCATTGCAGTGTACAGCCTGGCACATTCTGCAGTCACACCAAGAACTTCAGCGTGTTCCACTGGGGCTTTCGTTCCTTGAGATAATTTTTTAGGATATGTTGAGGAGGTGTTTTCTTTCTCTGTGGTGTCTGCCTGGTCTTTTCTGTCAGACATGTCTACACTGATTTTCAGTCCATCAAGTGAGGGAGCATTGACGTGATCCACTGAGTCCTCCTGCTCTTCTAGACTTGAAAAGTGCACGGTCAAAGGACTGGAGCAAGACAAATTCAAATTGTCATGTGAGTTCAAATGGTGGGTGGGTCCCATTTTACTCCTTTTTAAAAGCTGTTTCATTTGTTCTGAGAAAATAAGGCACTCCTGTTCCATTGAGGCCAGAGTAAGGTCATCTTGTAGGCACCTCTGAGAAATCTTCTCCAGAAAAGAGGCAGATCTCTTTCGGTTTGTGTTAAGGACCGTACACGTGAGTGAACTTTGAGGTTCTAGGAAGAGACTGTTATCTGGTACGACATCATCTTTGTAATAAGCAACGGAAGTTGATGCATCCGAGCAGTCTGTCTGGTTCATCTCAATGCTCGCTTTATTTGTTTCCACAACTTTCTCAAATTGACTGTTTATTATGAAACTTCGGCTTCCGTCAAGAAGTTTGGAGGAGGTTTTTGCAGATTGAAAAGACTTCACAGGAAGCCATGGCAAAGGAGTTTGGTTGAATTCTGAAACATCACTTCTTGTGCACTGATATAAAGTATCCAGAGGTGCAGATTTAGCTAGATCTGAGTGAGACTCACTAACATTTGATAATCGACTGCTCTTGGAAGAAAGCTTACTGGCCTGATGCTTATAATCATTCAGTCCTGTAGAATTTCCCTTGAAACTTTCTGTTCTTTTCTCTAAGAACACAGAAGCTGGAGTTGTGTACGTGAAGACAGGGTGTTTTTTCTGTTGATTTTTGGGAAAATCTGACGTTACAGAGTTTTCCATTTCTCTACCTTTAGAGATGCAATGTGCTTGAATTTCCTCACTTTTAGATGGTTTCACAGCCATGACAGGACGCGGAATGTATAGGTGTGGTTCATGACTTAAACTGGTCTGTGATGTTGTTTTATCTCTGTCTTGGTCAATATTTGGCTTATCAGCTTGCAAATGCTCAGAGAAGGCAAAGGATCTGTGAGAATGACAATCTTGCCCTAAGGAGATCTCCTGTAATTTATGTGGCTGATCAAGAGAATGTTTAATATCAACAGTTTTAATCTGGCTGGGTTTGTCAGTGTGGTTTGAAGTGGAGAGGAACTTGTCAATACTTTGTAGAACTCTTAGAGTTCTTAGTTCAAGATCAGGGGGAAGACCATGATGAGAGCTGGAATCACTGCTCTTTGTAGGCCTGTGTTTAGGCACGAAAACCATCTCATCCTTTCTAGATATTAAGCTTTTGTTTTTGAAGGCTTCACTGCCACTGCAGACAGAACTACTGCTGCTGCTGCTACTACTACTACTACTACTAGGGTCAGAAAAAGCCTCACACTGATATGGTTCCTCATCTATGGTTGGGGTAGGGCACCGGTCATCAGGCTCACTTCCTGAAACCTGTGGTTGGTTGGTTTTACTTACATCAAGAGGAGATAGTGATATTTTGTTAGTAGTAAGTTCTGCTTTTTCATTGTACATTTGAGATTTGCTGTACACCTCTGTGGGTAGGACAGTTTCAGGGTAGGTAGTTCCACTGATAAATGATGTTTCTTTTGGGTCATGAACTTCTTCAACCTCGCCCTCTGAGTGTGAGGCATCTTCCTCAGAGATGTCTACTCCAATAAATGGAATAACAACCCGACTACGGTTCTTTTTCCTCCCCTCTTTTGTTTTGTCACTTTTGAGACCTGTTTCTTTAGACGGTGCAACCTCAGCGTCACACTTTGGTACAGCCACACACTGAGGTGAATGAGACCGATGATGTAATAGTTCTTTTTGAGCTGAGTTATCAACATACTGCTCTTCCTCAACTGATCTAGTATCCCGATCTTCATGATAATCACTTTTTAGACTAAAGTTTGCCAATCCCTTGTTTTGACTGCCTTTTTCAACACTGTCACTTGTCTGGGGAATAGATCCATCTGAAGAAGAGCCATCTACCAAGTGGGTGCTCTCATCAGACATTGGTGATGCTGCCTTTTGATTATGTGCCTCATTTGCCAAGCAGATATACTTTTCTGCATTTTCACCAACCTCAGGCTCAGTATGAATAGGCTCCATTTCTGATGAAGCAAGAGGAGCCATTTCTGAACTGGTGCTCTCATCTGTCGATGCCCTTCTGTTTTCACACAACTGCAAATCCTGCAAGGCATGTACTTTGTTGTCTGTCAGAGGTGGTTGCTCATCCAGTGGTGCTTGGCGACTACACTTTGTGATGCAATCCTTCTTTAACGAGTCTGGGCTGTCACATGTTGGTGATGGTGGATAATTCAAATCAGCCAAACAAATATCATTTTCTGAATTTTCCTCAACTGCAGGTTCATTATGAACAGGCTCCATTTCTGATGAAGCCTGAGGAACTACTTCTGGAATGGTATGCTCATCAGTCAATGTGCTGTCAAGTTTTCTCAACAGCAAATCATGACAGGAATCTTCTCCGTAGTCAGCTTGAGGTGGTTGCTCATCCATGGGTGCTTCGCCATTATAATCCTCCTGTACTGAGTCTTGGCCATCACACATCATAGGTAATGGTTGTTCAACCAAATTACTGTCAGCTTCCATACCTGAAGTGCAACAGTCATTCCCATCAAGTACACCTTTTCCAAAGGGATCATCTTTGACAGCTTTATTATCATGTGCTGAACAACAATCCACATCTTCATTAACATTTTCTGCCTTGCCTGGTGAGAGTGCTTTTGGTTCCTCCCTAGGTAACTGCTTCTCTTCTTCCAAAAGATTTCCATTGCAGATTATGCCTGATTCTTTTTTTGTTGAATCATCACTTGGATAACTCACTCTTGGAGAAAGTTCTTGATCGCGTTCTTGGCACGTTTTTTCTTCCACTTCCAAGTTTTGCTCATCTTTGGATTCAATTTTATCATGCTCATTTAAATACATCACATCACCTTCTTTTTCACTGGACTCTACCTCTTTGTCCGTAGCAGGTTTGGATGAATCCCTGTCCTGGTTTTGCAAGAAAGTCATCTTTGTAGCGTCTGAGTTTTCAGCGCCATCTTTAATGTCTATCTTCTTATTGGAGCATCCATGTAGCATGTTACCAGTTTCTAAAGCAGTCTGATGATTCTCTAACTGAACTGAGTCATGCTCTGTTTCTCCCTGCGCAGAGATTAATGTTCCACCACCTCTAGAGGGTGCATCAGTGTGCTCCAGGTATCCAGCTTTTTGCAAAGGGGTAACAGTCCTGTCAACTTCATAGTTGCTTCTTACCTTATTTACTTCATTGGTAATTTCTGTGGAGTGTACACTATTTTTGCAACCCTGGAAAAAGAGAGAGAAAACATAAGAAATTATTATAAAAACATCTTTCATCCTGTGGAGGTGACTGTTCTTTCTTGCAATTTTGTTTCTCAATACTTAGTAACTTACGGTCCCTTTTGCTATTGATGTACCAGCAAACAAATGATGAGGTATTTAACAATCCTTTAGTATGCTAATAAGGGTAATGATTATTACCCTTAAAGTAGTACCAATATCAATAGAGTGTACATTCTGCACATTTTTTTTTTCCTTCATTTCATATCCATCACATGGATGGAAGCATTTAGTTGCGTACAATGCCACTACCATTTGAATACATTCTTTTAGTGAAATGAATTGCCAACTTCATCATATAAACAGCACTCCACTTCACCACACCACAGACTGCATGGGTTATAGCTGCTGTGATAGTTGTCTGAAGTTGCTGAGGTCAAGGATTGCCTGGATGCTGGTCTGGCCCATGTGGCTTTGACAGTTTGATTACAAACAGAGAAGGTGTGGTCTCTTCTGTGCTCAATGCCCACAAGGAAAGGAAAAAAAAGAGTCTAGGACATAAACAGGTGGACATGAAAAGGTGCCTAACGTAACAATTGCCACTTGTGATGCAACATTTGTGAATGAACCGATTCTTTTGAACAGCTCTTTAGTAGGAACAAAAGGGAATTGAGGTGTACTTGGTGAGAGCTGTTCTCTTTATAGTTGTACTTAAAATTTCACCGCCTAGGGCCAAGATCTAGCCAGGCTAGCGCCCACTGGTGGTCCACTTGATTATCTTAAGCTACCACACAGTCAGGGAACTCTCAATACA
>JAPXVT010000025.1:25619679-25630434 GCA_029823135.1 Acanthurus reversus
AATGTTACTTTGTAAATTTAATAGTTTACATATTACTAGTTATCTTAATTTACTAACACATCATTTCTCAGTAACTGTAACTGATTACAATAACATTTATTTTGTAATTAACTTCCGTAATTTAGTTAGATGTCACTAGCTCCCCAAACCTGAAAGTAACAAGACACCAACAAGCTGAAAGAGTCGTTGAAGGTCATAAGAACATCTGCACACATAGACGATCTTTGGTGGAATACGTACGTACATGCGTGACTCCGGAAGACGTGGCGTAGCGAGCCGCTAGCTTCGTCTTCTCCGCTGTAGTATTTTACTTCGCGCTAACAGCCAAAGAAGCGAATTTGAGTCGCTACGTTTTGCCAATTGAGACACTCTGCAGCTGCGGCCAAAATGATTTCACTCACAGATTCACAGAGTAAGAGGAGTTTATGTTTCCCCGTTGTTCTTTGTCTTTTTATTGTTTGCATGTAAAGCAGTTTAGCTGAATGTATGAGGTTAGCAGCTCAAACACCATTGGCTGAGAGCGTCGTTACGTCACGTAGATGCACGTCACCGTAAAGCTTTTAAAATGAAGAAGTAGCTGGATATTTTCGAAATAATTCGTTGATTTTCTTCCGATTAGCTTTTTTTTTTATCATGAAATTTGAATTTATTCGCTGTTAATTGAGAATATATTAATTTTTTACTTATGTGTTCCTCTTATTTCTTGTAGTTCTCTTTTTCCCCACATTGAGCTGAATAAAGACTGCTAACATGCCCTCCTCACAAATCCTCTAAACAAGATATTCTTATATATTCATGCACTCTTTCTTTCAATGGATATTTTTTACTCTAGTTACTGTTTTCAGCTGATAACATGAATGTGCTGTTACTAAATGGCCATAACAATTACTGTTTTGTTTCTCAAAATCCACAGAAATTGGGATGGGGCTGACAGGTTTCGGCGTGTTTTTCCTGTTCTTTGGGATGATGCTGTTTTTTGATAAAGCTCTCCTCGCTATTGGAAATGTGAGTTGATCCATAACACTCTCACAACATCTCTCCAGTGGTCCGTCAGATGTCTCACCTGTTGTGTGTTTTTGCTTTCTGTGCAGATTCTGTTTGTCTGCGGCCTGTCCTTCGTCATCGGCCTGGAGCGAACGTTCAGATTCTTCTTCCAGAGACACAAAGCAAAAGCCACCAGCTTCTTCCTGGGAGGAGTGTTAGTGGTTTTGCTTGGCTGGCCCATCATTGGAGTCGTTCTGGAAATTTACGGGTTCTTCCTTTTATTCAGGTCAGTTTAAACAGAAAGAAAACTCTCTGTCATTGTTATCCTGAGTTAATGTGACTTCTTTGCTCTCTCTGACAGAGGATTCTTCCCGGTGGCGGTCGGCTTCATCAGACGAGTTCCTGTGCTCGGCTCTTTGCTCAGTTTACCAGGAATCAGTGCGGTAAGTTTACAGTGATGTCTTAGCAACGCTTCTGTTATGTGTTAATAAGGATGAGGGACTTTTTTTGACTTCTGTTATGCTTGATTCTGGTTTTCTATAAAAAAAGCTGCAACAGAGCTCTACATTTTAAAGTAAGATCCTAAGCAAAGCTCTGCTTTTGTAAGTTGTTACAATAAATTAGGGAACCAGGGAAACTGGTTTGGAATTTTTGCTTGAAAAATGACTGAAGTACGTGTTTTTTGTGTGATCAGGCAGGAAGGTTCAGTAATCTAATTTGCTTTTTCTGGAGCTTTCAGGCGATTCAGTTGGAGTTTTTAGAAAAATCCATTTGCTGTTGACAACTATGGCGGAAAAAGAGGTTGAGATTTTTTTTGTCAACCTGCGTGATCTTTTAAAACATTAACAGGAAGACTTCTGCTGCAGTGTGAGAGCTGAGTCTGTCTCTTGTCTGGCCCGACAGACAACAGTGTCTCTGTTGCTCTGAACTCGGCCTCATGGGAAACCTCACTTAGAGTCTGTCGTCTGGGACCTTTGTTAGTCCATGAAAGCTGTCGCTGTCCTGGATCAGTTATCACAGCACGGTTCTGTCAGTGAGTGAGGTCTCTGGTGTATTTGGTGCATCTTCAGGGAAAACATCCCTAAAGACTTTCAGCCGATGAAATCATCTGTTTGTTTCAGCCTCTCTTGAATGATCGCTTTATTCCTCGTGCCAACATCGTGCTCTCAAGTTGTGCATCATTGCTCCTGCTTTAAATGAACCTTCACCTGGAAGTTATCTGTCTCAGCGTCGGTTGTAAAAACTAACTCTGCATTTTTCCCTTATTCTCTTTCAGCTTGTGGATAAAATTGGCGAGAGCAACACGATGGTATAACAGTGGGCTGTTTCTGTGCTGGAGGAGAGTTTCAGTATTTATCGCAGTTTGTAACAGTGACTCCAAACTGTGAATCCAAACGTTTCTCTGCACAAAAGACACAAGCGTATCTGTGGACGCTTGATTGACATCATGATGTTTTGTATCTGACGGCCACTTGGATGACATTACCATGAGATTTTTGAATTTTATTTAAAAAATCTGGAAGGGAGCCTCCCATTCTGTTTCCTTCCGCTCTGAAGTGAGTATTTGTGGACTGAAAACTTGGGACCACCGGACTCACTCAGCAGAGAGTCAGGAGCTCGTCACAGCATCCACTTCTCCAGATTGTGTGCCTGAACAATCACAGAGAGCTTTTTGTTTGTGTTTCTGGAGTTTTGTACATTAAATTTACTGTAAGTAATGTTGAGCTAAATTTTTCGTTAAAAGAAATCCTGAACGGCTGTGGAAAAGGTTAAAAATGCTTTTTATTGAGATGTTTTACTGTAACATTTGTAAGTGCATACTTGAAATAAAGTGACTCTTTTATAAATGTGCTTTCTTTTTTCTTTTCTTTTCTTTTTGCTGCAGAGTTCACACCCAGGATAATTAATAACAGTTTAAATACTCTTGAGTGGAGTCTGGTATGTACTGATTGCCTGAGGTTACAAGTGTCCTTCTCAACAAAGTCTTTGATTTTTTTCAGAAATGATTCAGTTCCTGTCTGAAGTCAGACGACTAAAATCTTCAGTTTATGTAACATTTGTATGAAATTGTGCCTAAAATGAAGGTTCATCCTGCCTGCCATTCTCTTATTTGGTGTAGTAGTAAGAGCAACAAAAACAATTGTTGATAGCAGTACAAATAATAATCATAATTGCTAATAGTCTACCAATAGAACATTTGTATTTAGTATGCATGCATAAAACATTACCATAGTAATAAAGTAAATCAAAGTGTTTATTAAATTATTTGTGTTTTTCTATTTTTCAATTATTATAACGTTATGACGTTTAAAAAGACAAACAAATGTAGATTTATAAGCAATTAACACATAGGAACAGTGTACACACATTTAAAAAAATCATTCACAGGCCAGTTTTAAGATGTACGTAAATAAACTAATTATGACAGCTTAAGTTCGGAGGTTCATTCTTGAGCTTGAAGGGAAAGCAGGAAATGCAGAGGTGAAAAATAAAATTGAAAATATTGTAAATCTTACCATCGAGTCAACATGTTCGCTTGTGACAAGCAAATAAAAACTTTAACCAGAAGCTGAAATGGACAAAAACAAAAAAACATGCGTCACTATGAAAGGACAAGACATGTAAAGAAACTTTTACAGTAACTTGTATGACACACGTTACAACCTGTTCAGCTTTTTATGGAAAGCATCAACACATTCACGTGCAGGTGTTTACACCCACGCGCGCACTGACACGCTGTCATCACATTCATTCATAAAACCTCAGCAGTGTCGTCATCGCACGGTGACCCCGAGAAAAGTTGAAATCTCTCTTGTGATTAATGAGCTGTGGCGCCTTCAACAACATCTGTCACTCTTGTCATTTCAAGTATTAAGTGAGATGTAATTAAGCTTTCTGTCACCGTCATCACTGACGCTGTAATAATAAAAATATTAATGAGGTCTGTTGATTTTTTTTAAATGATAACAGCAGGGACAGAGGAGTGAGAAAGAACAAAGCCATTGAAACACAAGCTGCAGCCTGAAGAAGAACACAACTAATACAATTAACTGTAAGCAAAGTTATTATTATTATTATCATTATTATTATTATTATTGTTATTATTATTTCTTTTCTTGCTTTGTTACTTTTCATTTAATTTCATTGCAGGGTTCAAAAATGTCTCTAATGGTCATGTTGCTTGTGGTGACGTTGGTCAGCCAGTGTTGGAGTGCACCTCAGGTGGGTGAAAGTTGATTTTTCTCTTTTAAGTTTAAACAAATGCTTTAAGAAATATCATTTTGACATAAAAATCTATCCTTCTTGTCACGTTTCAGCGAAGAAACTGGACTCCTCAGGCCATCTTATACCTAAAAGGAGCACGTTAGTATTTGAAAAGGGAATTTAAGCCGCAGGATTTTCAGTTTCTTAGCTGCCCTGTCAGATTAAACATGTGAGATGTTGATCTTTTGCAGAAGGACACCGCTCACTGTTGGAGCGCACAAGCAGAGATGAAGGAGACACTTTACATTTAGGTGAGTGTGATGCCCTGCAACCAATAAGATAAAGAAAAAATTGTTTTCCAAGCCACAGTGTATTAATTTTAGCTTTTTAAAGACTGTTCCGCTCTCAAATTAGTGACCCTTTATAAACACTTAATTTGTAACTAATGCTTAAGGAATGAAGGTTGTGAACAATCTCTGGCTGATGCTAACGCTTCATTTTATAGCTGCATACCTTTTGTAGCTTAATTCATTTGTTCAGTATTTACTAACATTACAACAGCAGCCCATAATTGTAAAAAATGTTCATCTTCTGCCAATTTTCCTTTTTATTTGCATATTACTTAGCAACTCTAGGACAAACTTTAGGCTGTTAGAAAGAAATCAGACCCTGCATGTTCTTTATTCACAGTCAACTGCAAAATTGATGTTTTATTTCTGTTTATTATTGACATTCTTTTTATTGTCATTGCACTACTGGCTGACAGCATCACAACAAAACTGTGTCAGTACTCCCTGAGAAGTTTGAATATGAAAAGCACATTTAAAAATATTAAAAACAGGTTAAATAAAGAGCAAATTAATATAAGCAAGAAGTGGAGATGTCACATGGAGGTATTATATTGCACATTTTAGGGAATAGTGTAGTTGTAGGCTCAATAAATATATGTACATGTGCTGTAGTAGATATTGCACGTGAGATATTATATTGCACATTAATCTTCACGTGGCTGTTTGTATATGTTTGTATTTTCTCTCTTGACATGTCGTCTGCAGTTTTTTTGTTTTCTTTTCAAATGTTCTTGTGCCTCTGCAGTGAATCACCACCACAGCAGTGATGAACCTGGATTGTCTTTGTCGTCCATTCTTCTGGAGCTTCTGCAGGGAGCCGAGGAAAAAGGTAAACATCCTGAAAGTTCTCACCAGCACACCGCATCACCGTCATCTGAGCAAATTTAAGTTTTGTTTCTGTTTTCTTCCTCAGCTGGAGGCAACGCAGATGATTACCCAGATGACGATGAACAAGATCTGGATTAGAACTACTTTTGAAATGTTTACCGCAAGATTTCTCTATTTTCTTTGCTTTTGTTTGTGTTTATTGTTGTTATGTATGTTTGAATTTGCTTCTGATTAAACCTGCTGTATAAATAAAATGCCCTTGCTTTGTCTGTGAGCTGATTGTTCAGTTGTCAGCCATGTTTTTAGTTATTACTGAACCAAAGTGTACACATTTCCTCCTCATCAGTCTGCTGCATGTGTGACCATCATGGAGGGATTTCCCTTCACAGTCCTACAACTTGTTATTCATTAAGAAAAACAATTCTTTGTCGGCTTGGGGCAACAATTAAGTCATTCACACCACGTCAGTGATTAACACCTTGCTAAACACCCTTTATCATCACACTGTCAACGCCGAGGTCACTGAGAGAGGCGGCACAGTGAGTTTTATTGGACATGGCAGCCTGAACGGGCCGTGACTCGGTCAATAAAAGGTCACCAGCTGAGATGAGGAAGAGTCACGGTTTTAATCCTGTTCCCTTTTGACTGACATTAATCTGAATAAAGCTCACTTTGTATACGCAAAGCTATTAAATATAACATCTTCTGTAAAAGGGATGATTTAGTTGGGATGTCAACCATAATTCACTGGTGACACATGTAATTAACCCAGTTAAACAAGCATGAAAGGAAAAAAACTGCTCAAACAAAGATCATGTCTTTCAAAAGATCATAAGACAGAGGTTTTACTTTTAAACTAGAAATAAATGAGAATCTGGATTCGAGGAGGGGCGCCACAGAGATTTTCTGTATCTTGCCTCATAGCCCATGGTGATAATTTAAATCCAGACAGTTCTTTTAAGGGCTAAATCTCATTTGCTAACAATTAAACATTAACAGAAATGTCATATTAAAAAGCTTTAGGAGAAGAAATATGAAAATGGCCTGTGGACTGATATTTTGCATGATGTGCATAACTCAACCTCCACCAGAAAAGCCCTCTTGCAATGCAATAATTTGCACTTAATATATTAAAACCAGCACAAGGAGATCTCAAAGCTCTAACAACGTTTCCCCCCACTTGTAATTAAACCTGCAAACCTTATGCACATATCTTGGCTGTGTCTGTCCTTAAAGTTATTTGAGGATGGACACCAGTAAAAGGAGGTCATATAACTGAAGAATCTCTCCTTTATTCTCTTTCTGTATGAGGACACTGTAGCTTCTGTCACCATTTTGGCAAGAAAAGTGATATTAATGATCTCGTTTCGGATTATAGAAATGTGAATGTCTTGATAAAACATCCAGTACACATGTCTCTCTGCTACTCAAGCTGACAAATTTCAATTAAGGCTCTATAGCATTACAAATATAACATTTTAATTGCTTTCTTTTATCAACTGAAATAACTGAGCAAATGCACAAGCTGTTAGAGTGATGACAAACTTGCTTTATTACACATTAAAGCAACAAGAGTGGCCCCACACTCCAACACGGTGGAGGACAGATGAGTCAGAGCAGCGTTTCACTCAGCTTATGTCACATTTAATCTCCAGTGTCTTCAAATGGACACCTACAGCTACATCTGAATGATCTACGCCTGTGAGTCTGCAGAGCACAGAAGGTTGAAAGGGTAGAAGGTGGAGCTGTTGGTTAAGTGACTGCAGAGTAAGGCTACTGTCAGGAAGGTGAAGTTACAGCGCCCCCTGCTGCCCATTTAGATATCCTGCAGGTCCTTCTGGATGTCCCACAGCGTGCTGGCACTGGCCTGCAGCTGGGCCACCTCGTCTTCTGTCAGAGTCATGTTGATCACGCTGCCGACGCCGCTGCTGTTCAGCACGCAGGGCAGACTCAGATACACCTCTTCACCAATTCCATACATGCCCTGTGCACCGTGAACACGAGAATATAAGGCTCAGACTCAGAGGTGGAGGGAGTAAAGGTTTGTGTAAGCTTATGTAAGAAAACTGAAACTGGAAATTACATTTAAAATTTAGAAAATCTGTACAAAATGATATTTTATTGAGCCTCAGTCAAAATCACTTTGAGATTTTTGCTTACAAATTCATTTCTAACCTCAACGCCACAATATGAGAGTGAGAATTTCTGATTTATACAAAATAAAACTCTTTTTTTCCCCTAACATTTGATGTAATAAACAACCAAAAAACAATATATGTTGTAAAATGCTAAAAAAGCAACATAAACACACTTAGGTGCACAGTTATAAATTGTTCAAGACTGTAACACATGCAAACAAAGCTCTTGCAGGCAAAGGTACAGTTTAGTTTATGTACAAACTGGGTATGAGTACACATTATGTAAGGATACAGTTAATTTTTTAAATGAATCTTTCCGTGTAATCAGCCTTTACCTGCACCATAGTGGAAACCGGATGAATCCTGTTCATGTTCCTTATGAGGCTTTCTGTCAGGTCAGCTACACTCAGACCGATGGCCCAGTTGGTGTAACCCTTCAGTTTGATCACCTCATAGGCACTGAGAGACACAAGACACCACAAGTTAAACATTTCAGACTGCTCAGTGTTTGGGTTTATTAGAAGTAATTGATTTTAATGTGGTAAAGACGATGAGAAGTGCAAAAAATAAACTGATAAAACACAATAACGCTCTTGAAGCAGATTTTCCCTCCTGACTGCAGCTTTCCTTCTCTGCACTGATGAGAGACGGTGAGACAGAGGGAGCTTTGTTGAATGCACAGTATGTGTATTTATGTCACGTCCTCAAATATGAGACGATCTCACTTTTCATTTCCAATAGAAAAACATTTTCCTATTTTCATACGAATACAGTAATGGTTTATGCAGGTGACAGAGGAGGATAATATGTCTAAAATTGTCTCTGCGTCTCTATTTTAATGCGTGAAGGTCAGTATGAAAATATTCAAAATCATGATTTTTAGTTTTACAGTGGAGTAAGAAGCATCTATTAAGGTTTTTGAACAAAATTTTTATAATCTGTCTTAATATTTTATAACATCCTCAAACCCCAACCTTCCAAAAAAGGGCGACCGATTGATCATTAGAAGGCTGAATTAAAAATAAAATCTTCAGTCCCAGAAGTTGCCATGATAAACTCCGAGCTCTCTTCCTGTTGCTTGTAGTTTCCAACTAATTAGCCCTACTCTATACATTTTAAAAAGTATGAAAATTTATTAAAATGATGGATAAAGGTGTAATGTTGGGAAATGATTTTGATGCAACTTGAGCCTATTGTGATGTTATCATGGTGTCAAAGACATGTTATCTACCTGTCCACCACCATTTTATGGGTTTCCTTCCAGTTCTCTTCGTCACAGTCAGTGCCGATGTCCGGGTTCAGCGTCTGCAGGTTGACTCCGGCCACGTTTGTTCCGCTCCACACAGGCACTGAAACACCACAGAAGCCCTCAGCCCTTTTCTGCAGACCTCGCACATCACAGTCACAGTCTGCACTATCATTCTGTTCATTCAGTTCAAAGTTCAGAAAATTCCACAAATCCTCACCACTGGTGTCTCCATGTTCTCCAAGGATCCAGCCGTTGAAGCTGCTGGCATGTATTCCCAGTTTGTCTGACATCAGGAAGCGGAAGCGCGCCGAGTCCAAGTTGGTGCCACTGCCGATGACGCGGTGTTTGGGGAGGCCGCTCAGTTTCCAGGTGACATAAGTCAGGACATCCACTGTAGAGTGTTGATATTAGAAGGTCAGTACTGTATGTCAGTGTGAGAGGAAACAAACAGAACAAAAGAAATGTGTATTTTGACAACACCTGGGTTGGAAACCACGATGATGATGCAGTCAGGGCTGTATCTGACAATCTGGGGGACGATGTGCTTGAAGATGTTGACGTTTCTCTGGACGAGGTTCAGCCTGCTCTCTCCCTCTTGCTGACGGACTCCAGCTGTCACCACCACGATGCGGGAGTTTGCTGTCACAGAGTAGTCTGAGAGACAGGGATGGAGAGGAGTAAATGTGTCATAATGGTTAAAAGGACAAAGCTCTACCGTCACTTTAGGAGACTCAGATTTCAACTGAGCTCGTAGAATTGAGAATATGTCGATTGTCAGAATGAACAAAATGATTTGTATACAAAATTTGCCAGTTAGCTGCATCCTGCAAATACCTGAACTGTTCTAAGATTGAGTTTATTGGTATATCTGGGCTTTAAACTTGCCTTTGTCTGCCACTATTTTGGGGGTTTTGAGGAAGAGGCTGCCATGTTGCAGGTCCATCATCTCTCCTTTCAGCTTGTCCTCCATCACGTCCACCAGGGCCAGTTCATCAGCCAGCTCCTGTGCACATTAGAGGAGTTCAGAATGACCCAACACAGCACTCATTCATTCAGCAACTGCATTTTTCAGGTGGGTTACATGTTGAAATAACTCCAGTAAGATCATTTTAAACAGTAGTTTTCAGCATGTATATTTTACTCTAAGGCTACTTTTTGTTTTGCTTTGTCATTTATACCACTTTTACGCAGGAAACACTCTGTGATGTATAGAGCATAAATTAAGCCGAGTGACTAAATACTGTTATTTTACAACGGGACTGCCACACTGAAATATAAAAGATGTCTCAAATTTCAAACACAATCCAGATAGAACAAGATGCACATATACATTAGGGATTGGATTTTTTGCCAATATCTGATGTGCTGATATGACGATACTTTGCAACACTATTTTACAACTCATTTGGCTGATAACCAATACTGACATCAATATATATGTCTATTTTTTCCCCATACCTAATTGCAGAGATCATCGAGTTTCTTCTGAAGAGGAATTCACATACAATATTTTTATGTATACTCTTACAATGTTGGCCCACCAGCAAATGCAGACATAAAATACAATGTTTAAAATTATGTAATATTCATTCCTTGTGCAAAAGAAGTAAAATACATAAACTTACATTATGTAAAACATGTCATATTTACTTATGACAAGTACTTTTAAACCAAACAAGTAAGATAAATCCTACTTACTAACTGGATGATGGGCGCCCTGAGACAATCGTAACACATCGTTTCACAGGTGACAAAGTAAGTAAACATCAAACAAAACAGAGCAGTCGTGCACATCCAGAAATATTAAAGCCAGTGCTGGACCAAACAATATCACTGAAAATCAAAAGGAAAGTCCACAGACAGTGGTTCCCTTTACATGTATTTTATTGGCACATCCACACAGGTGACGTTTCCAGCTCACTGTGCTCGAAACTGAAGAAAAGTAAGAAAATGTAAGTAAACATAACATCTGTCCACAGGGAACACGTGAAACATGGTGACG
>JAPXVT010000025.1:25761013-25774183 GCA_029823135.1 Acanthurus reversus
GGCTGTTCAGTCTGCTCTGGCTCTCTCTCTGCCAACAGCTGGAGGCCCAGCCTGAGCCACTTTTTGCCTTTTCTTTACTTTGTGTTCTGGTTATGGTTTAGTTTGCATTTATTCCTTATGTTGTAAATAAAATTCACCCGTCTATCATTGATCCTCTGTCCTCCGTTTGGTTGTTTTGTTGTGGTCACCGAGCCGGACCATAACAATATATATATGTACATATGTATATATGTATATGTGTGTATATATATATATATATATAAAAACCTGGCACTCAGACCCGGTTCTGCTGGCACTGTGAAAGTAGACAATCGCTTATTTTTGCAGGTTTACCAGCGATTAAAAAACCTGCATATACACGCTAATTTTGGATTTTGGGGTGAAAAAGGTAATAGAACCCCCCCCAGTCACTCAGCTCTCGCCCCCTCTCCATTGTCTTCCCCTCTGAGCGTGTGAGACCTTCCCAGCCAGCAGCCTGCCTAGTTCACAAACTAGAACAAGGGCGCCCACTTCGACTCACAAGACAAGACAACAGTGAAGTGAGGTGCAAGTGAGCAATAAAAACAAACTTTTTTTTTTTTGCATGCGCTCGTGCCTCCCCCGTCAAGTTTCCCATGTTGCCCATACCTACAGTATATCCACTACTGCAATGAATGAAGAAGACACTGTTTTAATTTGAAAACATATATGCGGCGTGATATACCTCACTGTAAACCAAGACAGCACAACTTAACAAGAAAAAAAACAGATACAGAAATGCTGCACAGATGCACAACTGATGAACACGCTCGGGCAAACGAGTTCTTGCTTTGTCAATGATTTAGTGTGATACAGACTCTGACAGACAGGTCACTTTTTAGCTAAATAAATTGTGTCATTTCCCAACACAACTGATGAAAGTCAAATACAACTTATTTCAGCCTTTCATGGCTTTTTCTGTATTTGCAGCAGGTTTCTTTAAGTCCTTCTTTTATGTGTATTTTGTTGTGTTGTTTGAATTTGGAGGGTTTTTTATAATAAATCTTTTTAGTGGTGTCTCACATGCATTTTGCTTTGTGCACTCAAGGTTAATTTTCATGTTTTTTGTTTTCAATTGTGAATGTAATGTTGGAATCATTAAATGTTGGAAATACAAAGGTGAAACTTAAAGTAATCCAAAGAAAAACAGCTAATAACATAATAATAATGATAATAATAATAATAATAATAATAAAGTACTGAGTTGAGCAGGAGCCTGCCCTTCCCTGAGTGTCTCTCGTCCTCCTCCTCCTCTTTTTCTTGTTATGTTTTCAGTTGCATTTTAAGGAATGTTTTGTTTGCTGCATCCATTTAGTCAAATTGGTGAATCGGTTTCTCATTTTGCCCGTGTTTTGTTTCTTTCCAAACTGCACACTGGTTGTCGATTTGGTGAGGGTGTTTTGTTTATTTGAATGTGTTGCCTTAAGCTGGAGCACACTGAGCTCTCGGGGCCATCGTAAAATTCAGTCAAATTGGGGATAAATTCATACCTGATGTCGTATCCACTGAAACAATTAGGCCAAAATCTTTGAACAAACAGCTCAAAAAATAAGCATGTCTGCAGAGTAATAATGATCAAAGGAGACGTGACTTGTTTCAAGGACAGAATCTCTTTGGTCTATTTGTTTGCCTCTGTTGCTGCTCCTGCCAGTAATCTCAGGAGAGTGGCTATGTTTTTGGATTGATGCGGACCATGTACGCCGCCCGGAGAGCGCTGCAGGCAAGTGTCACTTCCCATTGAATGTTCCTGGAAACCATTATATACACGTTTCAAAACAAACTGTCACATGCCGGGTCTGAGATGTTTTCATATCTCCCTTTTACCTCGATGACTTTGACCAGCTCATAGCTCGTTAGGAGGGTTACCGGGCAGGATATTGGGGTTAGAAAAACAAATATTTCAGGGCACAGATTTGAAGGAACCTCTAACTTTTGTGGATAACACTTTGTGTTTAAACACTGAATGTGCAGGTATGTATGCTGGTTCTCACTGTGGCCACCATGGACAATTAAGATGAGTAAAAGTGAAAACTAAGAAAAATGTTTTGAAGATACACCTCTAATGAGGATCCTACACAATTATCATTTATAAGGTGCCATAAATAACCTGGTGGTTTGCATATTGCATAAACAAAACAAACAACAAATAAGAAGTTTGTGAAATTGCATAAGATATTTATAAGCTAAGAAATAATGGTGCTGTACTTTTTCTTCTCTGTCACAAAGAATAAAAAGTTGTTCTGTGGAAAAGAAGTTCCTCGCTTTCTTTCCTCCCACTGCAATTTCTGAGACACGTTTTCCCGTCTCTGTGTCTGTGTAATTGCACTTCACTCTCAGATGCCTCTCAACATATTTGATACATTGACAAATTCCCCCTTTCAGTGTTCTCATCATGGCTATTCCCTTGAAATGTACAAGAAAAAGGAGGAGGCAGGCATAGAAGACAAGCACAGTGCAGACCCAGCTTCCCAGATGGGCTGTACCACATCGATTGACTGGTGAAATATATCTCATATCATATAAAACCAGCTCAGGGCCATGACAGCTCTTTAGGGAGAAAAGGCTGGGTCTCCCAAAGGCTTCTGGAAAACAAATTGACAAGATGCAGTGCTGTTGCTGCAAGTGAGAGAGCTACAACAATCGCAGTAGAACTTCTGCATGTGTTGTTTTCATCCAAGGTTGCAACAGCACCAGGAAAGGGCTGATTCCTTTGATTTAAAGGCAAATAAGAGTAGCTTTAAACATGATTTGTTTTATTCCAAGCCCCATCCACCATCAGGGGAAATCTCTCCAGAAAAGAAATTCCTCTGGTTGCCATATTGTAATATGACACATGGGTGTGGAAACAAGAAACATGGAGGAAAATTCTGTGATGGTGAACTCACATTATTCAGATTTATTTGTAATGGTAATACTGGTATAAAACTGGCTCCGTAGTGGGTCCTACCCTGCTATGTTGTTTTGGGAGGATGACTGAGAGTAACTTTTTTTTCCTGTTAAAAAAATGAGTTACTACTCAGCCCTCCACACAAGTCAGGTACTGAAGTAGTTAAAAAAAATCATAAAGGCCAATATCATTAAATCTGCAACAACAACACAGTAAATCTGTCTTTACAAATTATTCCATTTACAATTATTACAATTACAATTACAATTTCATTATTTTAGATGATTTAGGCTAGAAGATTTGCATATTAGATTGTAAACAAAGTTAGAAAAGCAAGTTAGCAAAGGAGTAACTGCAGAAGGATTGTACTTTCAAAAGAAAATGTCAGTTAAGAGCAACTATTGCACCATATCTGTTGAGGCAGAGAATACTGAGGAGGGAAATGGTGCTGAGCTGAGCAGTGCAAGGCAGGGCAAGGGCATGAAGAGGGGGCACTACCTCAGTAACCAACAGATGGAAGCTGGATGTGTAGTTGTAATACATGTCAAACTGTACGATCCACAACAGACTACTATCGCTGCCATGAGAAGGACATTTTTTAAAGCACTCTTGAAGGATTAAAACAAGGCAGCTGATGAAGTGAATAAAAAACCACTGTGTATGTGTGACAAGCTATCATGATTTCATTACTCTCCAGAAGGTATGCACTAAAGTTGATATAGTTTTAACTCCTTTCTAGCTTAAAATATTTTTTGGTCAGAAACATGGTGTGCATCATAGAGCAGAGTCTGTCAAATCAGGGCTACTTGAAGACGGGACATATGTCCTGCTGATCTGCAACAAGCCGGTCTTTGTAAATGTCTCAGAATTTACATTTTTCAGTCCTTCAGAATGAATCTCAAAGAAGAATACAATAAAGGGACAACAGGATTGATTTATCCCTACATTTACTTCTCACACACTTAACATGATGGAAACATTTCATTATATTCAGAGCATCTAAACTAAATCTTTGAAAAAGAACTCTAAAAGTCGTCCATACTGCAATTGTTAAAATCACCACAACATTACCTCAGCTTCTTGAAGGGAAAAAACAAAAAGGCTCCTGAGTCGCATCACACCCTACAGTGTGTCCTCTGTCACTGCAAGGCACCAGTCCAATTCTGCCACTGTGAGGAGTTTCTTTGCTCCAGTTAGTTGGGCCAAATTCCCACCACCCTCCCCCTCTTTGGGGCCACTCTCAGAAACAAACACCCACATTCCAGAGCTGGTGACTGTCTTCTTATCTGTTTTTCCTACTTTACCGCATTTAGGCCCCAAATGTTAAATAGTTTTACATTGTCAGATCTTGGAGACAAAAAGCCTAAAATTTTCATCAAAGCTTTTCAACTGCCTCATCACGCTGAGTGGATCAGAGACACATCATCAAACACAAATTACAATTAAAACCCATCTGACCAGCTAAATAAACCAAATGCATCACCCACATTAACAATTTCGGGAAGACTATGGCCTATCTATACAGTTACAGGGAGACCATGTACCTGTCGTACAAATACTGACAAACTTCTCATGCTTTGAGATATTAAAAAGCGCATTGCACATTACATTCAGTCAGCTCATTTAAGAAAAAACACTGCGTCACGATCAGGATTTAGTGCTTACCTTCTCAAGTGCGAAACAAATGCTGGAAACTTTGGGCAGAAGGCTGAACTTTGACCCAGGCTGTGTTTACACAGCCCACAAAAATCAACCACAGATCTTTGGGGTCTGAACGCTGGAATTGTTTTCTGAGTGAAAGCATGTAACGTTTAACCTCACTGCAGCATGCAAAAGTACTGCAGAACAGATCACACAAGCAGATACATGGTAAAATACAAAATCTAAACCATTTAAGAAAGAATGAATGTCTATGAAGTGTTGACATAAATTCCCATTGAAATCTGGAAGCTGGTTGGAGGGAATTAACAGTGTTCTACATCCTTTGGCCACATAATGGCTTGTGTTGCATCAAATGACTTTAATATCCATTTGTATCACTGTATCTCATTCTTGTTTTACTTTCTGTTGCTCCTGCCTATGATGTTATATTGCATCAAACTGAATAACTGTTAGACTGCTTATGATAACTTAATCGAACAGTGGAAAAGTTTTTTTTAGATATCTCAAAACACAAATGTAATTACATCAAACTTGTTGCATTTTCTAAACAACAACAGAGCAAAACTACACTGAGGTGCACATATGAAACTGTCCGGCCATGTGAAGTCCTGCTCTGTCTACACTGATTAACTCAGTTTCTTGTGTCTTTATGTGACTGATGACTTGGGTTGAACCAGGTACACAAAGTGTAATGAGGTCTGTTGTTGTTTTTGCATCATCACAGATCTCAGCTGAGGTCTTGCCAACATCCATGTCTGAGCTTTGCAGTAATTCATCCTCAAACCAGTGAGGATTTTCCAGCTGGTATGCATGAAAAGCCTGAATGGCATCCCGCAAGTCTCTACCTGCAGGGCAGTGGTAGTACTCAGCCTCTGAAAACCCCTTAATGTGATTCACTTGGCCTGGTTTGTGTTTTTCAGTGTTCAACACTCTGAAAAAGAGCTCCTCAAACTGTCTCATCAGTTTGTATCGTACTGTAACGTTGAAAGGTGAAGGGACGTCTTCCTCCGAAGAAACATCGTCAAAGTAAGCCACTATGTACTTTTCAAACGACGTAGATCGGATAAATTGGGGGACCATGAGGCTGAGGGCTGGACTGAGCATGTCGCCTACGGGTGAGTGGGTGTCCTCTCTCAGAAAAACCTGTTTGTCTCCACACATGGCTCTCCATTTGGCTTGAACTCCTCGAGAGCACAGAATAAGTATCTTATCAGAAGAGCTTTCTATTTGTTCTCTGTGCCAGTCCAACCACTGGATGCTTCCCAAAACTCCCACTCTTGTAGAGTCTAGCAGATCCAGCACCACTTCAGTGCCACATTTGCTCGCCAGGAAGGCACAAAGCTTGAGAACAATGTTTTTGTATAAAGGGTGGTCAAGGGAGTAGATGATGAGGACTCTCTTCCTCTCTTGTACTTGAAAACCTTCTGGCTGGTCTTTAGTGGCAGTTAGTGATGCCTTCCCAGGATCTGAGGGAAGAGTAAAGTCTGCTGATCAACTATCAATTCAGGCTGCATTTGATTTCAATATGGTGCATTTAAAAGAAAGCAAACCTTTATGAGATGCTCCCCACAATAAGAAAGCAAAGCAAGTAGCAATGACAAGCAGCCCCACTGTTACTTTTGTAATTAAAGTCCTTTGTGAATGATCTAATAAAAAAAAAAAGAGAGAGAAATGTATATATTTAGCTAAATATCTCAACAAATAAGAAATATGCCAGTGATTCCCAAACAGGGGGTCCAGAACCCTCTAGTGGGTCACAAGATAAATCAGAGGTAAGATATTATTATCAGCGTAATGGGAAAGAATTAAAAACAATGTTGGACTACAGAAAGTTGCATTATTTTGGGGAGTATTTTCTCTAATTGTGCTTTTTTGGGGGTCTTAAAATGTATTCAAATCAGACTAACTGACAAGTTTAGAAGTCAAAGCTCAAAGAGGTCTGACACAAGCCAAAAATGTTAGAAACTTCGGATTTTTGCTCCGCATTATGTAGCGGCTAAAATCTACCAAACTGTCCATATTTTGGAGAAGCACTTACACTGACAGAGATCGATAGTTTTCTGTGGGCCATTACAGTCATTCTTGCATTGGATAAAAAACGGCTGAATCTTTCGAATAAGCAGAGAACAGTGATGTTATTCACTTAAGGTTAGATTAATTTATTTTGTTAGAAAGTGACATTAACATAAAAACTTACCCTTAGCAACATTTCACATTGTGGGAGCTGCCACAAACCAAACTCCATTGACACATTTAGCAATGTTCTGTTTTCCTATTTGTTTGAGAAAATGCCAAAGTGAGAGAATACATTTGATGTCATGTGTGCAACAATGCTACAGTATTTCATACAACAGCAGTCTGACAGCAGTTTACCTTTGAGACATTCTTTGAGTAATGGAAACCACCATGACCCTGGATGGAGACTTGATATCTCTCTGAATACTGTGCTGTCTTAAAACCCACTAAAATGAAGAACTTTTTATGTTTCTTATCCACAGATACATCAGTGGTCACGTGAGGATCCCAGAGACTTCCTAAAATAGCAAAAAACGAGCAAACTGTAATGCCTATGTCCTAGATCTCTTACAGAAGTCTGGAGATATAAATTAACTAAAATGTACCATTTTCCAGACATGTTTGGGCCGTCTGGATTTTTCTGACACCACATCCTGGTGATGAAAGTAAGTATCATAAGAAGCTGATTATAACATTGTCCTCTGTTGCATTTCCAAGACTTATCAAATCACTCAGTGAAATGTGGCACTAATACCACATAAATGCATCTGTATGTGGAGGTAACTCACCTGGGATGTGAATTTGCTTTGTAATTTTGTTCTCTCCAATCTCAGGTTCTGGCAAATTAGAAACTGACACCGTATATGTGTGCAAAGGCTCGACCACAATCCCATTCAAGGAAAATGTCCACTAATAAAGAAAAATAAAACTGTCTGATCTGTAACATCTTTATTGCTTGACACTGTTATGGCAGTAGTTCAATAGATACAGAAACATGTTCAGTCTTACCTGCTCATGATTCGGATTATGCTGCTTGCTGAGGTTGTAAGAAAACTGCACACACATACTTTGATTTGTGCTTTCATCCAGAATATTTATCTCTGATCCACGAAGTTTAAATATGCTTGCTGTGAAGAGGAGAGTGTATGTATTATATGAATTTTACATTCCCTATTGATGAAGCAAAAGTCATTTTATAATGTTTATTCAATGCAGTTTAAAACGTGGTCTACATTAAACAATACTAAAGTTTTAAGTATCACATTTTCGCATTACTTACCATCAGCCTTTATTGTCCAAGTCACATTCACAACAGGAACGAGCCCATGTTCATCCATCTGGACTCCAACATGCTCATAAACCCTTTTTGGGCTGGTAGGAGCATGCTGTCTACCTATGACTATGTGTTTGTCTGAGCAGCTATCTGATATTTAGGGAACAGAGGTTATACGACGTTTTAAATTTTATTTACTCATGTGTGTGGGCAGATGAATTACAGAAATATTGACTCAAAATGATATTTTCTGACACAAATCATTCCAAAAGTAAGAATAACATCTCATCTGTGTAGCATTTGGAGTTAAAACAGTCAAATGCAAAGATATTAACACAATTTTAGACAAAATATAAGACACTTACGAATTTTACAGTTGTCAAGACCCTTGGAAAAAAAACACAAGAGTGACGTCAAGAATATAGCATTCTTGATTTCCCTCAGCATACTTATGTAAGATTGCTTTGATGTTTAAATTCCCATATGACTGAATCCTCACCTGCTGATTGCAGTCCGTACGGTTGTCAAGAGCCCTGAGAGAAGAAGACACTGCAAGTGCAGCAGTCAAACAAAAACAAAGAAAACAAACACTAATCATTCCGCTGGAGCTTCAAAATAAAGTGGGAGAGCTTTGAAGGCTATTGAGCAAACGAGAACAATGATCAACTTAATTGAAAAAGATGGTTCAAATTTTTGCCTGAAGAAATACGGAAGAGGTTCACTGCACACTTATCAGTCACTGGCATCTGAATACAAAGGAAGCTGTGTGTTGTGGCGACCGCCAGTTTCTATTCCCATGCAGAGCATTGCATAGCCTGAAAACTTAGTTTGATCTTTTAATTTGCAGTTTTCTATAGAAGTTTGTAGGAATACAAGTCAATTTTTCCTTATCGCAATGCGCATGTGCACTGTCAATTGATGCCTCCTGCAAACCAATGTGTCAACACATCAGAAGCACAAGAGGGCAGCAGTGACTCAATTTACAAGTGGTACATATCCTGTTCAAACAATTTCAATGGCATTTTGTTGGCTGGAAAAAAGGTTAAGTGCCAAGTTAAGTTACGTTCAAGACATTTGTCACATTTTAAAAAGAGTTGTTAAACAAAAATCACTGGGGGGGGGTCTTTTGGCTTTAGTAGAGTGAGCAAATAGTGTTAAACTGACAGGAAATGTGAGGAGAGAGAGAGACGTGCAACAAAGGTCCCCTGTTGGACTTAACTTGAAATGAGATTGTTGTGTTTATAACATCAGTGTCTTAAACCTCTAGAGGCCACCATGGCACCTCTTAAACATCCAGCCTGACCTTACATAACCCCCAAGCAACATTACCTAAGTACACAAACAGCAGAACACCTCAGCCCAGAGGATCAACACATGAGGACCAGGATTCAAACCACTAAACCTCCAACTGTTCACTGCTTGGTTCAGGGATTATAATGTATAGGACATAAATGTGGCCGTGGCTGTATGATAATTCCAGTTGCTTTGTCTCCATGTTACTGTGTTGCTTACTGGACACTGAGCTCAACTGTATCACTTTACATAGCACCAAGACAGATACATAGACTGTCATGTGCTACTAAAAATCTGACCAGAATAGACTGTAGAGGTTGTATTCAAGCTCCCCTCCACGTGGGAGCGGTGTCACAACATATTAAAGGGATAGTTCACCCAAAAACGAAAATTCAGTCATCATCTAGTCACCCTCATGCTGATTGAAAGGCAGCTGAAGTCTTTTAGCCAACAAAACACTGCTGGAGTTTCACAAGAAAAAGGCGTTGCAGTAATCTCCCAAAATAATTGAAACAAATGGTGACGAAGTTTCAAACCTTGAAAAAAACCCCATGATAAAACCATAAAATGCCTCCATGCCGCTCATCTGAAGTAATCCAAGTGTCCTGAAGCCCCAACATGCCATGTTGTCTAAAAAACATCACAGATGTGTGGTGTTCAGTATGTTTGCACGAACAAACATATGTGAACATGACTCCCTTCTTAGGAGCTACAGGCTACAGTGAACAGAGAGTCTAAAAACATGGCGTCAGTGACGTTTTTCACAACAACTTAGCATGTGGAAGCTTCAGGACACTTAAATTACTTCAGACAATCAGTTTGGAGGCATTTTACTGTGTTTTTAATGTTTGAAACCAGGTCACCATTCACTTCAATTGTTTGGGAGATTACTGCAATCCCTGTCTCCTGTTAAACTCCAGCAGCATTTTGTGGACTAAAAAAATTCACCCAGCCTTCATTCGGCATGATGGTGAGTAGATCATGACAGAGTTTTCATTTTATATTGTTGTAATCGATGTTTACCTGTGTATTTGTCACCATTATAACTCCTGTAACTCCTGTAATTTGTAACATCCAGAACTGGTGTATTAAGTTAATAAATGGCAGATATGGGCTTGTATGTTTCTGTAATGTTTTTTTTTTTTCCTTTCGTATATGCTGTGTGTTATCATTTGCACCTTTTAAGTTGTTTTGTCTATTTTTTATGCTTCATCCTGCACATGGACAGCAAATAAAAAACAGTCTTTTCTTTAAACCAGACAGATTTGTTTCATTCTGATTTTAATTAATGTGTGTTGTCACTGATGGGTTTTTTTTTTTTTTGCTTTGTTTTCCCCACAGAGGGAATTTAAAACACATTCCTAATATCAGCAGAAGGAGTTTTGCCGATGATTATTTCTGTTCACTTTTATTGACTTCGTGTATTTCAACTCTTCATTTCATCATATTTGTAGTTTTAGACTGTTTATGTGTGCAAAGGAATGGTTGATTTGTGTTTGCAAACTTAATAGCTGAAAGTTACAGTATGTAGAATTTAGTGGCATCTAGTGTTAAGGTTGCAAATTGCAACTAAATTTCCCTTCACTCACCCTGCTCTTCATAACACATAGGAAAAAAAAACAATACAATAACTACTGTAGAAACATGGAGCTGCACTGTTAATTTGTTAGGTTATTTGTTATCTATTAGATGAATCTTGTTGTCTTTTCATTATTTCATCTCTTATCATAACTTTTCCATTAAAAATTTTAGGACATTCCCATCAGTCTCATCTGTACTCTCACCTGTGTTTGATGTTAAACAGCAAATGTTAGCATGCTATAAAACAGCAAACTAAGATTGCGAACATAGTAAACGTTACATCCTCTTAAAAGCATGTTAGCATGCTAATTTTAGCGATTAGCTCAGAGCACAACCATGCCCAAGCACTTGATAAACATGGCTATAGACTCTCAGTCGTAGAGAACAAAACCGTTTTATCAAAAGACTTTAAACTTGAAGTCCACTTAAAAAATCTCAAACTTCAAACTCTATTAAACAAACTTCAAAAGGCACCTTTAAAACAACTGCTCTCTATTGTCAGCCTTTGCCAGCACACCTCATGACACAAACTCAAAAAGCAAACACACTCAGGCTCTGTGCTATCTGCAGAGAGGATAACTCAGCTGTCAGTTAGGTGAGAGACGAGTGAAGTGCGCCCTTATGCAATGCAATCACATGAAATAAATGGGTCACGGGTTGAGGGCAAATCAAAGAGGGTAGCATTGTGATGCAGGAATTGTCAGGTGGACAGGGGGTCTATTTTAGTGAGCCATTCACATTAGACTTTGAATGCATAAATCTTTCACTAATAACCATAAAGTGCTTTTGTTTTCCTGACTCACCATTGTTGCTGCCCTCTCTTGTTTCTTCTCAACTTCAAGGTAAGAATCATCTTAAATAAACAACCTATGCTATTTATCACAAGGAAATAAAAGTCAATCTGATCTATTATAGGCATGAATGTGGCTCTTTAAGCGGGGCATTGCAAGATAAAGAGACCCCTTCTCCTGCTGTGACAGCAGCTGGGGTATCAAAGTACCATTCTCTACAGCAAAACGTTGTGATGTGTGGGTCGAGTCAAGTCAGGCTTTAACGTGGGAAGTTTTAAAGACTGCATATCAACATGCCCCTGACACAGCTGGTATTTATGTGAGTCAATCCCCGCTATGTCATTACTTTTGACAAGGTCTTAAAACCACTTTTCAAACGTGGCTCTGAAGGTTTTAACTTTGACAACGTCTCAAACTTCATGATGATCTCTCGATCCTCTAAGTGAGGAAATGTAACCTGAGGATTTAACTGCCAGCCAAAGTATTGGTGGCTTGACCCGTCGATGTGGCCGAAAAGCTGGTTTGATAAGTGATGATGGCTCGATCGTACAGAGTGGCAGCCCTCTGGGTAGAGGGGCAAGGCTGCAGCTTCCTAAAATTATCTGCTACTTTGCTTGTTTACCTTGACTTTTCGCACCCTGTCAGGCCGGCTTACTTTAAATTGGATATAATACTGTGTTGTCTCAGAAGCTTTGACATGCTTTCATCCCTCTCTAATGCCTACATCTACCTATTAACATACATTCTGTGATTAAATTATTTAAAAATAGGATGTAATGCCATTAAATCCAGTACTAAAATGAGAAGGTCAAAGGAAGTGAGAGAGAGAAGAGACGAGATATGATATAAACTGTTGATTTACAGCTTATTAGCACTTTAGCTGTAATCTTAAATTTCATAAACTTAAACTCTAAAACTCTATGCTCTATAAGCTCTGAACTTTACACTGGATACAAGCAGCTGACAATGTGGTAAAATAGAATATGAGCAGTGTTGCGGAGCCTTAAAAAATAGAGATTGAGAACTTTTCTCTCCGCAGTCTCTACAAGTTCAGTGTTGTTCCTCTCATGGTTGCCAAATTTTTCTGCTGCTTGGCTTCACGGGCATCATCAAGGCCACAGCTGCTGCTGGGACACGGCAAAGCATGGGGGCAATGTGGCCAAATATAGCCGCGCAACAGGGACTTTATAACAATAGGAAGGATTATCTGATCCTTGGAGAATACTAAAATGTATATGAAAGCCTCTGTGGACAATTAGACTAAATAAATCTGTTTGCTTGTTGCAATCATCAAAGGTATTAACTGAAAAAACACTACAGAGACTACTCATTACAAGCATTTATACTACTGTAAGTCTAGGCCGAAAATTACTACACAGTAGTATAGCTTATGCACATTATGTAGAGGACATTATGTGTTAAAATGATATGCAATGCATTTTCATTGAGTAAAAATAACTTTGATTTTGTGCCAGGCACTGTGAGCTGCAGACATGTCTGAGGGGTGAGTATTGGCTTCTAAAGATACATAAATATGTCCACTATTTGTATGTCGGATAAAAACAAATCTGAGTCTTTTGTCTACTTTTTTTGTCCCTTGTTTATGAAGACCGGTAAGTGAAAAAGATTTCTGTCACAAACATTATCTC
>JAPXVT010000025.1:25782282-25793267 GCA_029823135.1 Acanthurus reversus
GTATTGTCCTGATCTGACCCATGCTATTATAAACACTGCTCTATAAGCTTTTGTGTCTTTCTGCAGCGGATGTGCTTTCAGTTGAATTCGGCAACAGCTTCTGGACTCTACAGGCTGCTGTTTCTATTCATCAGAGTCACTGAATTTATGAAGGACATATCTTAGTTCCAGAAATGGAAGGTTGAACTTGTGCAAAAAGGCCAGTGAGTTTATGTTACGTTGGCTGTGGCTCTGAAGTCCACTTTGACCTTTCATCAGGCTCCCTGTGCCACCTGACACTCAGTAACTTAGCACACATTGGCTATTACATAATATTATTTAGCACATGATATACATATAGGCAGATATTGTGTTATTGTCATACATTAGGTAATATAACTGGATTTCATCACAGCAGTCCTTCATGTTGCACTAATGCCAAATCAAGGACTGCCTGCTGTCACAGTGGCTGGTGTGATCTTAATATTACCGTCCTTATTTCAACAGGTATATCTGATGAGGATATTGCCAACGTGACTTTACCTACAGGGATACCTGTGCTGCTCGAGCTGGATGAAAACCTCAAGCCTGTGAAGCCTCGAAAGCTCTTGGGAGACCAGGCAAAGATTCAGGCTGCAATTAAAAAGGTGGAGGACCAGGGGAAAGCTAAACAAACCTGAATGCACTAAACTGACTGTAAGACTTAACATGATTCTGTTCTGGTTGCCTGTGTGCACTTTTATTAGGTAAAGTGAAAAGTCTTGAAGACTCAAATAACTCATTGCATAACATCAGACAATAACAGCAACTGTTAATACGATTTAATGGTCAAGTGTAAGTCTTACAGTGAGGTTGCTGTATGTGTAATAGAGGCCTGACCTGGTTACAGAGTGTGTGTATCACAGGTCAGATTAGTTCGGCAGGGACGCGAGGAAGCTCTGAGATGTACTGTAAATGTGTCAGCACTGTGTTTAGTTGTGTTATGTGTAAGCACGGAGGAAACTTCGGATAATAATTGAATTTTTAAGCTACTTCTTTGACTTCTGTTTCTGCCTGTACGGTGACGCTAAAGTATTTATTTATTTACTTATTTACTCACTCATGGACCGACTTTGCAGATCAGTGGTTATGTGGTGATGCTAAAAATCTTGAAATGTCGTGTCTTCTTTCTTTAAGACGCTTTTCTGTTACATTGGTAAGCTTTGGGAATATTTCCCTTGCATTATAACATGTGCCTTCAGTATTAACTTAGTGCTCTGATTCAGTTACTTTTAAAAGCCTCTTTTACATAGAGCATCAAACACTTGTGTTGATTTTATTTGAGACTGAAAGGACTCACTCAGGCAAATCTTACCTCATAGAAATTGACAGCCACGCTGTAAATATGCAACCACTGAAATGACTGTCCCACACTTATGAGTTACTCATTCGATTCACTGTCCTCCTCAGTGGGATTAAGATAGCTGTTGATGGAAAGTTGTTTTATGAGGTCTATACAAATTAATAACTGTGGCACGAAATAGGTCAAGTTATAAACACAAACATGGCTATTTGCTAATACAACTGGTAAATGCAATAACTTGCATCTTTTGTTGTTTATTCTTGTCTTGATTATATTAAAACTGAGTTTTAATGTTATATATTTTGGATATATAGTTAAAAAGTTTAGTTCTAAAATACAAGCACTATTTTTTCCATTTTAAATTCTAAATTATTATCTTATATGTGCAATTTGGTGTTTTGGTATCATGTTAATAACGTGTGAATATGTAACAAGCCGCTATTGAGTCTGCACGTTGTTTCTCATAGCAGCAGCTTACCTAACTCATCTAATGTTACCATTGTGTAGCACAGGCTGCTCCATTGTACTGTATGTTGTATTGTGTCTCTTGTTTGATGAACGGCACTGTGCATCGTTTGTCTCTTGTTTTCCCGGTTTGTTTGTACGCTGGATTGTTTGGTCAACAGGGGAAAAAACAGAAGATAAGAGCATGCATTTATGCTAAAGACTAGAAAACACTGGTGTATTTGTCGTCTCCTGTAAGATAGTGAAATGTCTTCCCTGCTGTTCATTAGTTACCATATGAGAATCTGCATGAAATAAAAGGGAATTCAAATTTTCCTCAGTTGCTGTTTTTTATTTTTTCATACTTCATTAAATAATTCATTTCACGACAGGAAGGTGTATCAGATGTCATACTGTAATTAAAATATCATCTTTTTGTGATTGAGCATTAGAAACTAATTAGAAAACAAACAGTGCAGTTTTGGAAATACAGATATGTCTGCAATTTGGATCCCAGTTGCCTTCCGCCCACTGGAGGAGAAGCTCTTCATTTCTCAACTATTCCTGTAATTTGGCCAAAACAGTGACGCTGAGCCAGAGAGAAACACTCTGGATTGGATGAAAATGCTCATAAATGGAAACGACGTTCAAGAAGATCCTTTTTCCCAACTGTGTGGCAGCATCACACAGACCAACCAACCAATGTACCAACCAATGTTCACATGCTGCCTTCAAATCAATATATTAACAGGTAATCATCATAGAGACTCACTCATTTCAGTCAGGCATACTGTCATTTTTAATTTCCTATCAAACCTGCAGAAAGGGAATGAGTTCTAAGTACTTAAGCTTGTATGTGAATTACCATGACAATGCTATATATATATATATATATTTAGATTTTTGTTCAGAATTCAGATTTTTTTTGCATTTTATGCAACGATTTAGTGGTGCAAAATCATGCAGAAAAGAAAACACCCTGACAAAAAGTTTATCATTTTTGAGAAAAACATTCTTTTAAATACCAACAGAACCTGCATTAGATAAAATTAGATAATCCCTAATTTATATTACCAAGACAATCAGTTATAAAATAAAAAAAAAATCTGTGCATCATCTAGAGGAATTAATGGCCTTACAGTTTAAATACACATGGACTGTGTGTGAACATCACTTGAGTTTCTTGCGCAGGCGGGGCTGCACACTGATGCTGTGCTTATAAACCTCTGGTTGCTCTCCCCCTGCTGATTTTCACCAAGAAAAGTCACGTTGGTCTGTCAGCTTGGTAAGTTTTATAATGACAATGAGATCTTATAACTAAAAGATAGAAAGGAAAGTTGTTCTTTTGTATTTAGTGTGGGCTATATGGAAGAAATAGAGATTTGCAATAAGAATTTGGCAGAAAATTACAGGCATTAATGATGTTAAAGCTGTGCTGGTCTCTAGGCATCATTTGATGTAATGACAAGGTATGTGCATGGCAGCTTACAAGACTTAAACCAAACCAAGTGGTTTAAATTTAGAAGAGATGCTCTAAACTTAAAAGACCACAACTTACTTGTAGACAGATATTATTTGTCATATATTACAAAGATACCTCACTCCTACAGTTGGAGAGACACAGAACAGACTTATGCTTTTGAAATGCTGCATAAAAACTCTCATGAATCTCAGTTTGAGAAATTTACTTAAGATGGCCCTGGATGGTCTCCAAATGCAAGAGGAGATGGCACAAAAATTGTTTATTCTCTGAAAAACTGAACATATTTTACCAGCAAAACTCTCCCATAGGGAAAAATTGGATGCAATTTTTATCCAAACATTCTAAAGTAGATCAAAATGTAACTGACCTTAATTTAATGCAAAAGAGGTTGATACAGTAAATGACAATTGCTTTCATTGGAGGTTTATCAAGAAAACTCCTCAAGAGATTAATGGAAAATTGAAAATATCTTTTATAATTTAATATATTTCTGCATGTGGGATCTGAATTCAAAGGCATGTCACCTTGGCTGCATACATGAAACGTTGCTAGGATCTCAGGGTCCACGTTGCTCGAACAGGAAATGAAAAAGAAAGTGACATATTTCTCATTTTTCCTTTCTTAAAGTATTCATAAGCTGAAACATGCATTTTTCTTGGTGCCTGCTTGTTCAAATCAGTAGCTTTAAATGCGTAATTTACACTTCTTCTGTTTTCTTTGAGGCTCAGCACTTGCATCTGCTCTGGCCACCACAGCAGTCATACTATAATTTGACTTTCTGTCACTCATACATTAAGCAGACGCTGGCTGTGAAAGAGTTGTTTGCCGTTGTTGTCATGCCACATCGGACTCCTATTCCTTAGATGGTATGGAAGATAAATTCTACAACCACATGGACTTTATGAGCAACGATTCATCTCTTGAGGGACTGAAAATGTGTTTGAGTTTTCAAGAGCATCTTCTCCACTTCTTGTTTACTGAAATCAGGATTTTTTTTTTGCGGTCGTAAAACTGAAAACAGCTGCGAGTGTACAGTAAAACATTTCTGCACAAATTGCGCTAAGTGTACGAGTTATTTTTAAGAGATTTGACTCTCAGCATCCATAAACATTGAAGACACAGCAGAAAGAGGAAAATTTTCCACACTTGTATTTGGTGACATGTTTAGAGGTAATTGACTTTAAAAAGGCTACACCAAATTAGCCTGATCTAAACACTGTCGGCGCTTGTGACGAGAGAAAATGGGATATGAGCTGTCTTGTTGAGAGGATCACAGAGAACTTCTTTTTAAACAGTTTCTGAGTAGTTATTAAATAAGAGTTTGTGAATCAGATTTGCCAAATGAGATACTGATACAGGAGAGATTCAGCTGCTTAAGTTTAAATCTGGATACAAATGAGTCTTAAAAGTGTTGGATTTGACAGAGAGGGAGTCTGTATGCTCTCTAGTTGCACAGGTAAAACACTAAATGCTAGAGGAAATGGTTCTACACATAAGTAAATTACAGCAGGGGTAGAGCTTGACATTAGTTCTTCTGGCATTAATGAGTCATTCATCAACAGTCTATCATCAAGTCTGATGTAAGGGGATAAACATCATTTCTTACATCAGTGGAGTGATTTATGTGATTAAAAGTCCAGATGTTCCTACTTCTACCACAAAAATTTTAAAATCAGCTTCAAACAGCCATAGTCAGTTTCCTTTTATTGTTAGTAACAATAACAATCAGCCTTCCTGCAACCAAGCAGCATTATGGAAATGTGATTAATAGCAATCACAATGTAAATAAGTTTTTCTCAGTTGGCCACTTTGTGTAGCAGCAGGTATTTCCTAGAATAAACCATGCTCACTGTCCATGGCCTTGCACTTTGCCAAGCTAGGACTCTACAACTAACACAGGCTGTGTACTTCCTTAAAAGGAGGCCCAGTACACCATCGCAGCTGATGGGATGCAGAACAGGGAGTGCACATAGCTGCATCTATTTCCATTGAGTTCCCAGTCAGGGAGGAAACTATGACCCAGCTTTGAATTTGGATCAATTTAGTCTCTTGTGTCACAAGATTTTTTATTTAGCTTTCAGTGATCACTCAGTCACTAAGACTCTAAGTTGTGGTCATGTACAAGCTAGCAACGATTTCTATTGTTTTAAGGTACTGTTGTCAAGTGATGATGGACCCCTTGTGTACTTTTGCTTATTAAAACAAAGCTGAGCTGCAGAGCTTCGAGTGGAGAGCTGAAGAGGCTGAGTGAGTTTGTGCAAGCTGCACAAAGATTAAAGGTGCTGACATATCTCCACTTTTAACAGTTCATGGTTAATGCTCACAATACAACACATACTCCTCTACCAGCCAAACTGTACACAAACATTTTAATAAGCAGCAGAAAAGGTCACCGCTGCAGTATGTTGTGCCTTGCAAACCTCTGGAATTCGTGTCCTGGTCAGGGACTTTTTCATGTGTGACCATGTTCGGTCATGTGGAGAAAGCAGCTGCAGCTTCTTGATTGATTGCAAACACCTCTCAGGCAACTGTTTATTCTATATGCACGGCGATGCACTTTCTTTATCTTTTAACACGAACCTTGCCTCATTATAGGCTGTACATTTATCCAAGGACCTACACATATTTTCTGTACATTTAGTTGATGATGTTTTTCAATGCAAATTACAATGAGAGCAACAAATTAATATTGTACAATTTCTCAGTCATCCACTCTACAGCTATCTAATAGCCTAACTTAAAATGTCAAAGGATGAAGAATATTACATGAAACAAATGTTCCATGTAGCTACAACACACAGAGCTATGCAGTGACGCACGCCTAAGACCCCCAACAAATGCTGAAAACAGCCGTTGGCCTTTGAAGTCTACTGGAAGTGATCTTAAATTAGGAAAAGGCAAGATTCAATTACAAGAAGTTAAAACCAAAGCAATGTAAAAATGAATCAAAACAGTTTAAAAAAACCTGCATTTTCATGGATTAAACCATCAACTCAGCTCTAACATGTTATAAAGGAGGTTTAAAGGAGGCAGAGTCAGGCTAGTGTGTTTCCAGCCAAGCTAACTTAGTCAACTGCTAGCAGTAGCTTCATGTCAGTGTACAGATAGACATTAGAAAGCTAACAATATTAATCTCATCTTATCTTACTCAGAAAACAAATAGAGTATTTCTCAAAATGCTGAAAAAAACCCTAATAGGCTACAGTGAGCTCTAACTTGACTGAGCTTGGACTGGCAATGCATTAGCCTCAGCAGCAAGTACAAACAACTAGCTTGGCTTATATTAAATGGATGGCAGAAAATATGGCAACAGTTAGTTACAGATAATCTTATTTGCTATATTCACTGTTTATTTTTGTGTTTTCAGGTTTCTTATTTTGTTACCCACACTGATTGTACTGAAATGTCATTTTCAATATCCAGCTGCCTGATCTTGTCTGATTCAAGCCACGAGGTTGAATGCGCGTTAACTTGCCAAGCCAAATGTAAATAACACATTAGAAACAGTCTCTAACAGAGCATAAAGCTTAACTCAGCCTCCTTTTGATGCCTGATTGGCAAACACCGACAGCATCATCAAGCTAACAAATACAGACACTATATAAATACTGTATAATTCTGAAACGACACACAAAGAGGAAATAATTAGTCTGTGAGGCTTTTATGGGAGGCTTTTATCTTTTGTATTGCATACCAGGAACTAATGTCCTTAGACTTATATAACCTTCAGTGGACCACTTGAGAGATTCTCAGGCTAAATTCTAGTTGGCAAAGGACGCGTACATGCTCTTACTGTGATTTAACTTCTTTTGATGGCATTGGATACATCCAAAAGCAGCCTTGACACTGCCTTTCTCCCCTTGTGATTGTTGATTTGTTGCAAACATTCATATAAATATTCATGAGCAGTTTCTGGTGAGTGTTACGGGCAGCCCTTGGCCATTTGTAAGTAATTTGCATTTGGAGCAGAGTGACCAGCAGGCAACAAAAGAGAGAATTTAACTAGATGAGACAAACCAGTTACAGATGTAAGAATTAGAATCTGTCCAGTAAATCCGTCATGTGAGAATGATTTGCAAACTTGGTTCCACCTCATTACAGAAAGACTATAACAGACTTTAACAAGCTATATTTGGAGTAGACTACAAAAATCCCTCGCAATCTGAGATTTTGGAGATTTGAGGGACTGTTTCTGTGCCATGGGTAGGTGTATGCAGACATTTATGTCTCAAGTAAAATGCCAGTATTATCAGTGCTTTCAACTATGGGG
Source organism: Acanthurus reversus (assembly GCA_029823135.1). NCBI lineage: Eukaryota > Metazoa > Chordata > Actinopteri > Acanthuriformes > Acanthuridae > Acanthurus > Acanthurus reversus. Next base: position 25,789,801 of record JAPXVT010000025.1, read on the forward strand.
ATCCTCATTTAGATATTTTCATTGTTGGAGTGGAATAATTTTAGGCCCCAAACAACACTAACCACTACAAATTACCTGTCCGGTGAGTAATGGGACAGCTGTCATGAGAGTATCTGTACTCAGTGTGTGAATGCACATCTGTGAACAGGGTTGGGAATAGCAATACTTCACTAGGTGTGAGAGAGGTGAGTTTTTAAACTTAGAAATGCAGAACTGTGAATAGACCTGGGCCAATCCAAACAGGCCTTGATCACAACTTTGACATGTCTGAGAGCTGTTAGCCTGCAGGTCAGTAAGTCTCTGTCTGCTGCTCTATAGACTTCATAATGCCTCAACCTTAATGCATGAACATCTGTGACGGAGTGATAGATAACAGTTTGTCTCATATTTGACTGTGAGAGGAAATGATGTGAGGGCTCCACTGCCATCGATCAAAGCAAAAATAACACAACTTTCAGTGTGAGATGTAAAGCTCTCTGTTGGTGATGGCAACTCAGATGAGATTGTTCACTGAGTGTTTTGTGGTGATTATGATTGCATTTGCATATGCATGTCTGTGCCATTGACATGAAAGATGATGATGTTGGCTTGGTGTTGCACATACTGTAAAGATGACAAGAGATCACAAACACCTCCTTAACCCTCGACGAGGGACATCTGTGTAATGATGAGGGATGTGAAGGATGTCAGGAGGAAAATGAGCGCAGTTGTAGATATGTTGTGGTGATGTTGGAATTTTATCAACTTCAAATATGTGTTGAAGCTGAAAATGTTCTGAAAAATGCACATCAGTTTAGTGGATGGTCTGATGTTGCACTGCATAAGTAAAAACATCGGGGAACATAAATATCTGTGCCAAATTTCATGGTAATCTATCAGATTGTTAAGGCTTTGTGGGGTTTTTTCCTACTTTTTCAAGCTCTTTTTTTCTGAACTCTGAGGATCGCTAATTTTGAAAGAGAAGTAACAACCCCTTCAAACTTATACAAATGTGTTTCTATAAAACACTTTTCTGTTTTCCAGGAAAGTTATGTGTAAAACAGTTTCATGCTCTTCTGGGAAACCATCGACCCTCTTGTTAAGGATGTAGTGGATGTTTTAGAAGAAGGCCTCTTGTGACCCACACTGTTTGTAAGCCTTTATGACTGTATATGGTGCCAACCATTGTAAAAACTAAACTGTTGTATCCTTCCACTCCATTATGATCGACTGCTCACTGCTGGTGGGCTCCTCATCGGACTGAAAGAAACAGAGAAACCTGAATACAAGAATGATACCAAAGTGGCCCTCTTTATGACCATGTGCAGCATAACGCAGACTTACTTAATCTGAACTGATAATGCTAGCTGTAACAACTGCTTTGGAATGTTCGGGACATAAAAATATATTGCATGTAGGTCACGTCAAGAGAGGAGAGAAACTGCACCCAGCGGTGTGTGATAGAAAGAGACTGAAGTTTAAAGTTAACTTGGCTCCGTCAGCTCACATTGTCTTAGTTCCCAGCATCCTTTGATACGTTATTAGAGTAAGATTAATGCATTGATTCAGGCCAGACCCCCACCCCTGACTTTGAATGTCAACCAATGACTCTGTGTGTGTGTGTGTGTGTGTGTGTGTGTTTTTCTATGTTTATGGAGTCCAAAACCTGAATTTTCACTCAAGGTGTGGGGTCTGACGATTTTTGTGGGGACAAAATCTTGGACCCCACAACTTTAATATTAAATTTAAGGGCGAAGACTCACCACGCAAATTTAGGGGTAAGATATGAACTGAGGTTAGGTTAAGGTTAGGTTAGGATTTGGCTTCGGATGAACAAATGAATGGAAGTCAATGTAAAGGCCCCACAAAGATAGCTGTACAGATGTGTGTGTATGTGTGTGTGACATTGCAAAAAAACCCTTTTTGTCCCTGACTCTCAGTAGTTGAACCAAGATCATTTTCCTTAAATGATGATAAATGAACGATAAAATGTTGTGTATTTTGACACAACCACCACAGTAAAACTTCAAATTCTGACTGAAAGCTGGGCTGATGTTTCCGGGATCAATGTGACCCAACAACTGATTAAATGTTGCTGCACAGCTTTATTTGCTGCAGGTGGGCTCTTAAATCCCAAGTTTGAAGAATTTGTACAACTGTGTCTGTTTATCCTGAGCGTAAAACAAACTGTTTGATGCGTTTTAATGCCTCTGTGTAGTTTAAGGGTAGATATTCAGCCCATAGATGTAGTTACTCTGTTCTAAAGCAGTTTCTCCACGACTAAGAGTTATAAAAAAAAAATCTTTTGGTCAATATTTACAGTCAATTGCTACAGTTTGTGGCCCTAAAACACAAATTATAATTTGAGCCTTGCTATCAACAAAAATCTGTGTTCTCCATTTTAAATTTTACAAGTGTTCATATGTCAAGAGTATTAAAGTGCACAAAGTAACTTTGTTACTCACTCTGACACATTATTATTACCAACATAATGTCTTTGTTGATTTGTTAAGAGGAAGCTGATTATGCAAAAAAGTAGCTGAGTTTGATCAACAGCAGAAGAAGTCCAGAAGTGAATGCCTGTAAAACAATAGACGTCTTGCAACTGAATTAAACACTCTGCAGAGATATAAAAGAAAACAAACTTCTGTTTGACTCACTCAGTATTAATCTTTGCATTGCAGCAGGTTACATTTATCACATGCTGCATTGTTTGTTTCTCACAGTCTAAAACTGTTATTTTGTCCTAAACTCCAATCACATTCGATGATGCACGGAAAATTATTAGTGTAAAAAAGTTGTACTTCATTTTCATTGCGTTTACTAAGCCAAGACATCCTGACATGGCGGTTTACTTTTCCTTCCTCCTCTGCGTGGGACAGAGTCGCTAACCTGTCTGAAATCACACTTCTCCTTCCTCTGTACTTTCACACGGCAGCTTCACTGTATCTGTTGGCTGCAGCTGCTGGCAGACTTTCCTACAGACTTAAACAAGGTGATCGTAAGATGGTTGCTGGCCACTGCTTATTGTGCAGCTGGCGAGCGTTCCCTATTACAGGACAGATCATTTGATACAGATTTTATTGGCAGTCGTATGGAATGTGCTTTCAAGGGGAAAGGTGTTAACATGGCACTACTCAAACACTTTTGCAGGCCACAGATGAATGATCTGGTTCATTTGTTCCGCCCAAGAAGTTGTTTACACTCAATTTGTTCACAGACTTTATCGATTATGCAGGTTGTGTGGTTTTGCAGATAACGACTTGGTCTTACACAAAAGACTAAGCTTGAAGTAACTTCCTGCTATTGCAATCAATATTACAGATTTATCTTCATCTTATCAGAGACATTCACTCTTCATCTTGTCTGATATCACAGGGATTTTCAGTAAACCTGCACCAAACAAGAGCAAAGGGAACTTAAAGGTTATCTGATTATTAAGATGAATGAGGGATACTTTGCTCTGATCTATCACATCTGCCCAGCCT
>JAPXVT010000025.1:25974400-25984977 GCA_029823135.1 Acanthurus reversus
GAGGAGAGACTTCAGTCCAGCCAACAGTGATCCGTGAGACCTGGGTCAGACAAGCGGAGCGCGAATGGACAGTAACGAGCGGTGAGCGCCTCCCGACAGCGTCACTCGCAATTTAGTGCAAAAGAGAGCGTCGGTTAAAAGCGTTGTCTTTTCTACTGTTGTCACTAAACTGGAGCATGTAATATTCCTAGTTAAGTACATTTAGATGATCGGTTATTAGACTACTTGAAAACATTTTTTAATCGGTCAACAGTTTGAAACACGGAAATAGTTTCTCCCCGTCCATCTTCTCTTCAGACGCCTCCTCTGCTGAAGCAGCAGCAGTCAGCATCAAAAGTGGGACAGTTTTGACAGGAAATATGTGGCCTGTTTTTAAATAGAATAAACAGACTGTAAAGCTCCAGATAAATAAAAGTTAATAAAAGTAGAAGCGAGGGATATCAAACATTAGAGCAGACTGCAGTTGTAGCCTATCAACGTCGGGTCATAATAATTAACGTTACACACTTGATTAAAAAATATATGACGAAGAAAACATTAAGTACATTTTCTGTGGGGAACATATTTTTAGCTTAATTTCTGTCTCTTGCTTGCCTGTAATTAAGTCCAGGAGATGTTTTCTGTGCGCAATTACGCACAGGAGGCCGCAGTGGCAGGCAGCGCAACTTAACTGATTGCACCTTCAGAATACAGACATAAACATAAACGCATATTAATTCAATAATATATGAAATGTAGTGGCATGTATAACTGTGGAAACGTGGGTACAAAAAGACGTTAAAACGATGTTTGTACAATTACATGAAAAACTTTTGTTTTTACACGCAATTAACCGCGATACCGCAGTGATTCATCGATTCAGGAAGAAAAACTCTTCACCTTCACAGTTCTGCTTTCAGCTCATTGTTCTCGTTTTACAGTCTGTAACATTGTTTTGGTTCAGTCACATCATTTTCCTGATGTAATGTTTAGCCGCAGCAAGCAGCTGCTTTAGAAATGATGCTCTACAGTAAAAACTCCCTGTAAATCTTCACCAAACAGCAGACAGTCCCAGTTAACGGCTGCCGCTGCTGGTAAACATAGTGGAGCAATTAGCCACAAAATAATTCCCTCAGAAGTTGGTGGAGAGCAAAACATGTTCACCATATGAACTAAAATGTTGATCATATTTAATGATGCTTACAACTTTTCTCACTGCTCCAAAGTGGCCAGAAAAAAATCAGTTGCAGATTTAAGAACCTAAAACTTGAGGGAAAAAGACTCTGGTTTGGTCTTTTCTTTACTTTAGCAGTTGTCATCAGTGCCTTTAGTAACAATTGTACTGAGTTTTTAAGTGAGACAGGAGCTCAGTTTATTTTCCTTTTAGCGTCATCTGTTTTGAAAAATAACTAAAATTCCTCGCGTTAGTGTCCTTACCCACCTGTCGTGTTCCTTTCAAACAGACCACTTCCTGTTCGATTTTATCAGCCATCTGACAGCTTTTGGCAAGGCACTCCCAAAAGTCCTGTGTTTTTATCTCAGCCTCGGCAGTCTGTGATGAGGCGAGCTTTATTTACTTGGACTTTTTCCGTTGCTGTCAGCACGAGATGCACAGGAACGTTCAACAATGGTGATGGATGTTCTGTATTTGTGTGTCCCCTCGAAGGATTGTATATTCAAATAAGAAACACGCTCTAAACTGTATTTTTTCTTTAAGATGCAGCGCTTATCTAGCTTCAGCTCAAAATATGCACATTAAAAAAGCTTTTGCCTCATGAGTAAAGTGAAGGCTGTAGATTCAGGAACATAATTATTCTGCTGCTTGATTTCAATAGAGGAAAGTCTCCACATTTCACTCATTTTTATGCTCACTGGTCAAGCAGTGGATGTCAGTAGTTTCAGGCCCTGGTGGTTGGCTCCTCTTCTTAAGAGCCCCATGTGAGCTTACACTGTCTTCCAAATGTGTGAGGGATTTGAGTGGTTGGCCCCGTATCACTGCAGCTCACACACACAAATGACTACAGGCTCGCATATACAGTTTGCACACAAAAACACGCACGTGCTGACCGGCTTGAGCTGAGCTGCTACACCTCATTAAATTGGGAAATGAATCCTGGATGAAGCTCTGGCTCGTTTCCAGATAAGAATCGCCGTCTTTCGGGGATTCACCGTAAAATTTATAATTAACACATTTATTCTCTCGCTGTCACAAGCTGGTCTTTTTTTTTTTTTTTTTCACTTCACCTGTGACTGTTCACTGCCAAATCCAGTCTGTTTTTTTATGTTCTTTTCTGAATTATAGTGACTTAATACATTTTTACATTAACAAAATTGACTTGGCACTGAGAACATTAATATTTCACCAATCACCATGAATAGGGTTGCATGAATGATCTGATTGTAAATTTTTGACACACAGGATGTTAAAAATAAGTATTGATGACCAAATTCACTTGCAGCTTGTCTGCTCAGTATGAGTTCAACACCCCTGCCTGCAGCCTGCAAATGAGCTTGATGAAATTGCCCCCCCCCCGCGAATCTTTTTTATGTCAAATCCCAAGCCAGAGCTGGCTGACGGTGTCCGCCGCAGTGTGATTGGCCGCCGTAGGCAAACAACACAAGCCTTCCCCAGAGAGGTGTGGTTGAAGCCGGGGGCAGCAGACGTCAGCCTCGGTCTCCTCACATGCTAACAGCAACACCGGCTCTGAGGACGCTACTGAATCATGACTTTAGGGCTGCACTAACAAATACATCAGCTCCCAAAGGAGGAGGCTGCGACTGCCTCTGGTCACAGACATAGCTTCCACCACCTCATCTGCAGCCCTGACAAGACCCACACCCAAAGGCAGGAAAGAGCAGCTCAACCTTTAATGGGCTCCATTTGATTCTTTCATACAGTAAAGGCATTAATATCCCGAATTTTGATAGTGTGCTTTTGTGATAACGCAGCAAATTAGTCTGGCTGGACTTTAATTTAAGCTGTGACATTTTAATACTGTGCCAGCAGATGCTGCGGGAAAAACAAGCAGGAGGGCAAGAAAAAAACAGGTCACGCTGTCGTTGTTAAAAGAACGAGAACGACTCCTCATAACTTCTGTTTCTTTGCTCTTTGTACTTGTAAGCTCACATTTCCACAAAATAATGAAATATACTGTTCATTTCTTTGTAACAAGGCTAAATTATGCAGATGAATATGAATTAAATTGAGCAAAGTCATTTGGACTCAGTTATTATTATTCTCTGAAGCTTGGCTCACACTGTTTTGACCCTGACACTGATTATTACAACATTTGCATTTTGCCATCATTCCCTGTTAGCTGCCGTAATGAATAAATGCTTCAGGTGGGAGGAAGGTGTGATACAGAGCTGCCTGGCAACAAGAGAGAGATTTGTATGTATATTTCTGTTGTTTTCTCATCGCTTCACTCCAACCACCATGCAACATAATGGGGTTAGACTGTGTAGCAAAAGGAAATCCTCTCTTAACTAACAGTTAATCAATGGCCAATTAGCCTTTCATTAGTTTTTTAAGCCTTTAAACACGCCACTTTACTTGAACCTGAGCACCCTGTTGAACTTGTACCATCAATCCTCATTGAACGGTGTCTTCTGCGATGTTAGAAGTTCTGTTCAGTCACGCGAGAGGTTTGCCACTAAAAAAGATGATACGGTGTCTGAAATCTGACCTCTTTGGCGATCAGTTTGCCGCCGGCTAAGCCAGTCAGTCAAACTGATAAAGCTGAGAGTGAAATGGAAAGTAACGCGAGCGTCCCCTTGTCTTGTCCCTTGGCATGTCATCTGCCAGCTGATGTGATCGATATGGCACGGGAGCCTAATGGCATCGTGGCCCTGGCGGTGATTAGTCGGGTAAAATGAGCCCTTGTGGGCCCAGTCGGACCATATTGGAGTGTGCTAGATCAAAAAGATAGCTTCCAGCAAACTGCACTGCATGGCAACAAACATCGATCTGTGGCCAGAGCTCTGTGTGTGTGTGTGTGTGTCTCTCTCTCCTATCCTCTCTCTCTCTCTCAGCGAATATTAAACACAAAATACAACTAACTCAGAATTATGATTGATAGCTGCAGTAACTGGATGTGCTATTCAACCCCAGTAATCTCTGCTGCTGCTGCTGCTTCTATCCTCTTATCTCTGACGCTGTCCCTCTCTTTCTGCCTTTCTCTCCCCATAGTTGTGGATGTGCACGTGTCCTCAGACAGCGTGACTGAGCAGAGAGGTGGGGCGCCGCTGGATTTCGGGGCAGACCTTTGCGTCACACACCGACGATGGAGAGGAGGAGGATGGACGCAGCGCTGCTGGTGCTGTTCCTGGGACACCTCGCCACCGCGCTGGAGGTCCCTCTAGACCGTAAGGACACACATCACACAGCGTGCAACACATTCATGTCCAACAGAGTGTAAATGGACCAATGTGAGAGTTCCAGTTTATCTTAGACTGAAACAGTTACTCAATAATCAATTAGTTGTTCGACAGAAAGTTTAATGGCAGTGACTTTTATGTAGAAAAACTTCACTGTAAATGAGAGTAACCTGAATTTGTTTGAGGTTCTGAACCGTTCATGGGGCACAACAAGCATTTTAATATGTATCGTAACTTTGTGCTTTAAGAAATTGTCACATGTAACTATTCTCTGACATTTTATAATAAAAGAGTGATTAAAATAAAGAAATGAATGAGAAAATAAGCACTTATGTCTAGATTTTATTGCGACAAGTCAAGAAAGTATCCAGCACACCCATAACCTGTTTAAAAGCACAGGTGTGTTCTGTCATTCAGTGGTTTTCATACAGATTGAACAAAGGAGATATAAGATCGTTACGGATGGCGTTGGTGGATTTAGTTACATTTTGACAAAACCAGCCAGCTGTTTACAGTCTTTGTACTTATTTAAGCATCACATTTATCAAATGAACACTTAGATGGTGTTGAGTTTCTCAAACTGCTGGCAGGAAAGTTAATAAGAGTTTTTCCTAAAATGAGATATATTATTTTAGTTTATGAAAGTTTGGTTTTTGCTTCTTAACATCAATTTTTTCCTTTAGTTTCCCATTCAGTAGCTTTATACTCTGCACTGTTTGGCAGTTTCACATTTAGGCCCTTATCTTACAATGATTTTTCTACATCAAAGCTTAAACTGCCAAATATTTATCATTTATTGGTCTAGAAAATACGAGTGAACGATCATTTTCCAGAGTTTATCAAAATATTTGCTGATTAGTTTTCTCATAGACAACTAATCAAAATAAACCTTTCACCTCCAATAACATTCATTTTACTCTCAACATTTTACTAGCGTTAGATCTTTATTTTCTTAACAGCTTCTGTTTCATTTTTAAAGAAGACTGCGTGTCGTGTGTCTGGTTGTGTAAAGGAAACGCAGTTTAGACCCAGTGTTCCTCATTTTGACTGATGTGGAAAAGGAAAGAGTTTGTCAGGTCGACCTCCAGCTGCACAGCCTGCTGTCTCTGTGGAAGTGGATCTTCTACATATTGTTTGGCTGGAGCTGTTGACCACTGGAAGCTGGCGTTTCTCAACCGGGGACTGGCTTTGTTTAAACAATGTGTAAAGGAGACATAATGCAGGAAGTTTTTTTTTTTCCATTACTAATGTCTGCTTCTCTTTACTGTCACATTTTTTCTGTCTTGTTTGCTGATTCTTGGGGAAAACTCTAAAGTTCTGGAAGGATGTAAGTCTGAAAGTGGTGTGAATTTATTGCAGACGTGCATTTTTTTGTTGTGCAGTGAAGGTTGTATTTGATCTTTCTTTATTATATTTAATTTTTTAAAATCATATTTAAGTCTGATTCTGAGCGTGATTCAGAGTGGACTTTGCAATAATGCATGCATTGATTTCTTTGTTGCTTTTTCTGTGCGTATGTTGCTGCAGCGGTAGAGCAATTTTCCATTGAGAATTATTGCAGACGGCATGACTTCTTCTATCATTTGTTTTCTCATAGTCCATTAGTTGTCTCCCCAGCACTGACAGGAATACATTACGCATCGGGTCATTACAATAAAGCCTAATGTACCTGAGCATTCTGCATGCTATTTTTTTTGCTATTGCACATGTTACGAGAGCTTTTTGTGTCTGTCAGCAAACAGCCGTCGGGTTTGATTCAGTGTTAGTGTGCATGTGATTGGTAAGGACTGCTTATGTGGTCAGTACAGCGGCAGAGAAAAGGCTTAGTTATGCAGTAAAGGTCATGATTAAATATTGCCCTCTTTCTGATCACCTTTAGTGCCGCAGCCGCCGACCATAACTCACCAGTCCCCCAAGGATTACATCATCGACCCCCGAGAGAATATCGTAATCCAGTGCGAGGCGAAGGGGAAGCCTCACCCCAGGTAGGAATCTGTGAAGTGTGACTTTGCTTTCATGATGCTTTTATTGGGAAAAAGATTGCAGGTGTGGATTCAACCACAACCTGTCAAATGTCAGTTTAAAGCAACTGATGCAAGTATGCAGAAAATACTTTAAAATGCTGCTTTATTTGAACTTTATTCAAGGTAAAGCTGCTACTTTACTCCCGCGCAGGCCGCCTTCGCCCGCGGCTGATTCGAGCTAATGCTTTTAAATCTTCTGCCTTTATGCCTTTCCTCTATCTTTTCCAGTCAAACACCTAATTAATTTGCTGGCACCAACACTGCATTAACACACACATTTGTGCATCTATACTTCTGAGGACCCTCACTGACAGAATAGATTTCTTAGCCTTGAACCTTCACATTCACTAGGTCTTATGTAGCCCTCAAGCATCCTTTTAAATATCTCAAGATTAATAAGTAAAAAAGATTTTGCACACCCAAGTATTCAAGTTCTCTCTAAAAGGCTCTAAAAATGTGGAATAAATATGTAACCATCAATGATAAAGTAAAAAGAAAAAAAAAAAAAAACATCCACAGGTACGTTTGAGTTTAACCACCAAAAACCATCATCTGCTTTTTCAGATCTAATTGCCACTTAATCAAATGTTGCTGTTAGCAATGTTTGATCACTTATCTTTTCAGTACCCTGATGTGTCCTGGAAAAGGATGCAGCAGGAAAATAAAGTGACTTAAGCTGGCAGTCACAAAGTCTGAACACAAGTGGTCAACTGGTCACCTTGGAGAAGCAGGGTGGAGATGCATCTTGGGTCTCTACTTGTATTCGGATCACACATCTTGAAACCAAGTGTAAAGATAGCATCAGATCGGCATCGGCATCATCGTCATTACCTTGCTGCAAGTGAACACCACTCACTTCAAGCCAGTGAGAAATAATAAGCCATGTGAAATAAGTGATGTTCTTCTCATACTAGTATTCAAAAAGCCTCTGATAGTGGCTAAAATTGTGAATTGGGCACAGCAAGCACACAAACTAACACACTAACTCATAACATAAAATAAGATAATCATTATTAGTCCCACAGCGGCGACATTTAAAATTTTCACAGCTGCAAAGTAGATAGTAAGAAATAGGAGAAACATCAAAAAGTTTAAAAAATGATAAATTTTAACCCAGCAAGCGACGAATAGAAAGAAAGAAAAAGTAAGAATGATAGATGTTCTAACCTTTTGCTCTGTGCCTCCTGTCTACAGTCCGGTAGCTGTACACCTTCAGATCATTACTGCACAGTTTGTCATCAGTGGATGTGAGCTGCACTGTAATGACACCGGTCTGTTTATTGTTTCCAAGTTTCTCCTGGACGAGAAATGGAACCCACTACGACATCGACGAGGACCCCAACGTGACCATGAAGCCCCGCTCGGGCACTCTGGTGGTGGACATCAGCAGAGCAAAGGCGGAACATTATGAGTGTGTGTATCAGTGCACGGCGAGGAACAAACATGGAACTGCTGTTTCCAACAACATCGTTGTACGACTTCCCAGTAAGTGCAGCGCAGGCTATAATTTCTATGGCTTCACTTTTATTTCTTCCATTTTCTAAATGTCATGCCTCTCATTATTTTTTTTTCTTTTTCAACAATTAAGTAGTGATTTCCATCTTAAGAGAACTCCTGACAGGTAAAAGGTTGCATGTAGGAAGCAGCATGTCTCTACTCTGCAGGATGTTAATAGAGCGAACACTCCTCTGTATTTCTCCCCTTGCGTGTTGTTATCTGGTTAGTCATCATCCTTCTCATTTGGCCTTGTCACCTCTGTCATCACATTAGCAGCAGTCCATTAGCAGCCTCATATTTCATGTCAAATCATGGGACTCCTCCAGTGATGCGTGTGTCCGTCTTCTAATCCAGGGTCCCCCTTGTGGTCGAAGGAGAGAATCAAGCAGATCGTTGTTCAGGAGGGCGTGTCGCTGGTGTTGCCGTGTCGACCTCCTGCCGGCCTTCCTCCTCCCATCATATTCTGGATGGACAATTGTGAGCACTTCAGTCACTGGATGTTGTGTTTTAGCTGCACGCATGAACACATTATGACTCACTGCTGCTTACAGTTTTTGAGCAAAATAATGTTTTTTGCTCTCAAAAACTCACCTGTGTAACACACAATTGACATTGTTTTGGGATACATATAAGAACAGCTGCGGCCATCTTTTTTTCTTCTTTGTGGCACAGGACTAGGGTTTTATGGGAAACGTGGTCTTAATTTTAAGAAATAAAAGCATTATCCCACTGCAGTTAAGTCAAGGGTGTCTCATCCTTGATCCTGTACGTTGAATGAAATCACATTAGGTATCTCAAATAGTTTCATAATTATTACTTGAGTCAATGAGTGCATTGATTTTAAAGGGTTAGTTCACCCAAATTAGAAAAAAAGTCACTATTTCTCTTACCTTTTCTCTTCCCAATCTCAAAATACGTTCCATTAAGTAACTGTTGTGGACTTTCTGTGTGTCGCATCAAGTTTTCCATTAGAACTGAGGAACTGTATCTAAAGGGGAAGATTGTGTTACACAGTTGAAAGCACTAGAACGGTTGTTGGACGGACCTTGTCGTAAATTCAAGAATAAACTAATGAACTTAAGTTTATAGTTTTAATTTGTCAGTTTTTATAACAATGGAGGTGACTGGACTCTGATTTGTGTCTCTCAAAACGTATCAACAGCAGCAACCTCCTGTAAAAAAATGCTGATAGCCTTCATCTATCTGTTTGTAATGTGGAATAAGTAAGGCAGCGCATACACCAGTTGCGTTACACGTTTTACTACAGTAGCATTTATTAAAAGTACGCTTCAAAATATTCAATTAGCTGTACGTTTCAGACTTCCAGAGACTGCCTCAGAGCAACAGGGTGTCCCAGTCCCTGAACGGAGACCTTTACTTCTCTAATGTTCTCCGAGAGGATTCGAGGAACGACTACATCTGCTATGCCCGCTTCCCGTACACTCAAACCATCCAGCAGAAACAGCCCATCACCGTCAAGGTCCTCAGCAGTAAGTCTGACGGTGTGTGTGTGTGTGTGTGTGTGAGTGAGTGGAGAAGATAAAGGCAGTCAAAAGCACTGAAGGTGTAATGAGCCGATAACTAAGAAGAGTAGACTGTGAGTTTGTGTGAAAAGTGTTGGCATGAGAGGCAGCTCATTTACAGTAGTTTACAATGTGCTGGCATGACTGCGTAGGAGGGAACCCGCATTTCCTATCTCTGATTTCATCCTCAGAGACGCCAGCGGTCGTCATCCCACTGAAAAGACATATTGTCAGAACGCTCTTGGCTGCCTGCAGTATCTGCCAGGCAGGCGTTCATTATATGACTTCTGCGAGACGTTCTGTACACAAAGCTTTCTTTCGTTCCCTCTGGCATTTTGCCGCTGACATGAGGACAAGCTGCTCCCACAAGATAACAATCATTTGTGTTTTGAGTCATTTAAAGTTTTGTTCCGACTGTCTGATCACTCTGATGTTAAGTTGTGGTTTTTTATTTTCCATGATGATTTCAACTTGTGGCGTGTTTGATTTTTCTGTTGTGTTACAGTGGATGCAATCAATGACACAATGGCAGCTTTATACAATGACACTGATTTATTTAGTGGTGAGTTTTGGCGCCCCCTAGTGTCCCCCCATCCCACCTTCCAATCTAGAGCTCCAAACTCTAGCTTTTTACCCACTAACACTAACCCTTCAACCCGACAACCCAAAGCTTTTTACAGTCTCACTGATTTGTTTAGAGGTGAGACCTGGCACCCTCTAGTGTTTACCCCTGACATTGAGCACCAAACTGTAGCTTTTACCCACTAACACTAACCTCTAAATCCGAGAATCCAAGTCAATTCTCTGTCCCTCTGTCCCTCCTGCTCTATCCAATCAAAATCCTTTTGATACCTTTCACTTCCTCCTATGAATTGCTTAAATTAGCACTGCATGATGATCCCAATTAACTTTTTATCTGTGACAACACCTGCGCAGTCTTGAGCTTTAAAAACCATTCAATAGATGATTGAAAATACAATTATTAGATATTACCTTAAAGGTCCTATTCAGAAAATCCCCAAACTTGTCAAATACTGACACTTTGGGCTGGTAGTTCAGGCCCGCCACCGACCCAAAGCGTCAGTATTTGGCAAGTTGGGTTTCCCATTTCATCAAATATTGACAAGTTGAGAATGAGACCGAGAAATCAACTATTTCTACAAAGTGAACCTTTGAA
>JAPXVT010000025.1:25987140-25998267 GCA_029823135.1 Acanthurus reversus
CATTTCCTGCAAAACAATGTGTAGCATCTGAGAGCTTGAATGAAAAGATATATATCAAAACCCGCCTTACGGCCGGTGTACGTCGACTGAATGGGGATTTCTTTAATCAGATTTCACAGTGCTCGGATAGACTTTTCCACATCGCGCATCCATGTGCTGAGAATTCAGATGAAATTATTTCAAATCTCTGGTGCACTTGAAATGCAATAATGTACACTGGTAATATGCTGATTTAACAGCACCTCTACGGGATGCAATGTTTCTTCACCTGTGTGGAGAGGGGAGACTGCTCAGTGTGGGAATAACCTTCACAGAGATTAGAAATAAGGCTCATGAATTACTGAGATCACCGAGTTTCCCTGTGGATGCATAATTACGGGTGAGAGAGACGATTATTACTAGAAATGAGGTCTGACCGTTGTGAGGTTTAAGTTCACCATTCACATTAATGCAGGCACAGACACTTAAAGCAGCAACTTGTCACACACTTCATAATTAATACATTTAGGGCTGCATGATTTTGAAAAAAAAAACATCTCATTGCAATTATTTGGACTAATATTGCAATTGTGATACGATCTGTGATATTAGAGGGAACGATCGTTTTCATATAATTACTCTCATGTTCACTGAAAAACAAATTAAAATGATTATAGTGCGATTTTTTGCAGGGATCCGTACCAAACAAAGATGTTTTCCTTAAGTCTGTAGAATATGATGTGTATGCCAGGACAACAGTTTTTAAATGTAAATAGTATTTTAACAGACGCATTTTTTCGTTAACACTATTGCAGCTCCCTTTAATATTATAATTGCAGTAGTTCATGTTACGACATTGATTGCGTTTCATTTAATTGTGCAGCCCTACCAACATGTTTCCTAAAGGATAAATATGTTAAAATTCTCCTTTTTCTGTTAAAAAACAACAGCTGCAATCTTCATTTTCAAAATCACTCTTTCTGTGCTGCCTGGCCTGAGCGCACCTAGTTGTCAATCTCTCTGTCATCGATCAGTTTAAATTTCACCGCATTTCCATTGTCCATAAGACCTTTGGTTTGTCTCTCTCACTGGCTGACCCAAAATATGCTTTGATTCTCATCTGATTATTAGATTATCATGAGCAACGCTATCATAAACATTTCCCGCAATTATTTTATTATTGTAGTTGTAGTAGCGCCATTTAATGTCTGAAATCTTTTGTTGTCTATTAGGTTCATTTTAGTCTTTATTATGACCCCAGTGGGCAGTTAATTTACATTAAACACCCACAAAAAGCCGTGCATTGAAGCAACATGGCTATAAAATTTACATCTATCCATAAAATATGAGAACTGTGGTCTGTAATGAATTGACCCATTTTATTAGATAGGCTTCTGTGAAGGGCCTGGTTCAGGCCTGGACCCCCACTCTCTTTTGGATTCATGCAGAGGAGCTGGTAATGATTCTCTTTATGAATGTGTGTGTGACTGTAGAGGACCCAGCGGATGTGAGGAAGCCATCCTTCCTCATCCCATCTGGCCCTTCCAGCTCCAAGACCGTGTTGAGAGGACAGGTGCTGGAGATGGAGTGCATTCCTGAAGGACTGTAAGCGAAAGAATCCGCCATTGCTTTGCTTTTTGAAGGCTCAAGTGCCCACCTGCGTGTCATCACCAGTCTTTGTCTCTCTCCTTTTTCTGTGTGGCTTTGATTCCAGGCCCACCCCTGACGTCTCCTGGACCAAAATGAGCAGCGATCTTCCCACCAAGCGCACATTTTTCCTGCACTATCAGAAGACCCTTCAAATCGTAAACGTGTCAGAGTCCGATGCCGGAGATTACCGCTGCACTGCCAAGAATGACCTTGGCTCTGTGCACCATACAATCCACGTCACGGTGAAAGGTGCGCCAATGATGAAAGGCACAGCCTCCCATCAGGCCATTCCTTCTTTCTGTTTCTTCATACTTCCTCCATCTCAAAATTGATTTATGCACAGAAGCCAGTAGGGCAGTGTGTTCAGTGATTAATTCTCCTGCCTTCTGCTGTATTCATTTCTAATTTCAGCTGCTCCATATTGGATCACTGGCTCCCCCAGGAACCTTGTTCTCGCTCCAGGAGAGAACGGCGTGCTGACCTGCAGGGCGAGCGGCACACCCAAGCCCACTGTCACCTGGGCCATGAACGGCATCCCTATAGAGAGTTAGTGCAACTGTAGAAAAGAAGTTTCCCAGTCATAATGGCCTTTTAATTTTTGACATAAAGTGAATGTTGCTTAATTTTAATATTTAAAACATTTTTTTTTTGTTTTCAAAGTACATATCTGTAAGTACTCTGGCACTGCTTAGTATTGTCTTTCCTGTTAGATTGATATCAATACAAAAAAACAGGAACTTTTTTTAAAAATACTTCATAGTGGGAATTATGAAATCGTTTTCTGTAGTTTTCCCCATGTTTTATTTTACAAAGTAGGCAAACTTCTCAGTTGCATCAGTGTTTTCTTTTCCTTTAAAGCATCTTTACTTTAAAGAATTATTCCAGAATTTTCCAAAAAACTACATTTTTAGATTAGCTTATAGACTCCAGGACCCCACCACACCCTGCCAAGAAATAGTCCCACACATAACTGCTACCCCAAACCCTGACTTTACATCTGTTTCCAGTCTTTACGTCAAGCAGAGTTAACCAGCTGCTGGCTGTAGCCTCAAGAACTAAACCCAATATAACACACACTTTTAAAATGACTTAAATTATTATTTAAAGGTCCAGTGTGTGAGATGTAGGGGGATCTATTGGTAGAAAAGGGAAGAATATAATATTAATAAATACGTTTTTTTCGGTTTAAAATTATCTGAAAATAACAATAGTTGTGTTTTCATCACCCTGGAGTGAACCTTTTCTCTGAGGAAATGTATCCTCTTTAATGGAATCTGCCATGTTGCATTGCCATGTTTCTACAGTAGCCCAGAATGGACAAACCAAACATCAGAGTTTTGCAACCACTGTAGGCTCTCCTAGGCTTGTGGGCTTGGATGGGGAGGGTAAATAGAGGCAACCTTCCAGTCACTAAATCCTGCACACTGGACCTTTTAATGAAGAATTATCTAATCAAAGAATACGTCTTCAAATTGAAACAACCGTTCATTTTCTTTTGCAATTTTTAATAACAGTTTTCAGCAATGCTACAGACATATTTTGATTGCTACTCGAACAGTATGAGGGCTTGATATCCAACCTCACACAGGTGATGCATAAAAAAGCCAAAGTTATCTGGTTGGCAGTCAAAAGACCAGAAAGCTCCTGTCAGCACGAATGAAACTTCTTTACATCATTCCCATTGCATGAATTCAAACAGACACAGTAACATCTGTAACCTCTGTAATGTATGAACAGATTCTCCTAAAGATGTGAGCAGGAAGGTGGAGGACGACACCATCATCTTCACTGATGTGCAGACTGGATCCAGCGCCGTCTATCAGTGTAACGTCTCCAATGACTACGGTTACCTCCTGGCCAACGCCTTCGTCAATGTGCTCTGTAAGTTCATTACACCAGATCCATTTGCATTAGAATGCTGTTTTTCCATTAACATTGATCTGTGGAGGTAATAACATGGCAATAACTGCTGCTGCGTCACTGCAGCGGAGCCGCCCAGAGTGCTGACGCCAGCTGACAGAGTCTACCAGGTCATTAAAAATCACCGGGCCCTGCTCGACTGCGCCTCCTTTGGGTCACCCATCCCTAAAACTACATGGTGAGTTAATGAGCTTTTAACAGAGGAAGTGTTGTGTTGTGTTGTGTTGCTGTAAAAGCTGAAAGCGGCTGCCTGTCTGTCTCAGGTTCAAAGGCAGCCGGTCCAGCACTCTGGATGGAGACCCGTACATCCGTCATGACAACGGGACTTTAGAGATACAAGTGGCTCAAAACCATAATAGTGGCAAATACACCTGCGTGGCCATGAACTCCCTTGGTATTGATGAGAATCACATCTACCTGGAGGTCAAAGGTGAGAGTATTTCTGCACTGAAGATGCCAATATTATAAGACACTGAGTGCATACAAAACACTAGTACCTCACATAGTGCTGTTACAGCATGAGTTTTGTGATACACTGAGTGCAGTTCTGGTGTTAATGGTAGAAATAGGTGACATTTCTGTCCACAGTGTCCACTCAACCCCCACAATCCCGAACAGATCAAGAACAAGTAAAAATCAGCTCACGATGATATTTTGTCAGTCAGTGGGCTGACAAACCAACTGACATGATTCAACATGAAGCCATGATCAAAGCATATGTGACAGCAGTGACCTCTGTTTTAAGGGACAAATCAAGTATATAAAGTTTACCACAAAACTGCATTAGTACACCTGCAGTATAGTGAATAAAAAAAATAAGCAAATAATTTTAAAAAGAATGATAAAAAACATAAATATTGAAGTATCACATCGAAGATTAAGAAAATGTTATCCTTTTTACAACATTTCATCAACTAAATGATTGTAAACTTTAATTAGCACCTTTCAAACACACTTAAGTGCTTTACAATAAAAAAAAACACAAATGAATAAAGCAAAAACAAAAGCCCAAAACTGAATGCCTAAAGCACATGGAGATAAAAAATAAACTAAACAAAACGTGGTCGTGTTTCCTGGCCCTAGAAAAAAAACCTGACAGCAGAGTTTTGAATACACTGTAAATTATTGTGAGTATTGTTGTAATTCTTTCAGTTGAGTAAATTTAAATGGAACCTAACTTTCTTCTTGCCTTCCCCTCAGAGCCCACCCGAATCCTGAAGCAGCCAGAGTACAAAGTGGTCCTGCGGGGCCGGTCTGTAGTGTTTGAGTGTAAAGTGAAACACGACCCCTCACTCATCCCCACCATGACCTGGCTCAAAGACGACGGAGAGCTGCCTGATGATGAGAGGTCAGAGCTGTGTCACTTTCTTAACTTTAACATCGCTCATTCTTCTTTTAGCTGTAATGGATCTAGTCAGTATTTAATGAACAATCTCACCTTTAATGAAGTGACATTATTAACCAGGGTGATTGATAAGGGTATAGTCTAGGATAAAGAAGATCAGATGTACATCTTTTCATATACGCCTGTAGTTGAGTGATTGTGCAGAGTGTTTGAAGTTAATAACTTTTGTGGTAATTCCGTTTAGGATAGCCGGATGCTACAAGTAAGCACTGTCTGAGAAAATGGACAATACTGACCTTCATGCAGTCATCTTTCTCTGCAATGTTTAAATTCAGTATCCCACTTCTTCAGTGTGCTGTAAGAAGGGACAGTCTCGTCTTGTGTTGCCTTCATGTTCTCATGGACCTTTTTGAATAAGCCCTTGAGATTGGAGTAGCAGATTACTGCATCAAGGCCCAATGTTGACAGAGCTGACTTGCATAACTCAATAAGTCAAAACAGAAATGCCAAACAAGTTATTAACTTCAAACTCTGCATAATTACTTATAGAGTTTAATTTTACTTGCATGTGCATAACAAGAGCCGTATGACTCATTTCCGTCTGCCTTAGGCCACAAACTTATCAATCAAGCTCAAGGGTCAGGTGTATGTTTGTTTCATTGTGACAGTAGGCTTTGCTCTTTACTCCAAGATTTTCAACAATCGCATGTAGTGATGAACTGTTTGTGCAAATGTTTTGTTTCCAGGTTAATCGTGGACTCTGACAGTCTCACCATCACTGATGTGTCTGAGAACGATGCTGGCGTGTACACCTGCATCATGAACACCACACTGGATCATGATTCAGCCAGCGCCGAGCTCACTGTTGTCGGTATGTTCGGTTTTGCACAAGCTCAATTTCACGTGCAACAAACTCACAAATTATTGATTAAACCAGAAAAGTGAATCCGTCCATTAACTTGCAGATCAGATTGCCCTCAGTCCTTCAAGGTCAATTGCCGGGGAGTTTACTTTGGAGGGTGGGAGCGGATTTACTCAGCTATCATGTCAGCAGTGCGAATATTTGATTGTTACCCTCTTAGCGAGTCAAATAATCTTCTTTGTTTTCTTATGGCTGGATAACCACTAAACTCAATGTTTCACTCCCACCTGCCGACCTGGCAGAGGCCACGCCGACACCAGCTGTTGTCTCCGGTAAACCTGCAGCACACACGAGAGCCCAGATGTGCTTTGCTGACTTGGGCTTGTGTTGTTTGTTGTATGTTTTTGTTAAGTGAAGCATGTTTCTGGCCTGAAATATTTGTGTTTGACAATCAGAGAACATCTTCGCTTTCTTTTTGTTTTAATTTTCTAAGCCTGTAAATAAATTGTATGTTTTTACGTTTTTGCTAAAATGCATAAAGTTTGAATGCATTAAAACACTGTTGCAAATGTTACACATTAAGGCAAAGGGGAAGCAACCTACTCTTGCACTTGAATGCAAAGATTTGTAAAGCAGATGTCTCTTCATTGCACCACTTGTGATCTTTTCAAATGCAGTTTTCTCATCACTTATTTATTCCAAGCATGCATTCCACATCATCATTGCAATTTCTAAACATGAGCTTCAATTTATCCTCTCTAGCGAGCCTGAGACTCTATTTCATGCAGAGTGATTATTGAAGAGTTAAGCATCAGTCATCGTACGTGCATGATGCAGCATGTGCATGCGTATCATTCTGCAGATAACATCATCAAATATAAAAATGTAAAGAAAATAAAAGGGTAACAGGAAGCAGCACTTGGTTAACCAACATTTTTTGCGTTATTAGGATTCTAGTATCACAGAAATAATATTATGTAACCAGTTTTCTTCTTAAGTTTTTGCCTCATCTTCTCGTGGCATGAAGTCTTCATGCTCTGTAACAGTAAGTGTGTGCTGATGTTGCTGCCTGTGCTGTTTCTCCTGCAGAGCAACCCGACCCTCCGACTGACCTCGAGCTGACGGACCAGAAAAAGAGGAGTGTTCAACTCACTTGGACCCCTGGGGATGAACACAACAGTCCTATCCTGAGTACGTCTTTAGTGTGTGTGTATGTGGGTGTGCATGCATGTACGACTTCCTTTGATTTTGTCTAAAACTGACAAAAAAATCTCTCTCTGGAGTATCCCAGCATATTTAAGGTACAAAACAAAATCTCTGGAGTATCAGAGAGAAGTTTTGACAGATATTGTAAGCACAAACATCTTAACCCCGTCCCGGTCCTGTTCCCTCTCGTGTACCTCCACCCTGCAGGCTATCCCTGCAAATAAGACTCATGCGCATTCCTGTGCGTTTGTCATACCAGCAGTAAATACAAAGACTGGTGTTCTTTTGGTTGTATATGCAGTTGCTGGCAACAGAGGAATTAAAGTGAAAGGAGTCGAACAAGACTCTGCTGTAGTTTCATTGTTTGCCATTGATTGAAATTACTTTTGAACACTCATGAAGTTGAGAAAGCAACAAGCCCTTCAACCAATCAGACCAGAGAGTGGCCCTGATTTGTCAAAGCTAAGACTCCCTAAATACAAAGGGAGTCACAGAGAACCTGAATTACTATCAGACCACTTCTGTCACTGATAGATAAAAGGATATCGCGTTTTTACCGAATAAAATAACAGAATAAGTTACCAACCCCAGCTTTGATTAATAATGCTTTTGGCATTTAGCTGATTCCCCAGCAAATGGAGATGTGTGAACATAATCAGAATGATTTACTTTACTTTTATTATTGCATATTGCTTGCATCCGCTACATGCACATTACTTAGTTTGTGCAAAACAGTCTGGGAAGTTCCGATCACCTCATAGTTTCTTTATTTAGTTAGACAACAGCAGCAACAGCATAGAAAATATCCTCACATCAACAGACATCTCTCAAACTGCCACTTGAGGTTATTTTACTTTTCTGCTCTCTATTTGTGTACGCAGCTTATTACAAACACTTATCATTTCGTGAAATCTCAGATAAAGCCTCAGTTTCCTAGAAGCCTCAAAGCTGTGCCTGAAATAACATATTTAGAGGTATTTTAGTAAAAACTGTTGCTCTTAGGGTAAAAGTATTCAGAAACATTCAGGGGCATTTAGGTAAATGTGCTGTCAGACAGTGTATGAAATGGTCGGGTATTTATAATACTTGTCTTTTTTAATTTACACAGAATTTCTGATTCAGTATGAAGACTTACTGCATCACCGTGGCCACTGGCACAATCTCACCGAGGTCCCTGGAACGAAGACGACAGCTCACCTCAAACTGTCACCCTACGCCCACTACTCCTTCAGAGTCCTGGCCGTCAACGCTGTGGGTGCAAGCCGCCCCAGTGCCTCCTCCAGAGTGTATAAGACAGACGCTGCAGGTACAGACGCATCAGCTGATATTCTCTACATACCAATGATTTAATCTTACTGTTTTTAAGTAAACATGTTCATATGCATCAGCTTTTGTTGAGTCCCTCATGTCAGAAACAAATTTATATGCTGATCTGAACCTCAGTGAAAGGTTTTATTTTGGATAATGTCTCACTTTGTCTTTAATGTTATTTATTTATTTATTTATTTTTTAAAGCTCCAGACGAGAACCCGACAGGTGTACAGGGATTTGGAACAGAACATGATAATCTTGTAATCTCATGGAAGGTAATGAAGTTTTATAAGATGATCTGTTTTGATTTACAGTTGAGGAGTTGGGAGTTACATAAAAAAAAGTCTTTGTTCTGTAAAGCAGTATGTTGTTATTACCTTGTCTTACGAGCTTTCATTTGCTCTTACTTTTCTCTCTTCTTTTTATTGTCAAGCAAAACTACGTGTATCATGATGCACGTTTAGCCTTCTTCTGAAAAAGTTAAGGATTAACAGATAAGTTACATTTAAAACTTCCTCCTTTGCAGCCACTAAAAGGCCTCCAGTCTAATGGTCCGGGGCTTCACTATAAAGTGATGTGGAGGCAGAAGGCGGTGGACAGTGATTGGACTGTTGTGACTGTAGCAAACAACTCCAGGTTCGTTGTCTCTGGAACGCCCACATTTGTTCCATATGAGATCAAAGTTCAGGCTGTGAATGACCACGGAGCCGGACCCGAGCCTGCTATTTTCCATGGCTACTCAGGAGAGGACTGTGAGTTAGACCGACTCTTTATAACCGTGAAAAATGAGGCCGCGTTGATGCATTAATAACATTGACTTACTGCATATGTTTCCTTGTTGCTCTTCCTGACTATTGCACAGTGCCAGTAGCAGCTCCAGAAAACGTGCAGGCGATAGTGCTGAACAGCACTGTGGCAGAGGTGCACTGGGATCCCGTGCCTTCTAAGTTAATACGAGGACATCTTAAAGGATATAAGGTACAGTCCAAATGTCTTCAAGCACTGCAACATGTACACCACCGACTGTGATACATTCTAAGCACTAACTGCATGCTAACTGTGGGTTGTAGGTGTACTACTGGAGAGAGCGCAGCCTCCACAAACACAACCCCCATCACGTGGAGAAACAGATCCTGACCTTCAGTGGGAACCACAGCCGCGGTCTGCTGCCCGGTCTGCACCCCTTCAGTCTCTACCAGTTCAATGTCCGAGTTTATAATGGCAAAGGAGAGGGTCCCCCCAGCCCCACCCAGCAGTTTGAGACGCCTGAGGGAGGTAAGAGAAGAGATTCTTTCTTTCTTTTTCTTTCTTTCTTTCCTTCCTTCCTTCCTTCTTCTTTCTTTCTTTCCTTCCTTTGGTCCCGGGAAGACATCAAACTTATTTTAAGGGTCTCAAGCTAAAAACATCTGGGACGCTATGGTCAAGTGTTCACACTATTCTTTCTCTATTTGAATGCACCATGCTAATCTTGCTAGCAAGTAATCAACATAGATGATGTGTTTTGTCTGTTCATCATAACAGGCCACAGCAATTTCCATAATGTAAAAAATTGCTTAAACTTTAATAATACAAGCTGCAGGATTAGGTTAAAGCTTAAAATTTATTTACTGTAGGTTTCTATACAAAACCCTTTTAAGAGCTGGTGGTACAGATGAAAACTGAACAAGTAGTTTTAGATTTAAACTAGAGCTGATGTTTAATTATAATTACAGTATGATTACTATTCAGAAATTTTTTTAAAGAAATAATGAAACATTAAATCACCCAGTCAATAATTCTTAACATTTCTGTTCAGAACAGAGAAAGATTACTACATCAGCAGATGAATGTAAAAACAGTCTTCCAGTGTCAAACATCATTCTGCACAATGAAGGTCAAACATCCGAATGAATGCACTGAATGAGCACAACACCACTTCAGCTGAAACTCTGAAATCTTCAGTAATTCTTAGATCAGACACTGTCTCTCTTTAATCTTTTCCTTAAAGTATTCTCATGCAACCTCTTTCATTTTATTGGGTTGAACTTGTGTTAAGTTTCATGTTTGGTGTGTTTCCTGCAGTGCCGGGGGTTCCCACTTCCCTGTTAATCACCAACAGCAACCTGGACTCTCTAACCCTAGAATGGAGTCCTCCTCACGTCCGTAATGGCCGCATCACTGGCTACACCCTTAAATATCAGCCAGGTGAGGCTTTTTATTTTCTACAAGACAGTAACTGAGCTTCTATATCTTTGCCTAGTGCGTCACCTTCCTTCATGTAGTCTGTAGTTTTGTATGTCCTACTTTTCCATGTCTTGTACTATCATCCTGCTCAGTCTCAGATTATGAGACAGAAGGACTAGAAATAAAGATTAAAAGTAGTATAAGAGCAATTCAAATAAGTTATTTTGCCTAATTTACGACATACATTAACAAATCGACTTTTGTCACCTCCTGTTCCTGAACCCTACACCTCTGTGCTCCAAACGCTTTCATTTCCACCTTTCTCATCATTGACGCTCCAACCCCATCTATGACCCCCCTCATCATCATCATCATACCTCTTTTCGACTCACCTCACTACTTCCAAATTTCCATCCCCATCCCGTTGTTCTTACCACCCATCCTCCACCTCTGTAGTCAATAACTCCAATGAGCTGGGCCCAGTGGAGGAGCTGGCCCTGCCCGCCAATGAGACCTCAGTCACTTTGCTCAACCTCAAGTACAGCACGCGCTACAAGTTTTATTTGAATGCGAAAACAGGCAAGGGAGCAGGCCCGGCCATTTCTGAGGAAGCCGTCACCATCATGGACGAAGGTAAGTCAGCAAATGCAGACGACTTAAAGTAGGTGACCTGAAAAATAATTGTTTCTTC
>JAPXVT010000025.1:26244950-26257671 GCA_029823135.1 Acanthurus reversus
TAGGTTGTGATCATGCTAGCCTGTGAGTATTGTTAGAATTAATTATGAGCCCATGTTAGCTAGCAGCATAAAACAATGACAATGAGCACACAGAAACAAAGAGGAACTGTAAAGTTGGTATGTAACTGTTGTGTGTAGTTGTAGTTGTATGCACACACAGGCTACCACCGTCCATTTTACCTCAAAACAAAGCAACTAAAGGAGTAGTTGGACACTGTGGGAGACATATTTTAATTTGTAATCTTGCTGAGAGTTGAACAATAAATTGATACCACTTTGTCTGTTTGCCTGTGTGCTAAATGTGAAGGCTCCATCGACAGCTGGTTAGTTTGGCTCATAATAGTTAGATTGGGAAAAGAAGCGTGCTATATTCCCAGATCTCAGGAATATCTTTAGGGAGAGCAGTTTTATCTAAAAAAAATTCAAAAAAAGAAAGAAGAATACATGCAGTAGGACCCCCTTTCCTCCTCTCTCCTGGATAAACTACGTGGGCTACATACAACTAGACAAAGCATGGGAAGAACAGTGGTTGTGCTTTTGCATGTTCAGTTTGTATATTTTGCCTTGTAGCGTTGAAAATGCTCTCACTAGGCGTCCACATTGTTGCACCTCCTTCCTGCCTCACTCTCAGCTCTTTTGGATGCGTTCCATGACGGTACCCACTTGATTTTCTTCAGTCAGCATATGGATGGCACCATTACTCCTTACAACATCTTTTCATGCCAGCCAGGCTATTTTGCTGATCTGCACAGCATATAGTATCATCCAACTACCACCCCTCCCCATCTCCCGCTCCTCTCTCGCCCCCCAAACCAATTACCAGTTATCACCAAGGAGGAGGCTGTTCATCCATTAGTTATTCATCCACCCAAGTGCTGCTTTTACTCTAATTCGATTTTCTCCCTCCATTTTACATTAAAACTCACTCCAATATGGCAAGATCTTAAAAGTTAAGCACAGAGATTAACTGTGCATCTCTAAATCTCTTTAACAAATATGCCCTGCACGTACCATTAACCTTGAACAAGCTGATTAACTTAGCACTCCGATCCCTAGCCACTCCCAAATCATATTTAGATCCCACGGCAGAATTTCATAAACCAGCCAAAGTAAGGTAGTAAAATTACCACGCATTCAACTGTATTCTGTTCAGTGATGAAGATGGAGCGGCGTATTGATCTAATTTCATGGGAAAGTGATCATGAGCAGAAAAGGAGGGTGTCAGGGATATTATTGCACTGAGCATCAGACTGATAGGGCCAAGTACAATAAGAAATTTGATGAAATGTTTACCCAACAATCTTTCATGTGCAGCATTGTGAGCACAGCTGTATGCTCGTCTGTCTGTCTGTCTGTCTGCCCTATCTGTGTTCACACTTGTGTGTGTTTTGTTCATACAGAGAGATTTGAAAGGCCTGGAAGCTGTTGCAGGTATCAGCAGCAGCATTTCGTTAATGCGATAACAGTAACCAGCATTCCGTGTTTGGAAAGGTACATAAAAAATGTGATTAATTGCATATTACATATCAACCACACTATACTCATGGGAAAAAAAAATACAGTATTGATTAAACAACAGCATTACTTTCGTTACTCTGCCCAGTTTTATCCGAGGTAAACAACCAAAAAGTCTCCACAATCGTGTTGCATCTTCTGGATTTAACACATTGCAACTAAAAATACCACATTTAAATTTAACAAGCTGTCAGCTATGTGTTCGATGCATTCAGTTACAATCAATTAATCCTTGTGACTGCAGAAAGCACTTGTGATATACTGTCCTTACAGTAGAATCATTCTTACGTTCCTAAGGTCCTACAGTAGGTTCCTAATACTAGCCTACTGTATGACATTATTATAAAGAACACTGTGTTCTATGTTCCCAGAGTCATATATTCCCCAGCTTTAGAGTTAGGATTAGATTAGCATGGTATGTGTTATGGTTGTTACAATACGTGCAGGCATCAATTATATTACTTGCCTGCTGTCCCTACCATTTTTTGTGTGCATCCTTGTGCGTGCAGTAACAAGTAAGAGAGAGACGGGCAGAGTTCGCTTACCGCTAGCTTAGCTCTAACACTGGTAGTCACTAAGTGTTGGCACGCCACCACCTGAAGTCATCAGACAAACTTTCCAACAACTCTAAACAGTCCTGTGTGCTTGTTGTGACTTGTTTCTTTACCACGTTATGTTATTTTTGAACTCAGATTAGCACTTTATGTAATTTCAGAATTAAATATGTTAATTGTTGTTATAAGTTACCGTTTACCGGCGCATGCGGCCTGCTGTTTACATCCAGTGTCTTCATCCAGTAACTTTTGTCTTCCCGCACTTAAGTGTGAAATAGCACAATTGTTTGCAATAGCATTCGGTGTTGTAAAATAGATAAAAAGTAGGGCACACACAGAGCATAAAATTAGCTGCACCTTTAGCAAAAGCTAGCAGGGCAAAGCGTACATGCGCACTTTGGCTGGATAGCGGGTGCTGCAGGGGGTGGTGTATACAGGAATATGATCGGGGTATAGCCAGTTGTTGTCCATGTAAACAGGTCTGCCCCTGGTCTGACTGTGACTGCTCAGTAACTATAATATTGTGTACATGCAAATATAGTCAGTGTTGGATATTTAGAGGCTACAATTATAAACTGACCGAGTCTGCCTCATACAGCAGCAGCAGCAGCTTCTCACGTGGGACAGGGAGTTAGTTTCCATGGAGGTCACACTGTAACTAACTACACTCCCTGGAGAAATATTGTTTAATTTTTGAAAAGACCGCTTTCAGACAAACATATTTAGAAGGCCTGCAATGAGCCTTTGAATGATAAATACAGGATGTCAAACTGACTCAGCAAAGAAAACAGGTTAGAGTTTTGAATATAAAGATACATGCTGCTATTTCCAGGTTACAACCTGGAAATAGCATAGACTTAAGCTTAGCTGGCCAGGCTTGCTAGCGCTCTTAATAGCTATAAGTAACTCAAATTGCTGCTGATATTCACTAATACCAATGTAACATGGCTTCAGTGTTTATTGAAGGGTTACCGAAGCAGATATAACGTTAGCTGTGCTTCTTGAACTGTGAGGGGTTAAACAAAGAATGAGGACACCTAAATAATTTTGCCCAGAGCATAACGTTACACTTTTCAACGTTTGATTTTGGAAAGGTAAAGAACTTCATTCTCCCTCGAACCTCGGCTAATAACGAGCTTCGCTTTTTAAAGTGCCCCAGTCAAAATGTTTAGGTAGAGGTAGAGAGGTAAAGGCAACTTTATTGTCATTACGCAATGAATTGTACAACGAAATTGCACAGCAAAACTGCAAGGTTAGAGTAGAGGGTTAGTCTTGAGCTGCTGCAATTGAACGTGCCACCACATTGGGCCAACCTAACCTAATGTGTCAAACATGCATGTTTTGATACATAGGTGGATTTTGATGAACCTCAAAACCTCAGACCCAGCCTGAAAATGACAAAAATCTGAAAAGATTACATGAGTTTCAATGGAGCACAGCTGAACAGTTGTCAGAACTGGCATATGCTATGCTCTGATTGGCCCGTTCGTGTTCAAGGGCTGTGCTTAGCAAAAGGTCACTTGTGTTGAGTCCACTGTTGAAAGCTTTCAATGTGAAGCTGTAAGAGCAGGAAAAGTTCGGTTAGTGCTGGCAGTACCTAAACACGGCAGTCAACTGATTATCTTAGGTTTAATTGCTAACACGTTTAACAAGTTTATTATTTGACTGGTTATTTGAAATGTTACAACTAATCTGTCTAAACTGATATCCAACTATTAACTAAGTTCAAGTAGGGTAATGGAAGTGGAGGAAATGGCATTGGGAGTCAAGCACAACACAATTCCTTCATGAACCTAAAGCTTTCTTCACCTGCTTTGCCTCTCAACGCTTTTGACTTTAAGCGTTGGAAGAGTTCATTCCAAGATCTCATCTCTCTTTGTCCTTTTATAACAATTGTCCTTGCGCTGAGCGATTACGGCACAAGATTGGATAATAAACGCATGGAAAAAAGTCAGACTATGAATTTCAGGGCAGATTGAAAGAGCTGATGCACTTTGAACGAGTTGCACAATAAAGGGAGTACTCCACACTAGATTGGTGCTCAGAGAAGAAAATTGGCAGAATTTATCAAATGTTCTGCGGGCATAAAGCCTCAGAAGCATCGTGTAGGGCCTTTAATGTGAAAAATAACCCAGGGGCCTTTTGGAGTGTGTTTTATGTGGTTGGAGGGGTTAAAGGAGGCCAGTACATTGGTACATAGAGAGATGATGAGGGGGTTGTCAGATTTCCCCTGTGGCATGCTCTCTCTCTCTCTCTCTCTCTTTCTATCTCTCAGTTTCATGTCATTGGAGCGATGCTTGAGCGTTGTTCCCTCAGACCGAAGCGTTGACTGTCTAAGAGTGATTTATGCAGTCATAAGGCCTGTACTGTCGCGGACCTTGGCCCGTATTTTATTCTGACACTTATTATTGAAATGAGACATTTGGGTGTAAAGAGAAACCCAAGCCGTTTTCTCACCGAGAGGATGAGGCAGCCGTCATGCTCACATCAAAACTCAGCCTTCCCGTATGTGGAATTACCTCAGGGAGTATTTAATTCCACTTCTCTGTACTGAATGTTCCCGTTCTCACTTGTATGTAGTTTTTTATTTATGAAAATGCAAATTGATTTTCGTATGTTGAAACACGGAATTGCAACACATTGATGATGTTGTTGGAGCTGCGGTGTAGCGGCTGCAGTTCAGGTGCTCAAAGCATCGGAGGGGGTAGACTGCAGCAGTCAGTAAGCAGGAAGCAGCACTTCTGTCTCAACGCTCTGTGGCTGAATAGACTCTGGAAATAATACAAACAAGCAATAGTTATTTCTGTCATTCAGGGTCCCAGAAGGATAAGTCCAGGTCATTTTCTGGATAGACTCTGTTACATGAGTGGCAGCTGGAGCATTTCAGGGGCTTGTATGGGTAAATATTATCCAAACAAAAGGTGCTTTTGAAACAACATCTGTAAAAACTCAATGCTGGAGGCCTGTGTACAAAACCTTTTACAAAGAATATAAACCTTAAACTTTCAAGGGACACTGTGGTGGCCAAGGGTTTAGGGCACAGATCTAAAACCTCGTTGTCTCCATATCTTTGTCCGGCCAGAGACCTCATGCCTTATTTGCTACCATCTCTCTACTGTAGTGCAAATGCGAAATTCTGTTTCATCTACATGAAGTGGCTGCGTCTTCTTCATGAGAAACCACTCAAAGAAAAAAGTTTGACCTTTTGGGAAGCAGCATAGCGTAAGCACTTGAAACAGAGTACACAGTTGTCTTGATCTGTTCAAACAAAACAAAATCCACTCACCAATATCATTTGAGCTCACAAATTTACCCAGATGTAATCATCACTAAAAGCAAATGTCAACACGACAGGTCGAGATATTTCACTGTAAAAGAGACCTCCATTTTCAGAAAGAAAGAGAAAAAAGTTAAAGTGGGAAATTACAATGTGAAAAAACATTACTGACTTCTTTCACTTATAGGGGTTGTGATGTCATGTTCTAGGTGGGATGACCTACCCACATCTTAGAAGTGTTAGAAATAGCATTTCTATAACATTAGCGCCTAGTTGTGTTAGTTAACAAAAAGCAGTGAGTCTTTCCTATCTGTAAAGCACAGCTCTAGCGGCTATGCTTCTTTTGCCACCATCTACTGTACCAGCACTTCCTCTGGCACCATCACCACTCCTCTGTCTGAGGGCTCCACACATCTGAATGGACCCCAAAGCTGATGGGTCATGTTGCCTTTTCCCAAAAGACGACATGACAGAACAGGTGTGTAATCGACGTCTGTAAGCTCTCTACTCCCGAGGCTGGATGACCTACATGTTACACTTCCTCCATCTGCCTGAATACACTTAACACCCCACTGCCTGCCAATCAAACCAGCAGGTGACGGCATGCAGGAGATACGGTCTGTGTGTAACAGAGACTCACTGCCTGTGCAGATGTTAAGTGAAACACCCAAGGTTACGCGCACTGGTAAAGTACAAGCCTTTGATGCTCTTTCTACTGCTGCTGAGAGCTTTGTTTACCTGTCAGTGTAGCCGAAGTAGAAAGGATGACTTCGCTTCGCTCAATTCAGCGCATTTCCAGCTTGACGAGGTGCGAGTGAAGACGGAGCTTTTCTCTTTGTTCACTGCGTAAATACTATAAAATTGAAAACAAAAACATTTCATTAAGATTCAAAGTGTTACATGCAAGCCATAAAGCAATGTATGCAGTTAATTCACATGCATAAAAAAGCTAATGGACTATTAGAGCCTACTGCCTGGGGCTGCCGTTTCTCCATGCAGAAGAAGAAGAAGTAGTACATCAATCATTCCTATCACTAATCCCCTGGAGGCTGCCAGCGGTGTCTGTGCCTTCTGCCACAAGAATGAACCCTCAGCAGAAGCAGCAGCATCAGACTTGGCTGAAGCTGACATCTTAACAGATAAACTGGCCCCAGTTTAGTACCACTGTCACTACATTCTGCCCCTCGGTCTTTGGAGATATTGATGGGAGGCAGCAGTCGATGAGACAAAAGCTCTGACGGAGGAGACGCCTGAGGAGTCGAGCTAAGCTCCTTCATGTTTGCACTCTGTGGCTTGTACTCGTACCTGGAGGACAAATGATAAGATAGGACACAGATGAGAGAAACTTCGGGGTTGCGCTTTGCTGTAGGCAACTATCAGCTCATAGATATAAAAACAGTGTCTTTTGGTGAAGTTTTTAAGTCTGTTTGTTTGCTCGTAGCAGCTCAGAGCAGCTTAAAAAACTGTTGCAGGATATTTACCGAAGCGGCGACTCGATGCACTCAGCTGCGTCACAAGCACACAATTTTTTGAATGTCTTTGTCAATATAGGACTCTGCCACAGTCAGAATGAGAGAAAAGAAAAGAGGTTTCATCCTTTCGATACACTTCACTAAGCTGGTTTGCTGCATTTGTTGCGGGAAGACATTGAATAAAAGCACATTTCTCCTCTGAATACAGCCGGTGCACATACATGGAGCCAGATGCGCCTTGGTCGAGCTACTCCATCCCAGCACCCATCACTTTTCAGCCTTACACTTACCTGATTATCTTCTGGCCCAATTGAACAGCAGATGATCTCTCATAAATAAATACTATTGTTGTTCTGCACCAATAAGATAATTCATGTTGACTCTGTGCATATGCAGCAGTCACAGAGCTGCTTTGGCCTCTATAAACACTACAGCTGCTAAATAATTTGTTGCAAACAGATTTTGTTTACCAGCATGTGTTTATGAATTAATATGTATTTGCATACTTTGCTTTCGCACTTCAAGAGGAAAGTGTAAGCTAGTGTAACTGCATCCAAATATGTGATGAAACTTTAAGAGGCTTCCGCTGCACAGAGCACATATAGGCAGTAAAAGTGGGAGGAAGTGGTGGTCGGTTGGTGCAAGCTGATGATGGACTTATTGAATAAAGATGTTGCTTGACATCTCAAGGGCCGCACAGGCAGATTTTCAGAGCGAGAAAATATCTGAGAATATCTGTGAAGCTGCAGCCAGGCTTTTAGAGACCCTTCCCATCTGTCAGATAGGACTGCAGATCCACACAACTAACTGAAGCAGTGTGTTTAGCTGGATAGACATCAGCCAAGGGGACATGAGGAGGACGACCAAGTCCCTCATGCAGCAGTTAAGGCTATTTAATATTCCTGTGCTGATTGGGGATTAATTGTTCCATCTGGCTCCCATGAAAACCAGTGGAGAGAATAAACCAACAACACTCCCTCCTCTTTTTCCTGACGTGTTTCCTCTTGTTTCATTATGATCATGGAGTATAACTGGTGAGCGGTGAGGCTTAGAGGTGGAGGAGGAGGAGGAGCCTGCACCGGTCAGGCCGTACCAGAGGGAGACCTGGGAAATTTGATCATTTTTCTCCAGGACTGTCATACACCATAGACTGCCTCATTTGTCTGCTCCAACTCCTTTGTTTCCAGCAGGCTCCCTCTTTCAGGATTAGCCTGCGGAGTGAGAGACAAGCAGGAAAAAAGAAAGGAACGGAGAGGAACTATATAAGCAAATTATTATAGTGCTTCATGTTTCTTTAATACAGTACTTAGCTCTAATGTATGTACTGCAGTATTTAGTACCTGCTGAGTGGCCAAAAAAGGAGAATAAAAGCAGGTTTGGAGTGTTATTCCTCCTCCAAATTGCCCTGCAGTTCCACAGGAGTGGTGTTGACCCGGTTTATCTGCCGCTCAGGTGATTAATACCTCATCGCTACAAACAAAGGTCACATCAGGAGACACAAAAGTGGGCCAGAGTCCCACAAGAGCTGAGGGGGTTACTTACATGTCTACCGTTATGGCAGAGAAAATAAGTTTGTGGTTGTTTTGTTGGGCATTGGTCTGTCTCTAGAGACATGCATTGAGAAGAGGAAGGAAACAAATTCACTCGCGGGAATGCACTAGGAGTGAGAATAACACACCATTATTGTATTAGAACCATTATTACATTATAAATATTTCTTATGTTAGCAGGTAATGAGGTTTGCTGCTGTATGTGGAAGTCTGTTAAATTGAACGAATAAATTAAAGGGGCTCTCCACTGATTCTACACGGGAACATCAGATTGCTTAACAGTTGTATAATGACCTCTGTGGTGCTTCTTGAGGGACCTTTCAGAAGTGAGAAAATATAACCTCGGGTAATGTTGGCAGGGGGTTTCTAAGCGGCTATAAAGTTACATTTTGGGAAGTGTAGGATCTAATGTTTTGGAACTTGGTGCCTCTGTGCCTCTACTTTGTCGATTTTGACAATTCTTTCTATTTTCCCCCTTAATATTGATCTTTGTAGCGCAATACTTAACTGCTGAAGTGCCCCTTTAAGAGAGAGCACAGTTAGAACATCAGCTGTTTACAGAAAGACCCAGATGATTGTGTGCATGTTTGTGTGTGTAAGGGAGAGGGAGGACATTTTGTCAGATTTTTAAAAGTTTAAATTGTTTTAAATATGAGGTTGAGCCCCTCTTTAGTGATCGCAAGAATCAATCAGAGGGCCAGTGAAAATATTTATTTCTTTTACAGCGTTTTTCTGTCGGTTTGGTTTGAATGATTGATCAACTTTGTCAGCCTTAGTGCAAATTTGCAATCATGTGAAAACATGTTCACATGCATTCATTAATTGATCATCAAAGAAATTATCGGGAACTATTTAGGTAGTGGAGTAAATTTTTTTAACAAAAAAAAAAAAAAAAAGTGAGAATAAATATACTAATTGCTCACAAGTCTTTGGCCACCTTAGAAAGGTACACAAAATAATCACTTTAGACTAATAAAGTCTTTAAAATAATTAATTAATATCGATATCTTTTTTTGGGGTTGAGGGGCAATGCTTTTATTTCACACCTTGCTAAAAACTCTGTGGATGTGGGTTTTTTTTTATCATTTATTAAAATCTTACCTATATATCCTTTAAATATGTTGAGGTTTGGACTGTTGGTCCATAAAAATAAGTCATACGAGTCTAGTTTCTTATTTATTTATTTATTTATTTGGTTACTCTTCACGGACCAAATTATTAATGGATTATTCAAAAATAAGATTCAGCAGAATAATCAATAATAACTAAGTGTAGCCCTATTCACAAGCCAAAACAGTTGGAAACCACGTGACAAAGTCACACGAAGGGACCATCTGCTTAACACGGAACATAACATGACGGCAGATAAATTTAATTCGAAAACTAAATCCTTTTGATATCTTGTGTCTGCTCAAAACATGTTGGGTCATTTTCCAAAAATGCACTGTGTCAAATTCATCGAGATATGAAAAGAATAAGATGATACACGGATTAGTGGTTGAATATCTAAGGTTTAAAATATAAGCTCTCTCCGTCCCTGTTCCCTGACCTCTCTATCTTTAATATTCATTATAGAGGCCCCACATATAAACTGTAAAGCCAGAGTTACTTGAAACAGTCGACGGCTGGGATTCAGGTCATGTTTTTAGTTTGAATGAGGCTTTTTGTTTATATTTCTACCACTGTCGTGCATTTTTAAAGAGTTTGTAATTTGAGTGCTAAATCATGGCGGCTTTGAGTTGAGTTCCCAGCTTTACTGTGTTTTTCCACAACTGATACTTGTGAGTATAAATCCTGTCATTTACTTTTCTAGTTATCATTTAAATTCATTTCAGTTTTCCCTGTTACGAAAACGCTCCACTCCAAAACCATATTTAAATACAACTGCAAGTATAATTACGTGTTTTCTACCATTTTTTCTGTCTGTGGGTATCTAAATTATAATCTCTGGTTTCAGCGTTTATACCAAAGCACATTCTCTGAGGTATTCCACAGCCATGCTTCTCTCCCAGAGAAATTACTGGTGTTAAATGAAGCAATGAATTTCTTTATATGTGGCAGCTGTAGTGCAAATGGTTTTCAATCTGCCAGAAAATCCAGTTCATTTTGTGAGGATGAGATTGAAGATGGACTGAGTGAACAGGGGCCATTTGGGCTTTGATCTAACTGTCTGATAACGCTGCATCAAGCTGTGTTTTTGTGTGTATGTTTTCAGACGTGTTCATAAAGATTTCTTTTTGATCATCTGTCGAGACACTGTGGAAAAATATTTAAATTTCTGTCTGAATGCATTTACTATGAGCACAACTGTAGAGTTGTATCAATATGGGAAAAACCATAAATCACTTTTACAGTTTGTTGCATGTTCTGACCAGGGCCCAACTAATTTATCGGTTTGCCTATATTATCAGCCGATACTGGCCTATTTCAGATATATCATGATCAGTTTAAACAGTCTCAGATATTAGCCATTATTAAAACTGTTTTTAAGGCCAGACAAAATGCTTGGACTTGTGATTTCAAGTGGTGTGAATAAGTAAAGCAGAGGGCAGTTCATTATTTAATCACTAATAAGTGTTTACTGTTCAATTCAATTCAGTAAACTTTATTTCAGACACATCGGTCCATAGTAGTAAGAAGAAATGTACACATTGCTGCACTGACGTTTGGAATAAAGTGTATAAAAAACGTAAGATATCCTGCCTTCTTTGTCACAGTTGTTGTGGATATCTTACTAATACTAGCATCGGCCCCCAAAACTTCTATATCCATGGTGCCCTTTGTCGGTGGTGATATTGTTGGGATTTGATGTTAAATTTTAGCCAAAAACATTTAGCTCAGCCCATGCAATGTTCTGAAGGAAATATGAGCAAGTTTGAGACAAACAGTCTGTTAGCTTATAGTCCATAAACCATCAACACATGGTGTTGAAAGGAGACATTCAAATTTCAAATTTTACTAATGATTTCACATGTAACTGTAATGCAGGAGGAAGCTGTTGAGGCGGAAAGAGTTAAATTCCTGAAAACAGACAGCAGTGTATCAGCGAGTTGTATGGACACTTGTCAGACCCAGACATGCTTTTTTTTCCCCACTTAGTATTAAGAGCATGAGAGCAAGAATACAAGTAATGCTGGGTTTTTCGCTGGCTTTTAGTCTAATGTCACTTTGCCAGAAAACCCTTGTTTTGCTCTGCATACAGAGATTGAGCAGGACCAGTAAGGCTAAGTGTATATTGACAACAGGTCTGCCTTGTAAAATGTTTCTATAGCAACAGCCAATATAAAAAGGCGAATATATAAAGTGCAAAGAGTTTTTATGAAGCAGAAAAAGACAAGCATACATAAAATTTCTCTGTGTCCTCCTCAGGTGAATGGGAAGGAGTTGTCCAAGTCCAGCCATGAGGAGACTGTGGAGGCCTTTCGTGCTGCCAAGGACCCTGTCGTGGTGCAGGTCATCAGGCGAACCCCCAGCGGCCGCCCCCATGGCCCCCCTCAGGAAATCCATGTGGTGGACGTGTGCACTCAAACCGACATCACCTTTGAACACATCATGGCGCTGGCAAAGCTCCGGCCTTCAACCCCCCCTGTGCCTGACGTCTGTCCCTTCCTGCTCTCTGACAGGTACATTCCGGTCAAAACGTATGTAGTCACTAAACATCTGTGAATTATGAATTTGGATCTTGATAGATTATAAATCAAAACAGGGATAATGTATTGGAGGAGGTCAGTGATTTGAGATTGTTTCGTATATTTTTTATGATACAATTGCAAAGATTTTTGGTTCAGTGCCACAAAGAGTTTGTTGTTGTGTCCTTGTTTTGACTTTGGCTGAGACCGATGGTAATTAAGAAGGGAAAAAAAGTGGTGAGAAACGTTGTTGAGCTATGAAGCATAAATATCAGTGTTTGCAGGATTAGCATTACAAGTATGCAAGGCGCCTTCATGAAATATAATGAATCGTCAAAGCAGCTGCTGAGTCGATTCTGACAAATATAGATTTGATGAATGGGCTCTCCTTAATGTCCCTCTACTTTTCACCAAGAGGACAAACCTAATTGATAAAAAAGAGAGATAAAGACGGTCCAAATTATGCATTAATACAGAATGTTTGTGTTGGCATTTCCGTGTTTAGTTTAGAGCAATAATTTAAATGTATTACTAAGGAGATTAAGTTTGAAAACATTGAGAATAAATATTAAAAGCCATTCAACCAAAAAATATTTGTAGTTATATTTGACAGCTTCAAGTAACTTTGATCACATGAGCATCAGGATCTGTCAAGTCACAGAAACTGTATATTACTTGAACACAGCACAGAGGCACAGCTTTGACTGAGTAGCAGAGGCACATT
>JAPXVT010000025.1:26278273-26288692 GCA_029823135.1 Acanthurus reversus
CTACTCAGGGAGCTGGAGTCTATCCAAGCATGCAAAAAGGCCAAGTCCACAATGTACAGGTCAACAGTCTGTGCAGGGCCGACAAACACACTCCCAAGCAAAAGGGAAATTTCAATTTTTTAGACTACTCTACCCTTCTTTGTTTTTGTTTCCCTCAAATTCTTTTTTTCAGTGAAAGAGAAGAGAAGAAAACAACAAGAAAGACTAAAGCTCAGAGTTAAAGCTGTGTGAAAAAAGTCAAATTACATCATATTAATGTATTTAATTTTTAATAAATTCCTAATCTTTCTCGTTTTGCAGCTTTCAGTAGTAGATTTTCAAGGTTGGGGAATTCTCTACATAACTGCAGCAAGGTTACCTCCAATTTACTCCTCTCCCTCCAGTCCTACCCCCCATTTCTGTCTAGTGACCTCCCCCCCTCAGTTAAATGAGTGTTCCTCTGCGTAGGAGTGGACTATCATGAAGATGGAGTGCCACAGCATCTCACCATCTCCAGAGATCTCACCTGATAGGAGAGAGTGAGACTCCTGGCCCCAGATGCCAATTGATTGGCCAATGAAAGCATGTCCTGCCCCCTTGTTCGCTAACATTAGTTACACGAGAGGCAGGTGCATCATGTACTGAGGTTGAGTGAGAGGCTTTATGCAGAGGCTTGAGCTATAAAAACATGTCAGAATATATAAACTGAGTCAGATACAATTTTGGACTAACATGATAAAGGTGATTATTCGTTTTTTTTGGCTTTTTCTGAGGGCTAAAATGGCTTTAAAAGCTACCCAGGCAGCCATAGGAAAGCCATTTGACATCTAAGGACTTCCCATGGCAGCAAACCTATTGTGTGTTGCTAATAACAGTCTAGACATGTCTAGCTGGAAGATTCTACAAGACATAATGAGTTAAAGCATTTTCAGGCCCTCCATGATTCTCTTGAGAGAAGATTGAATGTGTTTTAGAGGCATTATTTTCTTCCCTCTACCTGCACAGATCTGTCCAAACAGCATTGCTGCCAGAGATGGACGCATCCGAGAGGGGGATCGCATTTTACAGGTACAGTAGGACACACTCTCACTGGTCCCCTCTACACCAGCTCTCATTAGATTCAACATAAAAACCCGCTTTTATTTTGTCGCACTCAACCACTGTCTCCCAGCACGAGAGCCCATTCATTTTTAATGGCAGCACATTAAAGGGGGAACTCGCCCCCGCTGTGACTGTTAGAGGGGGAGAAATGCCCCCCTGGCTGTTTTAGTTACCGACTCAGCACCAACAGGGGTTTTTTAAGAGTTCTGCTTCAGGATGGTGCTGTGCTAAAGCTTACTGCCTCCTGTGGGATAGCCGAGAGGCTATGACTGTTATTGGTACCAAGCTTCATCCTCAGTCCTGAGATTCAAAGAAATTTTGCTGCAGACAGTAAGAGGCAGTTGTTAGAGGGGAAACTCGATAGTTTGAGTGGGTTACGTGGGTAATTACTGGTTTTGTGTGGGTGAGTCAAAACCTCCAACTTAAATGTTAAAACTGCATTAATGTATTTATTTTGCCTGCCTTTGGGGGCAGCAAAACAGGAGAGATGAAAAAAACATCTAACAAATGATCACCTTATTAAATTTTTGCAGTAAACAATTGCCTTTTTATACATTCAGCAGACAAAGCAACATTAGCATTGATTTCGAGACGCTTTCTGGCGACTTGATGAATGAAGTCCAATATGCACTTTCCTTTTGGTTATCTTTGCAGTCTCCACTAACTCATGGGGGAAATACCAGGCTCTGTGTCTTCCCAGGTGCTGACTATGTTTTCCACCCGGTTGCTAATTTTGTCTGCCTGTATGAGACCTTCCAACACCAGACTGCAGTGGTTTTTCCACATTTTTTTTTTCCCACTGAAAAAAGTTCTTACTGCTGCTGAAAATGTGATGAACGAGAGCAAAGTTTGCCTGCTAAAACTTCTCAGTGGGGTCAAATGCAGTTTTAGATTATAGATATTCTTTGGTAGATTATTATATGAAGAACATTCATTATTGCAGCCTTAAGATTAAATAGATATAGAGTGAGAGGCCATTTTTGATGCCATAAAAAGTAAAGGATTTTAACATTTACGTAAAGCTGGAGCTACAGTATAAATGGAAGACAAAGTGAAGGTTACGTATAAATTGAGGAGGACTCTAGCCGGCAGTGCCAAAAAACAATGTTTTTTAATGAGTACAGTAATCCATTATAAAAGAGGAAACAGGAATAAAGTGAAGGTACAAGTAAATAGTCTGCGAATGCGGTTATTAGATGTGGGGGGCGGATACATAAGCCCTGTTGGTCTAATTGTCTACCGGTGTCTACCATGTGTTGTGTGACTGATTTAAGCCAGGAGAGTGTGTGTGTGTGTGTGTGTGTGTGTGTGTTTGTGAGGCAGACCAGTACTCTGGCACTATTATCCACCAGTGACAGGGCCATTACTCTGCCTGCAAAAAGATGGACGCCCCCTGTCAGTGGCCAGTTAATTGTACGGCTAGATGTATGTACGCTGCCGGATACTTGGGTGAACACAACAGCTCCGTCGGCCTACAGCTACTGTCCCATTCATAATCACTGCTGGGTCCTGCTTCATATTAGAGAGTAGTGGAGTGTTTACAATATCCCCCCCCCAAAAAAATGCATTACTGCGCAGTGCTGCTTTTATTGTGCTTCTTTGCTTTTCTAGGCCTCTTGGTTTATGAATATATGTATGTACTCGTGTTCAAATGTTTGCATTTGTGTATAGAGTATTTTGCGTGCTTGTATCCGACTTAATAGTGAGTGTGGTAATCATGTTTGTGTCTCATTTTTTTAGATTAATGGCCAAGATGTACAAGACAGAGAGGAAGCCATGGCTGTGCTCTCCAGCGATGAGTGCAGGAACGTCGTGCTGCTGGTCGCCAGACCTGAACTGCAGGTTAGAAATGAACACACGCTAACACTGACACGCCATTGAATGAAATCCCTGCTATGGGCCTAGCATGGATAAAGGAAGCACGCTACTCACAAATTACAGCCCTGGAGGTTTGTCATTTACAGTATATTTGCTAAGAGTAAACCTTAGCAGTCCTGGGTAGCCAACCCTTCCCCCCTCACTGCCACCACAACCACTCCTAGCGGAAGCCACCACTGAGACACCTCATCATGTTTTATTTTTATGTAGCGCCACTGTAATTGACTTCCAACGGTACGCCATAAAAGCTAATGGCATGCTAATGTGGAGTGGGTTCAGGCTGAAAGGCCGGTGGCGGAAAAGCGAAAGGATTCTGCCGCAGTGCAGATGAGCCAGGAGAAATGGTAGACTCCTTGTAATTAAATGTGTCTCTCAGTAGTAAATCTGAAGTCTTCAGATATGGATCCCATTTGGTTCACATAGAGCGGCCAAACAGATGATGGATGGTGTTACACAAATAGGTCAAACGTGGCAGTCTCATGTCCATTAAACTGTCATGGCTTGATTTTAAGATTACAATGCATGTTTTTAGAGATGAGGAGTGGAGGTGGTGGGGTTATGTCGGTTAAGAAATAGGAAACATCATATCACTCAAACACCACATTACATTAATGTGTGCAGTTTTTTAGTTCTGAACCATGCTTGGTGTTTTTTGTTTTGTTTTTTTCTTCAGAAGATCCCATTAGGGCGCCCAAATGGAACAGCCAACTATTTGTTTTGAGACACAGTGTCGCCACAAGCTCTAGGCCTTAAAAAAATAACACTCACCTCTTTCTCTCTCTCCGTATTCCCTTCTTTATTCACCCTTAGCTGGAGGAGGCCTGGCTGGATGATGAGCACAGTGAGTTCCTGGAGCAGCTGAAGATGGAAATGTTGGAGGAGCAGCAGAGAGAGGAGATGGAATTGGCTGCCTTACAGGAGGAGCAGGAGTATGAACAGGTCAGACAGCAGCAAAACAGATGCTTTGTGTAAATGGATTAGCTAGTCAATGACAAAGCCTTGCTCTATGAATTTAAGAAACTCTGAAAGCTTCTTCCTATTTATTTTGTCTGTTCAATAAGATTAAAGCCCCTTAAATCGAGTGAGTCAAAAAGCAATAGATTTAAGTTAACCTTTGCCAACGCAGACGATAGTACACAAAGTGTTAAGAACATTGTATCATCAGACGGACCAATAATTGCTTTGACGGTATTAGGCCATTAATCACAGTCAATATCAATCAGATTCTGACAGAGACTAAATCCAAGTCTTCATTGACTTTCTTAGCAAAGCAGTGAAAACAAGCTTTGCTCTCTGAAATATGAATATAAACTAATGATTCTGAATATTTATGGAAAGGGAATGTTGAAACACTTAAATTCCAAACATTAATAATCATAATTTGAAATTCTGTTTTGTTGGGAGGATAGCTTGCTACAAAAAACACACACACAAATAGAACTTCAAAGACGAGGCAGACAGGAAACAATCCCCGAAGTAACAGAGCTGTAAAAGAGAGTTATGCACCACAGCGAATGTAATCCTTCAGGAGGATGCAGAATAAACTCGCACTTCTTGAACTCCTAAATACAGTATTCCTGATGACTTTTTGTTGTTCTCTGTCCTCATTCCATAAAAAAAGAAGGAAAACTAGAAAACACTAGGGTAACTTTCAAAATTCATAACCATGTATAACATTTACATATGTTTAATCACTTGAAACACATTTGCAAAAATACTCAAAGAGAAGTCAAAAACAGCTGACTGTGTTCACCAAGACAGGCTTACATACACATTGCAAGTTTCCTGTAAGTGTCAGGGATCAATATGGTAATAAAAAATAATCCTTATGTGGTTCATTAAAAGTAAGTGGATTACAATGTCTTGTTTCTTTTTCACTTCAGCGGGCAGAGGACGACAAGCCCACCTGCTCCACCCTTCCTCATCATAAAGATAATGCACTGAGTATAAGAGACAGAATTGAGAGCTCGGAGCATAATGTCCTGGCTCACATCCAGAGACGTCTGTCCCAGTGCCTGAGAGACAATCGAGACACAAACCACACCACCGGCTCCACGTGGCTGGAGGACAAAGATGACGAGGATGATAATGACACGGATGATCGTTTCCAGCAGCTCTTGGAGCTGAAGTGTCAGATACGTAACAGTGGTGAGTACGACCTGTTCTACAGCCGTCGCAGCACCATTGAGTGCAGCATGGGCGAGCATGGTGGCGTACAGCATGAGCTACGTATGCTCAATGAGGAGCTGCGCAGCATCGAGCTGGAATGTCAGAACATCATGCAGGCCCATAACCTTCGTAAGGGCCAGCAGTCTCCCTGTTCTGCAAGCCCGACCAAAAACCAAAGCCTCCATCAAAGTGAGCAAAACAGTAAGCTGGCTGACATTAACGAGAGGCTGGAGAAATCGGACAAGGACAGCTCCAGTGCCTATAACACAGCAGAGAGCTCACGGAGCACCCCTCTGGCGATGGACCGCTCCCCGGAGCACTCACTGCAGAGGATGGTGAGTCTCACCAACCAGAGGAACCTTTGCAGTGGCCTTGCCACTGGCCCTTCTCTCAGCCCAAGCCCTGTCCTGGCATGCCGAGCCCTAGTCCCAGGCAAAACCAACAGTCCTGACCACAGCAATTCCTCTGAGTCAAAACAGACACCTCAAACTGAGGAGGAGAGCAGCAGGAAATTAAAGCCACGTGCTTCCCAGATTCCTTACTTCTCTCCATCCCACAGTTCCCAGCAAAGACAGGTCAACATCCCAGCTCATGCCCGCCACTACCAGAGCTACATGCAGCTGATCCAGCAGCGTTCAGCTGTAGAGTACGCTCAAAGCCAGCTCAGCCTCCTCAGTGTCTGCAAAGAGCCTCAAAGGCCCATTAATGAGCCCAAGATGGAGTGGAAGGTCAAGATCCGAAGCGACGGCACACGTTACATCACCAAGAGGCCTGTTAGAGACAAGATCCTGCGGGAGCGAGCCCTAAAGATTAAAGAGGAGCGAAGTGGGGGAATGACCACGGACGATGATGCAATGAGTGAAATGAAGATGGGGAGGTACTGGAGTAAAGAGGAAAGAAAGCAGCACCTGGTCAGAGCAAAAGAACAGAGGAAAAGACGAGAATTCATGCAGCGTAGCCGTCTGGAAAGCTTGAGGGAGAACCCTCAGAGCAGCAGCGAGGGTCGCAAGGAAGTCAGCATTATAGAGCTCAGCCACAAGAAGATGATGAAGAAACGCAACAAGAAGATCCTGGACAACTGGATGACCATCCAGGAGCTGATGACTCACGGCACTAAGGCCCCCGAGGGAGCCAAGGTGCACAACGCCTTCCTATCAGTCACTACTGTATAAAACAAAACACACACGTTCTACCCCATGCGGTATAATATACTTGCCTCGTTCAATGTGGCATTTTTATGAGGACGATAGGAATATTTTTCACAATTTGTAACCCAAAAAGCATTTTGTAAAGAGTTTATCAGTGGTGTCATGGTATTTGCTTCATGTTTTTCAGTATTGTTTTTCACATCACTCTGTGGGAAAAACACTTTTCTATGAAATCATGTCTATAGAGTTATTTTATTACTTTGCTCTAAACATGTTTATCTTTTCAATTCTATTTTCATATTTATGTTGTATCCATATGACTCACAAAAGTTGTATGAGCATCTTAAGAAAAGTCAAATGTTTTGTTTCGTGTAGTACGCTTGCTTGTTGCAACGCACATTGAATCAGTCAGACTTCTGCTTTTCACCAACCTTTTTAAATGCTCCCTTTATAGCAAGAATGCTTTTAAAGCTGAAGCCAGTAAATATCACATGGTCGTTGAAGTAGCTCAAATTATGTTAGACTTGGACAAGAGGTTCCAAGGTAACCATAAGGTCAAACACTCAACCTACAGGTATTCAAAATGATAATTTACATAATAAAGTTAAAGGCCCTCCGAGGAACTTTCATTTTGTGT
Organism: Acanthurus reversus; assembly: GCA_029823135.1. NCBI lineage: Eukaryota > Metazoa > Chordata > Actinopteri > Acanthuriformes > Acanthuridae > Acanthurus > Acanthurus reversus. Next base: position 26,285,186 of record JAPXVT010000025.1, read on the forward strand.
TGGTTGTAGCAGCGCCTGTGGACAAAAGTGGTACTGCGTACAGTCGTAAAGATTTGTTTTGCATTTGTTTTGGAAGAGAGTGAAAGAAACACACAATTTAATTGCACAATACCAATTTGGCCATAAATATAAAATATTGACATTATCTAAAGAAAAATATCCTCCTGCTTCCAACCACAGAGAGTAAAAAAAATGAACAGCTGATCGATCGCTCATAAACAAGAAATTGTCACTTTCTGTCTGTGTGTGGAAAAGTGTTTTGTAGCATTTCCGCTGACCAAAGCGGACCGGGCAAAGGCATCGTAAAAGACAGGATTGTAATCTCCAATTTCCTTGCCGATGGTCTCATTCGCTGATGTAGGTAAGACGTGAGTAATCAGTATTAAATTTAGAAAAAGTTCCTCGTAGGGACATTATAACAAGGTACTAAAGGGACAAACATGAACATTCCAATCATGACACTGTGTAACTTGCTCCTACCATTAAAAAAAAAAGAAAATTGTGTTGCTGCGGCCAGAAATGTCTTTAATCTCAAATTTAATTAATTTAAAATAAATCCAATGACCTGGAGGGAAAAATAACTTTTTGACTCAGCGTTTCACCTCAAAATGCCCTTTTTTAATTTTTTTAATTTAATTTAATTTTTTTTGTTTGTTTGTTTGTTTTGTGGAAAAAAGATTACTGTGCTTCTTAAATTGTCAATATGAGCAAAATTTTCTGGTCGAAGAACTTTTGCAAATGTCATTTTTTTATCATCAGAATTTTTATAACAGCATCTTTCAAAAGTTCGATACCTCATGTTACAGTGAAACTCTTCTTATGTTGTTTCTGTTATTTGTGAACTTGAGCCACTTTTCATACAAAGCTACAAACACGAAGCTGCTACACTGACAGGTCAATGGAAAAACAACTTTCTGCACATAGGGAATGTGTACTATACTAATACTATTCTATACATGTAAAGAAACACAAAAATCTCAAAATGTTCTGACTCGTCACCAGTGCTGCAGCTTTTTATGTATAGTTTCCAACTTTGGGTAAAAAATATTTTCTACTCTGTTTTATTTTTGCTTAATATTTTGAGTTTTTTCTAAATACTCAACAACAGATGGACCTGCTCATAGCTTTTACATACCACACCATTTCTGCTCTCCACATACACCTTTACTCAGCACAGCCTTAACATGCAAAAACTGAAAAACATGGTACAATTGTTTAATACACAAACAAGCTGTTTCTGGATATCTCTCTGCAACAAAGATGATGTATTCAGCCTTAATCACACATTGTATAAGTTGGGTTTTTGAAACTGAAAAATTCACAAGTATTGTATAACAATTTCTAAATTATGTTTGCAGTCACAATAAACTTGTGTTAGGATGATTGCCACTGAGCAGGACTCAGAACACAACAAATGAGATCATGAAATAATGAAGCTGTTGAATTTAAATGGATTTCCATTTATCAACAGACCTTATAGTTCAGTTACATGTACAGCAAACTCTTCCAAATGCCTCATTTTTAAATGAAATATTGTAAATTTGAAATTTTAAACTGATCCCTGTATTTGTTTTAAGTCGGTGTCAATGGTCTAATGCGTAGTGGGCACATTTGTAGCCGGGTAAAATGTGTGATGATGGTGATCTTTGCAAAAGAAATGATAATAAATTATTGTTTTTTGGTACAACATTGCAATGGATCATGTTTTGTTTTATTCAGATATTTGTGAAAGAATCAACAGCTGCTGCTGCTGCGGCCAGGTGTTCACACTGTGGAGGAAATATTTTAGTAGGTAAACACAGATGAACCTCGAACATAACAAGTGCAAAGATCCAGCACAATACATTTGAAATAAAGTTAGCTTTCTTGTTGCAAGTTTGCTTAACAATTAACTTCTCTGTGTAATGGTTGGTGTGAACAGTGTGAAATTGAGCAACAGCAACAATCTGCATAGATCTTCTGGTCCTCAGTGTGGATGCTGATAGAAAAAAATGAGCAAAGAGCAGCAAAAGACACAGTAAGTCATTTTGTAGTCAAGACCAGTTTTGTCAGTGAAACAAAGTTCCTTGTTCACCGAACACTCCTCATATCTCCTCAAGTTACTCCCTTTCTTCTCCCCTCTGTGGATATGTTAAGTGATTAAACAGAGGGAGATTTCAATTAAAATCACCTTCCACTTGGATGGCTTTGTATTCATTAAATGTACCATCCACTTAATTATGGCTATGGCCTTGTCATATGCGAGGGGATACTCCGGTCTTTGTGTTATCTTAAGTTGTCAGTGAGCAAGCTGAAATTGGATTGTCGCGGATGCACTGCTGAGTCCAGACTGTTCTATATGTCTTGTGTGTCTATTTAACTTGTTCATTTAACTTATTCCATTTAAAGAAGCTAGTGAAATACAAAAAGAGGCCAAGACTTGCTGATATAGTTATGTTTTCTTTTAAATAGGATGTCCTCTTGGTAACACACAGGCCTGATGTCTGTTTTTTTTGCCAAGGACTTTGCTTTTTATTTTTCACCTTGAATAAAAATCTGCAAGTCCGCGTTCGTCATTGTTGATAGCCCTGCTCTCTTCGGTGTCGATACCGGTGTTTGTTCACATGATTGTATCTTGCCCTTGGTTGTACGCAATAAAGTGGTCAAACCAAATGTACGGGTTTACAAGGTATCCGCAAATGCAGCATCTCTAATCGCGCCGCTTCCTTTACTTCCCGGAAACACAAATCCTCATTCACCAAAATGGCGACATTGACAGTGAGCCTGGCACCGCTCGGGGGTTTCAGTTTCGAAAACAGCAAGAGGTAAGCGCTTTCCAATAGATGAAAAACGGACCAGAATAACTACATCACTGACTTTAATGCGTTTTTACCTTTTGTATGTAGACGTTGTGTAGAATAAACGTGTTTTGATATGGTTTTCGTGGTGATGCTAGCTCATGGTAAGTTGGTAACTGCTAAGTCCATAGAATGACTCAGGAATTTCCTAACGCTAACTTATATAACATATCTTCTATCTTTTAACACAATACATGTTTCATGGTTTAAAACAGTTATATAGCTTGTGTTTTTTAGTGTCATAATAAAAAATACTATTATATATTTATAAATATATAATTTTACAAGGAAAACGGTAGATCGGAACGTTTCTTCTCTTGATATTTAGTCCGCTATATGATTAGTTAAATTGGCCAGCAGTGTTAAAATTTGCGTTAGTGTGCGTTCTTCCATCCTTTTATCCTGATAGTTCAGTGAAACAACTCTTCAAACTATATAGTAAAATGCAGAAAGTATACTGGAGACCCTGTGTGAGAAAGGTATGTTGTAAACTAGCAAGAACTGTTCATGTTAATTCAATTCTGTGCTTTAAAAGTGGTTTTGTGGCGGACATGAAGTTGTGCACCATAAAGTTATACCAGGGCCTTATTAATTTTTTTAAATTACTATTTTCAGAAATGCAGTTTTGGAACGCGAATCTAACAAAGTGGGATGCAGCTTGCCTGCTGCT
>JAPXVT010000025.1:26608659-26621017 GCA_029823135.1 Acanthurus reversus
TGTTTGCCCAAATCCACAGATATGTCTGTGATGATGGCGAATCAAAGTGGCAACATCCTGCAAATATCCAGAGATTAGCTGAGAGTGACACTGATACTAGTCTCACAATCCTGAGCTCCAGATCAGGCACATGCGCGCACACACACACACACACACACCCTGTCCCAGCAATCGTACGGCGGGTCTGTCAGGCTGCCAGGGAGCTCCAGCCAACACTCACCGCCTTCGCCAGCAGACTCCATTCTGCCGTCCTGGCTTCACTTTTCAAGACCTCACTATCTCACCCTAACTGGCCAAAACCAAAGCAGGTCATCAGTCTTTTCTGAGGAATGTTCTGGAAATCAAAAACAACTTCCCGTTTATTCACTTACACTAACCACTCCATTAAGCCCCTAATAAGAGAACCTTGGAGAGCTTTTTGGTGTGAATGCTCATCGTACTGAAAGAAATCACAAACGCTGGAGTGTTTCATCATTTTGCAACAACATTAAGCCAAGACCACATTAAAGCTGAATATGAAAGGAACAAAACTGGCAACAATGAGAACACAAGCTCCGGCCCCACTGTTTTCCCTCTGCCACCCACTGAGTGATGACGTGGTGAGGAGCAGCGCGGGGAACTTAAAATGGTGACAATGTGGATGCAGGACCAAGCAGTCCCCAGCTTTGGCTTTACAAGAGCTTATTGACCATGTTAGTTGGCCCCTCTTTTTTAGACACACACAAAGACACACATATACACACAGAGACAGGCAAGCGTGCATGTGTTCACACTTAAAAAGATGTTAATTCTCCAAGTGTATAAATACAGCATGCACAGGGCGCTGTATTGCATGTATGCACACACAAAACACAAGATCAAAACACACACACACACACACACAACAAGACACACACAGACGCACAGGCAGGGCAGCTTTTGAAGAGTGAGAAGGACCAAAAAGAGGGGGGGAGTAAGGGAGAAAGAAGAGGAGAAGAGGATGGAGGGGAGGAAGGGTGGTGGCGGTATTTATAGACAACAAGTGATGGGATGCCCTCGTTAGTGCATGCCCCACTGAGTCAGATGACAGACGTGCCGCCAAGAGGTCATGTGACCGCATTACTCACTCCGGTGCCCTGTGTGAGGACCCGTTGAGCAACAGAGAGGGAGTGAGGAAGGGAGGGAGGAAGGGAGGAAGGCTCAAGTGGAGACGCAGAGAGAGTCGGAGGAGAAGGGAGCAGAGGGGGAGGAAACTACCCATGAACCCTGCAGTGCCCACTGCCCTATTTCAACCAAGCTGTATACAAACAAACTTTTTTTTTTCACTCTTCATTGAGCGGACGTGCCTCTCTCCCACTTTTCGGGCAGTGACCTCAATTACCCGATGCGGTCACTACTTTGTTTCGTAACCCGACAGAACAAAAAACTCTCCCCAGACAACGCGGGCACAAGAGGTGACAGCTAACCCTTCAAAACGCTGCTTTTTACAAGGGATGACGTTTCCCGTGTAATCGCTTCGAATGACATGGCAGGCTTTAGTCTAATGATAGGCTACGGAGGAGATCTTCAAAGGGGAGCAGTGGTTGCTAAGACAATACCTGCTGCTCGTTTCCCCCCTATAGAGGCCTTAGCTGTAATCCTCCAGATCTGACACTCCCCCGCACACACACACTCCCCCTCAGAAAGCTGCAGACACCTCAAAGCCAGAAGCTCGACCCAAGATTCAGTAAAGCCTCAGAACTGAACCTCATGACTTCTTTGTAAAAAGAATAAGAGCTGGGAGAAGAGGTGAGAGGTGCAGTGGGCTACATTAAGCACGTCTAGAAAAAGAGATAGAGAAAGAAAGATGAATGCGAGAGGCACCAACGGACACAAAGACAGAACAACACAATACTGACACAAGAGAATCAAGAAGAATCATCTGGCCTGGCAGATTATCAGACTTTTGAGGCTGGCGTAAGGATGAACACAAACACACTGAACCAAAACACCACATAAAAGAGCTCTTGTGTGGGCAGGTGAGTGTCGGTGCGGGGTCCCCCTTTCTTTCAACTCGAGCTACTTCAAAAAGCCTCCTGCATGAAGATGAAACTGGGCCCTCGGCACTGCAAACAAAGACCTTGCTTCGACTCAAACGCACAAAGAAATGAAGGAAAACTGTTCATGTTTTTGTTCGTATAGAAAAAAAGATCACGTTAGAGTCTTTTTCTGGTGAAATGTCGCTCTGTTGGTTGGCTGACTGCTTTGCTTCAGACTAAAATATTGCAACTACTGTGTTTACTGACAAAAGCTTGTCTTTATATAGATGTTTACAGAATCCAATAGAGACCAGACATTTATACTGTGTTGAGGGTTTGCAGCTTAACAAAGCAAACCACTTGATGTAATTAAACTAACACCATGTCTCCTATAAAGTCTCCCACACATACAGGCTGAGAGCAGTATGAGATCTGAAATCCCAGGACCATTACTGTTTAGTCGGGTTGTTGTAGTTGGATTAAGATGTTAGCCATCCCCTGTTAACCTCTTCTCACTCCACAGCACTGATCCACGACCTAACATGGTGAGGAGGGAGATGAAGCCAGATAAAAGGATATAAGGGATATAAGACTTACATGGGCCAATACTGCAAAAGACTCCTGGAGGGCAGAAGGTTATGGAAAGAAGAGAACCCTCCTTTTCTCTCTCCCTCTCACGCATGTTCCGAATACTAAACACCAGCCAACCACATCCTCATCCCTCTGTACCTCCTCCTGCTCAGCAGAATCACTGATGTGAGGTCTTTTGTGAGAGCGCTGGCTGGCCTCAGCCTGGGCTCTGTTACGGCCTGACCACTGACCCACTCACCCGCCTTTTAAAGAGGTTTTAGGGTCATGGGTTCACAACAAGGTGACTCAACTGTGAACGGCGGGCGGCATCCTCTTTCAAAGGGCCCAAGTCTTCACCTTTTCCTCTCAAGAATCTCTCTCCCTCTTCTCCGACCTCTCTGTCTCTCTTTTCTTTCCTCTCTCTCTCTCTCTCTTCTCTTTCTGCCCCCCCTTCCCTGCGGCCCTTTTTTCCATGTATCCTCAGTGACTGCCCCGCCGTCTCAGCCCTAATTAGCATAGCATCCCAGGGCGAGGAGAACATGAAGGCTAATGGGGGTTGGGGCCCCGTATCAACGCTGAGGGTAAAGCTTCAAGTTTCTAACTAGTGCCATCACCTGACCACATTTACATGGGCTTCTGCAGTCAGGAGAGTAATGGATGGTAAATTATTCCCTTTTCTTGGTGAAGGAAGTGAACTAGAAGGAGAGGCATCAGGATTCAAAGCAGGACTGCAAGGAAGCTTTGGCTTGTGACAATAATGCATTTAGTCCAAAATGCAATCAGGACAGCTTTAACAAAAATGCAGATTCCAAAACAGAGGAAATGCATGCAGTGTTGTAATTTGGTAATCTGAAACAATTATTTTATCTTAAACATATTTGGTTTTCAAAGTAACTCCATCTTGTTCTGCTGTAACTGCAAACATTGCAGCAGGAGTATTTCACCCTGCTGTAAGTACTACATAAGTGGGTTTTACTGCATCAGATAATTCACTGGGTCAACTCAAAGGCAAACTGTCCCATTAAATGAACATAAGTAGTTTCTTGTGAGCTACAGATGCCTTTATGTATGTATGTTACTCACATTTTGGAGGGATCAACCTAATATTTTAAACAAAAATTTCCTTTTTCTCATTTCTACATCATTGTTGGTGTTGTTACAGAGTGCTACAACAACTCCACCGCATATGCATCGAGACAGACACACCCATATTGAAAGGCCTCAAAGCTGAGGTAACTGAGGCTGCACACACAAAGCAAGAGTGACAAACGTATCGAGACAATCTAAAAGAGAGGGCAACAACAAATGAAATAAAATGCGAGCCAGGAGAAGGGCAGGGCGGAGCCACAGAGTAAAATCAATGTCTACCCCAGCTTCAAACATCAACTGCAGCACAACATGCATCAGTCTACTTACAAAACATCTAAACGTTTGCATTTTTGGGACCAAACTCCTATAGTCTCTTCCTTACGCAACACAAATCTACATGTGGAACGACTTACCATTCCATGACCGCAGTCAGTCCCATCAGCCAGTGGCATGTGCTGTGTGCGACATCCTTTATGGTCCCCCTCTGCACTTGTGCACCACAGTCGCTTGCACTGTTTCTGCAGAGGAAGAAAATTGAGTGGTGGCAATTAGTTACTTTGGCTAAGTAGGAGAAGAGCATACATACGGTGTGACAATCCTCCAACATGTACAATTTTATTTTTATTATTATTATTATTATTATTAGTATTATTATTATTATTATAACATTCAACTTATTCAATGCTTTTTTCTTTATTGAGCTCATAGGGAAATATTACCACTATCTCTTCCTCTATAGGATTCCTTCTGGGAGAAAGACTGTGTGATCGCAGACAGAAAAATGTTTTTGGTTTCTTCAAAATCCAAGATACATTTTAAATGGCCCTGACATCAGGTTTTAATTAGTGGCTGTATGTTCAACAATAGGCTCTTTGCATGCCTCTTTGAATGTATGCATGTATGCGTTCCACTGTACATTACAACGGTCATAAAAGTGACATGCGACGAAACCACTTAAGTTTCACATCTGTTGGCTGTTACGAGCAACTACTCTGCTCAAATGTCGCAGGGTTCATAAAAGCAATGTTCTTCGGTCTATCAGAGACCAGGACCACCATATCTGACCTACTAACACCTGAAGTCTTAACACTTCATTTTTTTTGCGTGGTTTTTGCTTTGTTAGCAAGCCAACTTACCATGTAAGGGCAAATCTGGGAACCAGGTCCAAACATCAGTTCACACTGTCTGTTGGCATTGTAGATTTGACCGGGGAGGAGGGTGGGCAGCTCATACGTCCTGCCTACGGGCTCATCAAGGAGGCACTCCCCATAGCCAGTGCTAATAACAGCAACAATGTGGGTACAGTAAATGAACTAGCACAAAACTGTAACAAGTGTGTGCACGCACAGACCAATGCACACATGCACATACGTGAACACAAGGCAAACTTTGATGTCAGAAACATATCCAGGATAATCCAGGATTTTGAGACCCCAAAAAGTACCAACATGTGTCATCACCTTTCATAAGAGCAAAGTAAACATTTCTGTGTCAGTGTCTGCCATCTTTGTCAGATGTGTTTTCCCCTGTGGGTGGTCTGTAAAGTTACCTAACAGAGAGACTGATACCACTTCCCCTCAATGGCCTGTTAGTAAATGCTGTCACTATGAAATTGGAGTCAGGCGCCAAAGATTGAATAAAACAGCATTTTAATTCAGACTGAAAAGGATCAGCAGGCTGACCACATTTTCATCGGAGGTGTAATTCCCTCTGCCGGGGGAAAATGAGAAAATCTGAACTTGTAAAGCACCTTGATTAAGTTACATGAATCTGAGCCAGCGCCAACAGTGCGCTGTAATGACAGATTGCACTGTATGTCAGCCACACCCTGAGCCATGCTACAGAAACAGAGACAACAAAAGCACAGCTGGAGTGAACATAATCACCAGCAAAAAGCTAATAAAATCATCGGCTTTAACAGTGAAAAGTCAAACATGCTAGAAGAGCCTCAAAGGTTCTCTTCTTTTTTCTGTTTACTTTTGAAAAAGGAAATTGGTGGATGAGTCACATATAGATAGATGTGTAATTACACAACACGTCAGTATCACTCTGACAAATTTAATCCGGGACTGAGCTGCTAAAACACCTGCTCCATACAGCCCCAGCTGATGAGACAAGCCAATAATTACATGGGATTATCCAGAGTTATCGTCACTTTGTTTCCTTCCCCTTTCATTTCCAGCCATAACATAAGACACCACAGAAACTGGCACTGTTTGGCAAAGGAAAGATTACATAAGAAGAATGGAAAGATACTGTGAATGAGAACTATGGAGCAGCCTGTCAAGGAATCACACAGACAGTCCCATGTTATTGCAACGTCTTTCAGCAGTTGGTCATCTGTCTAATTAGTGTCCTGGAATCTAATGGAATTATTAGTAAGACCAAGACAGACAGACGGACAAGGGAGAAAAGGTCAATGTGGTCATTTTTAAAATGAAACGACTTTTAAAAAAAAAAAAAAAAGGATATCGCCTGTGTGCATTCGAGACAGTGAGCTCTCTAGCACCAGAAGAGAATCCACACCTGGCAGCCATTGGGAAACTTGAAAGCAAGTTTATTTATAAGATGCTGTGTGCTTGTCAAAAGAGACTAAACAATAATAGTTTCAACGTACGTCGTACTGGGTTTCGCTCGGCAAACAGCGAAAGAAGTCGACTCGTATGTCCGATTGATGGTTTTTTGCTGCGGCCTGAATGACACAGAGCATCACTGCGCAGTGTTTGATCAAACAGCAGCAATTCGACTGCTGCAGTGCTCCCATGTTGACATTTTGTCTCTGACAGCATGAGCCGGTTACTGTACATAAAGATACAGAGTGCAGATAATGACAGTTGACTGGAGCAGCACACACTATATCAAGTTCCATCTTGATTTTATTAAGAAAATGACACCGAAAACAGTCCTTAGAAATGATTTCACAGGAGGGGTTTGAAGAGTGGCAGCTGTAAGAGCGGTACGGCTCGTTTTCGAGGCGTGTAATGGAAAATGATAGGGCTCGACCACTACTAATGATTATGTGGTTTCAACACCCAGTGAACACAACAATTAGTGGGTGGCAACAGTAAAAGATTTGCATTTTACTTTTAAGTTTGAAAATTGAGGCTTAAAAGGAGGGAGAGAATGAATGGTTGCTTTATGTGAGCAGTTGACACATGATAACACTGCACAACAGCAGGATGCTTTTCATCAGCTCTCAGGTGCGGGAGTTCAGTGCACATTATTACAGCAGCAGTGAGATAAAGGGGGAGAAGGAGGGGGAAACTTCGCCTTTTGAAAAGAGATGTTTGAGAGGTGGCGCGGCCTTTCGTTTTTTAAACGGAGAGGAGAGTGGTGCCGCTTGAATTTGATCTTCGAGGAGAATGGGCAGTCAAAACACTGGCGTACTTGACCAGGTTGGCCCGCTGAGCAGGAGTAGAGTTGTAGAAGGTTGGTTTGAATCAAAGCGCTTTATTGTCGGCTGGGGACTGATTTCAAAAGCACTTGCACTAAACTCTCAAGGGCCTTTCCCACCGCCTCGGCTCCCACACTGCAAAGCTGATTTGATCTATTGTTACCTGGATTTCTTTGTTACATATCCCATACGGTTAACAAATGTTAAAGTTTATCGCAGACGCAGCTGACAATTACATTGTGCGCTTCCTGTCTTTTGTACAAAAATCAGCCAAATACATGTTTTCAAGTTTAAGATAATTCTTGGAATCTCACAAAAAGGAAAATGCGAATTAGCTTGTTTCCATCAACTGGTTTGGAAAGAATAAATTAGTCTGCAAAGCATAGTTTGGTTAGAAGGTGGCGATTTTGGCAACGTAACACAAGGCTGTAATAAATAGAATAGAATAAGTAGAGGTTGTAGACAAGAACAAGTTGCCTCGGCCATCTACGACACAAAAATGTACAGAACTTTCTAGAATTTTTGCACATTACAATTGTGGTTCATATTAGTCATTACTGGCCATGTTGTTCGCATCGGTGGAATATCCGGACAGAGAGCAGAAACAACTTCTTTGACAGCTTCTTCTTGTGAGGAGTGAAAAAAGCTGATACAGTAAATATTGGCTACGTCACAACTTATTCAACACAGCTGTTTCCATCCATCGCATAACTGTTTTTTGACGAGCAAAAATCACCTGAGGTGAGCGCAAAAACTTTTTTTTATTACATTAAAGACATTTTTTTGAATTTTGCCGCTTCCATTAACCATTTCTAACACAATATTTCAAAATGTGCATCAAAATGCATTAATGGAAACACGGCTACAGACATCCAACACAGCACAGATTAGCGCAACTAATAAAGAGATTCATGGAGATCCCGAACGTTCCGACCACTTGATGCTGAGGTCATCACTGGTTGGAAACTATGTGAAGCATAACTTAAAAACATCATGAGGCGTCCCCGAACACTGTGTTCTGGAGATGCATCTGGTCAACAAGGCCGTTCTTTGTGAATGCCTCCACAATTAACAGAGCAAAAAAGGCAAAGATTAAAGGGTCACGTCCAGGGAAGATCTAATTATAACTGACATTTCCCATCTTAAAGGGAAGTCTTTCACCATGGTGCGGGTACGAGCTGCTGAATGAGTCATTTCCCTTCACTACAGGTTTTTTGTGGGGAAAGCAGGCTTGCGACTACATTACTGCATGCTGAGCATCTTGAGAGCAGGACTCTGTCTGAGTGGAGAGACCGCTGCTGAGGGGCTACAACACATCCATCGCTCCGGTCAGCCGAGGAAGACCCCCAGATTCAAACAGGAAATACTCTTTCAGCAACAGGCAATAACAACTCCCCACAGTTTACATTGCACTGACCTGTCTGCAGAGCACTGCGAGAGACCTAGAAGCAGATTGTTTAGCCGGCCATGTCACAACATGTTAAAGTTAATGGCGCACTTAAAATGTGGATGTGATAATAGGAGAATTTGGGGACATAAATGGAGAAACTTTATTCCATGAGAAGAGAGTTTCTTTTAATAACAAATCAGTTTGAGAAAAAAGGGAAAGAGAGCTGGTACCTACTCTAGAAACTCTGTGATGTACTTGCGGCTGCACTTGGACCATGACCAGGGATTGGTATCATAGTTGAGGGTGGGAGCCATGACATGATACTGGTGCTTCATGCCCGCCTCGCGACACTTGGGGTTGTCATCGTGAGGCATGTTGAACCTGGAGCAGAGAGAGAGAAAAGAGAAACACACACAAAGTGATTATCAGCTGCTTACAAGGAGGATTAATGTCAACTTTTATATTCATCCATTTTTAATAGTCACTCATCACCATCCCTGTGGGCCACCACAGAGGAATGCAACCACAGACACATCTGTTTTTTTGTTGTGGGATCCCTTTTGACATACAGCTCCTTCTTTGCTCCAAACTCCAAAATATGGATACAATAAAATCCTCAAAAGGCTCCTCCAAAACTCTAACTGGCCTATAGGGGATGCAACATTTATGCAAAATATCTTTTTTTTGTCTATCAGCATCTCTCCTTTCTATCATCATGGCCAACATGACCCCCAGGTCATCCCTGAGAGGTCAAAGGTCACCATCTCACAGGGTCTGCAGAGGTAAAGGTAGAAGTAGTAACATCATTCGTATCAAAGACACATTTCTTGCTCCAGCGTAGATTTCTTTTACTAGTCACAATGAAGTCTGTGACTAATGGTTATTTCTAATGGTTATGAACTTTATTTTTTTCATCTGTCTATTATCGTTTTGATGTCTTCCATGTCAGAATATTGTTAAAAATGTACATCACAAGTTCCCAGAGCAAAGGCGACATCTTCAGGTCCCTTGTACCGTCAGACCAGTGATCCAAAGTTCAAGAATAAAATCTAATTTTAATGTTGTTAAACAGAAAACACATTTACAAAACTGAACATTTGAGAAGCAGAAACCAGAGAATGTTTGGTATGTTTGCTTAATAAATGACACAAAAGCTTAAACAGTTATCAAAATAGTTGCCAACTAACTGTTTCAGTGTCAGTCTTAATAAACAATAAAAAGAGACTTCACAGACAAACAGCTGCATGAGGGGAACTACACAGAATGGCATCTGCAAATTAATTAATTCATCCACTCTGTCTGCAGTTGGCAGTCTTACAAAGCAACTTGTCATGATCATGTCCAGAATAGTGAAGTCCAGTGCGGATGTTCTGTTTTATGCTGCGGTTTGGCATATTTCCATTAATACATGTAGTGCATGCACACATGCTTGCACTCATATATATATACACACACACAGGAACCCGTGCAGCTGCATGATGTCTGAGATGTTTACAACAGAATGTGGGCCAGTGCTGAGCTCTGGACTGTGGCTGAGGGTCAATCCATACAGCCACATAAACACGACCTAGCATGGCTGGCATGAGGCCCACCCTTCAGGGGCCTGAGGGCCTGCAGGCAAACACCCAGGGAATAATTAAGCCTCTGGCACAGTAATGAGCACTGCACACACAAATCAAGCTGTTGGCTGATGCTCACAAAACCAAATCTGGTTCAAATGGTATTTGCAAACCACTCTTCATAACTTTTGTTGGTGCACAGGTGCATCAGGTTGATGCAGACAGTTACAGGCAGGTTTAATAAAAATTAACAGCTTGATACTTTGCCACAACCAAGTAGTCTTTCTTATTATCATGGCATGGATTTGTGCAAGGTTCCAAACAATTTGTACTTTAAAAACTTTATGACGAAGGGCACACATAAGGATAATGGCTTGAAATCTTGAGATGAGAACCTTTTAGTGTAATTAGGTCGTCAATCAGGAAGTTTAGTGGCTCCCTGTTTGGCAGCCAGGCGGGACCGATCAATAGCAGAGTACCAGTCACAGCACTTAGTTTTTAGCATCCAGAAAAAAAATGTAATTACTTAAAGCCCACTCCATTGTGTCATTTTTAAATGCCTGTAAGTGACTGTGACAGCAAGACACACTGCCGGAGTGACGAGGACCTGGTAGTTAATTCCCGCAGACTGGCTGTATATAAATAAGAGCCACAGCAAAAAAAAGCACAGTCTGCACTAAAAGCCTTTATCAGCACTTTAATAGAGACTCACAAAGAGCTCAGTGACTCAGCGAAGGAAAAATGGATTGTAACGTTGTTACTCCAATTTTGCTGCTTCACAAAAGAATCCATATTTGGCAATGGCAGCACCACTTCACAGCTATTTGAGACTATCAGTAATCAGTGATCTTTTATATTTCTTGAAAGGTTAAAAAGACAGTCTGTTTGCAGGCCACAGACTCTAATGTCAAATCTGAATGTTGGTTTGATTTATTCGTCATTTCACATCTGAAGCCCTGACGTTGTCAGATGACACACTTGGTTGTGTGTGTCGCCTTTGAACGGCTATCGAGTGACGCCGCCTTGCCCGAAAATCCCCACGATGGCTGTTAGTAATCACACGTCCCCTTGCAGTCATTTGAGAAAGGCCTCCTGTCCATTAGTCTAAGTCTTTCTTTAATCTGCAATACTCTTGAGTGGCTTCCACTACCTGACACTGGCTTTCCCAGAGCTCTAAACACTCTGGAAAGCTCACACCCGTGAACGCGGCCAATAAACACGGCAACAGGCAGAGCCAACTGGGCCTCCAGCTGCTTGAACTTTAGCATAAACAGATCTGCACAAGATGCAAAGGGGAAGAGAGAGGGAGAGAGGGGGTGGGAGCGCACACTCGTCCATCTGGCTGCTTTCGTTCGATCTCCCCGCTGGAAGAATATGTGAGCGGGGAAAGAGGAGGTAGAAGAATATCTTTCATTCTTAACCAACGGCTCACAGGCTCGCACGACAGTGGTTCATTTTTCTGTCCTACACAAACAGACAGGCAGACCGGAAAGAAAATCTCTCACTCACTTTCACTGTTGTGCTCTGCAGAGGAGGCTGGGAGGCAAGACAAAAGAGAAGGGACGGAAATAAAGACAAATGCTTCATGTTTCTCGAAAAATATATACCCAAACCTTCAGATCTAAAAACTTCTTCGTTTGCACATTTTAATTAACTGAATTGGATCACAACAAAAAAAAGAGCAATGAGTGATTTACCACAACTCTGCCTGGTGAATGTTTGGAGTAAAAAGGTCACCATACAAGAGATAAAGTCACATGTTTTGACTTGGTCACTTGGATAAAAACGATGCTTGGAAGTCGTGTTTTTACTGCACAATTGTGGCAATGTTCGCTTGTTGTGAAAACACTCAGACAGAAAAGCCTGTTCTGATAACACCACCATTACATGCAACATATGACGGCACTGTGACATCTTCGGGTTGTTTTATCAAGTGTTTGGGGCAGATACGTAGAACAGTTCTGGGAATAAGGGAGCTCCCAAATACTAAACAGAACAATCAGCCTTGCACTGTCTGATTAAGTTTTTTGTGCCACTTTTACAAAGTCTTTGGAGGTTTGAACTGGATGTAGAGGTCAGAAGACCCAGAATTTCATCCTCTCAAACTCAGAACAAACTCTGACATACATGGGGTTAACTTTTAGAGCTTTATAGCGAGGAATTATAGGCTGGCATGTTATTAAAAGTCAAGTTTTCACTTCATTATATTATGCACCTGTGTCTGCTGCACCCTACGTCTCTTGATAAGAGGGCTTTTGTTGGTCAAAGCTGGCTGTGAGGGGGTGAGATAGGGTATGTGTGTGTGTACAGTATGCGTGTGTGTTTGTGTATGTGTGTGTATGTTGAGGGAGGGGTGAAG